>CAUDMG010002439.1:730000-747500 GCA_958450375.1 Homarus gammarus | reverse complement strand
TATGGGAAAATTTGCTGAGTGCCGGATTAGCGAGCATTTCCGAGAGCCGGATTAACGAGAATCAGTGAAGGTCAGATAATATACGTAGTGTTGTGTGTGTGTGTGTGTATTTTTTCTTTGTATGCACGATGTATTTTATGGTTTATATGCGCTAAGAAAACATAAGACGAAGCAGTATGAGACAGTAAAGAAATGTGAGGAAGAGACTCAACCATTGGCCACATACACACACACACACACACACTCACACACGCACACACTCTCATCTTGTAACGAAGACAACTAAATTGTGGCGTCTTTTGAAACTCTTGACTGTGTGGGAAGTGAAGAAAACAAGATTCCAAGAAGACAATGAAGAGAAGTGATTTAACCCCGAAATAACCAAGGAAAATATAGAGACGAGAAGGGGGAGGACTCAAGTTTCGATTATCCGAAAAACATCGATGTCAGGACAAATGTGGCAGACTTGCGAAATGTTCCCAGACTTTTGACACTGTTGGAGGAAGGTGAAGGAGGGACTCGAGGCTTGTCTTTCGAGTCGTGGAGGACGATTGAATGAATCTGCAGAAGCTGGGAGTGAGGTTAACAGTGATGAATTGAGTTAACCAAGTTATTATTATTATTATTATTATTATTATTATTATTATTATTATTATTGTTGTTGTTGTTACCTCCGTTTAAGTCAGTCTTGTTTTCATCTTTCTTGGCGTGACTGATGGAAGGTTTAGCTGATGAAGGATAGGTATTGAAAGTGGCTTAAGGTGGCCAGTGATTTGTTCTGATTTCTCCTCGTTACGAGTATAATGATTCTCCATGTGACGCAGGGTAAAAAAATATAAAACAACAGCCGTAGACAAACAAGTTAATTTTTTTGCTCAACTTTCTATTAAATGATGATATGACTTCAGAACATCCACGACCAAATTAATTGTTTCAGTGTTGTAGTTTTAATGTTTCGTGGTAATACTGTTTGTATACACGTAGACTTTGACTCGATCTTCAAAAGCCCTTAATGTTTTGCTTAACATAATCGGATCAAACTCATTATCGATATTTTCTCAACTCTTGTGGGACCAACGACCTTATATTAATTTAAAAGAAAATCTCCTCCACTCTTCAGGTCCTGGTGTGTTAATGATAATGGATGATTTTCAGAATGAGCGGACGTAGGAATGACGACATACATATATTTATACACTACACTACACAACACTACATTACACTATATACATTACACTACACTATATACATTACACTACACTATATGCATTACACTACGCTACGCTACACTTCACTACACTATAGGTATAAATGACGCAACTTCTATGAGGTAACGCAGGAAATAGGTTTAGAAAGACTTTCACTCACACGGACGATGGCAAACACCTGAGTCAGTCTATCTGTAACGAATATTCAGTTATACAGTTTATAATTTTTTTCTCATACGAGTTCTTTTTTGTCTACTGTTATGAGAGAAAGATAATTGCGTGTAAGAATAACTGGGTAAAAATCTATTATAGAAGCTTGTGGTAATGTGTATGTAGATCTTACCTGTTGAATCACGCTAATACATAATAATAATAATTTTAACCCAACCTAACCTGCTTAGAGAAGACCTTACATATTTAAACACAGAAATGAATAAAGCAGCATCTGTGTCTTTCATTGTTTTTTTTCCTCTATAAGCTTTTGTTGCATAGAAAAACAAATGTATTTTTCACTCCCACGAACACTCACGATTCTTTCACACACACATATAACTCTCTGCTCACAAAACACGAAAACATATTATGCATTTTGACCTTAAAGAATCACTATTAAGCCGTTGTGTATGTATGTATGTGGTGCGACCAAAAGAACACGTGGAAAAACTGTATGACATCACTCCATGCAAAAAACGTCACAGGCATTAGCTGGTAGCGGAGAGTAATCCTGCCTGGACAAACTCGGTGCCCAAAAAAGCAGTTTGTTTGGAAATTCCTGGGTGGAAAATCCTGATAATTCGTACTCTGTGTCCCTTGTATTTTTATCTATATACCAAAAAAATATATATATATCCATGTAGTTATAAATTCCAGATGGCAAACCATTTTTTGGGCAGTATAATATTAACACAAGGGAATGGAAAGTGATATAGTTGTTTTATTTGTGTGTTTTAAGTGTACTTTATCTAGTGTTGATAATTTAAAGAGTTTACAGAGAGGGAGTTGATTTGTTGTCTGAGAGGTAGTAGTAGTAGTAGTCGTTGAAAGTAGCGGTAGTAGTAGTAGTAGTAGTAGTAGTAGTAGTAGTAGTAGTAATTGTAGTTGTTGTAGTAGTTGTAGTAGTAGAAGTAGTAGTTGTAATAGTAGTAGCAGAAGTTGTAATAGTTGTAGTAGTAGCAGTAGTAATAGTTGTTGTTGTTGTTGTTGTTATTGTTGCTGTTCTACTACTACTACAACTACTCCTACTTAAATTGGCCTCCATCCTCCCCCAATAACCATACCTTCGCCACCATTTTATTACCTTAATATTAAATATCCTAATACATAAGTAGCTATCCTAGCTGTGTTGAGTTAATTGAGCCGCAGATCTATGCGGCATTCAGTGACTGTTGCCTCATAGTCAATATCTGCAACTGTTGTCGGCTTTGGGGCCGATGCTCTCGTTCCACTGAGGCAGAGCAAAGCCGACATAAGGAGAGAAAAGGACAGTCGACATCTCATCCAGGCTGTAACATAACTTCTGGGCTGCTGCTTCTGTTCGGAGATCACCTCCGCGAGTCTGGCGTTGAAGTATCTTGCACTTGGTTCCATCCCACCAGAGGTTGTGAACACTAGAGGAGTGAAGCTGCCTTAATCAACGTTCTGAATTCTCTCCCCGTATGCCCTTATCTTCTCGTTCTCGTTACTCCTGTGTGCAGCATCGAGAGCTAAGTTACGGTGACATGCAGCCACTACTACTACTACTATTACTACTTTTTTTTCTTTTGATCGTGGCCTCCATCTTCCCCCAATAGCCACACCTTCGCCGCCATTTTATTACCTTAAAATTTAATATCCTAATACATAAGTAGCTACAACACTTCTTCTCCATCAGTGTTATATTATTTATATAGTATGATCATAAACGATGTCATTAATTTCTATATTAATATAATATTGACTGAATAATAGCCAGTTCTCTAAGTATTACTGTGTACCGAGCGTTGTATCTTTCAGCTCAATGGCTTACGGAAAAATACTCACTGAAATATTTTGCACAAAAAGCTGGTAAAGGAATTCTCGATAGTTTGATACTGAAAAACAATACAGGTGATACTGGAAAGTAATATTTTTTTTGTATTTTTGACGATGTGAAGTAATTTGTCTAATATTCGTGATATTGGACATAATATTTTGAGTATTTAAAAGACTGCAGACAAATTAATTAACAATGGAAAGTAATATTTGTGATATTTCGAAATATTATTCTAGTATTTGTCGAACTGATGAGTAATATTTTCCCTCCGTATCTTGTTGACGATGTTAAGAAATTATTTGCTTTGGTAAGTGTGTCAATAGATTCTAATTAGTGAAAATCTGACAGAGCTACCTAGAATTAGCTTGAATTAAAAAAGGCAGTGATATGCTAATTAGTATAGATTAGATTTATCTACAGTGAACTACAATAAAACAAAATCCTTTCTAAATTTAATTCGTATAAAGTAGAATTATTTAAAATAAAAATCTGGGAGAATTAACATTTAATATGAACCATAATTAATAAAAATTATTTAAAACAAACCAGAAAAGGCTTAATTTAGTTAGAATCGAGAGGAATTAGCTTGAGTTAATTGGATCTAATAAGAAAGTATTACTATTGTCTATAATACTTTAACGTTAACTCATCCCGAGAAAATTGAGTTAGAACTAAATAAGATTGTAATTATCTCGCAACAATGATTGACACACACACACACACACACACACACACACACACACACACACTTATCATGTTAAGTATTTCAAGTAATTTTATATTTTGATTTCGATACAAAATTCATCTCAGAAACTATTTTAATGTGTATCTCGCGCGCGCGTGTGCGGGTCACTTACTTTGAGCTTGATCCTTGCTGTCTGACAATGACATTTGACCTCTTCTGACCTATGATATATTATAGTTGTCCATGTTTAATTGCCACTTACCTCTGGCAGGTGGCCAAATTTTTTTTAAATATTTTTACATAGTAATGGACGCCAGAGAGTTGGAGACAGTCAGATAGAAGGACGTGCACACTGGTGGACAGGTAGACAGAAAGAGCGGTGGATAGACGGAGAGGTTGATAGACAGAGAAGCAAATATATGGAGAGATGGGCAGACAGAGAGGCAAACAGACGGAGAGGTGGACAGACAGACAGGCAGACATACAGGATACAAAACAATGACTAAACCAATTGTAAAAAAAAATCGTCAATCAGTCATAAAAAAAAAATACTAAACAAAGGAATTAAATGAAGTAACGAAATGAAAGGTAAATTAATTAAGACAAATAAATGAAGAGAGAAATTAACTAGAAATTCCCTCGAGGCTGTCTGTGTATTAGTCTTTGTAAATCCCCCCCCACCCCCTTTCCCTCGTAACCTTCTCACTCCCTCGGGCAGGCTGTGACAGTCTGTGCAGTTCATCAGGCGAAAAAAAAAGTGTGTAACTAAGCTAAACTCAAACAAGTATGACAGGTATCCTTGGCACCTTCACATTTGCATAATACTGCCAGGTCTTTTTTTTGGGGGGTGGTGGGGGTGAAGGGGGGTGGGGTGAAGGGGGTGGGGTGAAGGGGGTGGGGGTGAAGGGGGGGGGTGAAGGGGGGGGGGTGAATTTCGTGTGTGTCTGTCTGTTTCTCTCTTTACTCTTTTTTTTTTTGAGGGGTAAATCTCATTTATCTCTCTCTTTTGATTTTCTCATTTTTTAGTTGTTATATCGTGTTATTCTCTCTCTTTTATTTTTTTTCAGAATTTATATCCTCTTTCTTATTTAACTTTCTCTTATTGTTTACTTTTTTCTTCCCAGAGAAAATATAATTCACCTTAAAATTTACTACATCAACCAACCTCTATTTCATCTTCTCTATCTCTACCTCAATCTGCCTCTATTGTCTCATATATATCTCCAAACATCATTCTTTAATATTTTCTCTCTATCTTTCTCTATCTCTACATCTCTTTATCCATTCTCCTATATCTCTTTTATAAAAACGCCAAGATATCATAAATTAGAAGCCAATCCCATGAGCCGTCTTGGAGTCGTGTTTTGCTTCACTTGACTCAGACAAGACGAATTACATGAGGACATAGATTAAATAAACTGAAGTCAATACTCCCTTAGGTTTTCCGCTTCACTTGAGAGAGGCGTAATGTACTTAGCAACCATTTTCAATTCACCTAAGAGGATCGTGTGTAAAGTTGGGGGGGTCTTTGATATAAAAGACTTCCCGAGTTAATTTGGGTAATCGTTTGAAAGGCAGTTTGTATGTTTGTATATGTCTTGCGTGTATAACAATATGATCTAATTCTCTCTCTCTCTCTCTCTCTCTCTCTCTCTCTCTCTCTCTCTCTCCAATAAAGGTATGGGCACAACAATTTCGTTTATTTACTCACGTTGTCAGCTTTTCGTTCAGTGTTTTTCTTTCTTTTTTTTTATCTATTTAATCTTAAGTAAACGCCGCCATATTCTCTCTATTGACAAACTTATTTTATATAAACTCACAATATGGTTTTCTTTTTCAATAGTTCTTAAGTTTCAACTAGAAAATCCCTGTTATTTGTCATCGATATACGTTCGTAGTTGAATGGATTTTTGTTGTCGTTACTTTTCAACAAACGCCTCTGAGTTTACATGTGTTTTAATACAACTTGACAATTGTTTTTTTTTATACTGACGACTCGAAGGATTGCAAGTAAAAGTCCGTGTTTTATTTTTTTTTCATAGATAATTTTTTTTTTAAATCTCAAGTGAACGCTTCCAGTCCTTCGCGTCAGATGTAAATATAAAAACTCCTCGTGCTCGATAGTTGTATATAAAAAAAGAGGAGGTGTAGGTTGATGTGAGGCGCAGAAAGAAAATGGTAAAAAAATATGATAAAGCGTATATTACGTATTCTATATCCGTTAACTTGTTTCTCAAAGATGACTGAGTGATTTTTCTTTCCCGTCGAAAACATGATTGATTGCCTAGTCTTTTTTCCTGTCAAACTCAATTAATGTTTACTATCGATGTTTTTATTTTTTTTTTACCTTCACTTGTTTTTGTATTCGGCCACACCATCTTCACAAGGTTAAGATGTTTACCTACTGACGTACTCTCATGTGTAAGTTGATCTATCGTTAGTCATCTATGCGTGTCGTCAGTCATTCCTCTCTACCCTTCACCTTCCCATTCCTTAACGCTAGCTAGTGGCCATATCTATGTCACTCTTGTCTTCTTTAGTCTTTAAGTGTAACACATGATAATGATAGCTTTAGTGTGAGTATTTTAATGTGTGGTTGAAATATTATTTTGTTTTCCTTGGAGAGCATTTGCAATAATAAAGAACTCGTTAAGACTATTTTAGTAGGATATAATAACGTTCGTTCTTTGTGTTTGTCATATTTCATAATGGCAGATAAATTAATGATAATATTAATGTCACAAAATTCAATTTATTCATAGTTTTCTGTTTTGTAATAACCCGTAAAGGCAAATCACATAGAGGTTATGTCGAGTCAAAGATTAATTTCACTGACCTGTTAATGTAATGTAACTCGTAATAGTAGATTTAATAAAGTTAATGCCATGAGTTTTCACTGAATTGTTTCCTCTTAAAAGTGGATTCTCTTAATTAGTCACTTTAATATTTTCCTGAAATTAAATGCAGTCGTTTGATGGAAGTTTATATTATTACGTAAATATAGCTTTAATGTGTGTAATTATAGCTTTAATATGTGTCAATATCGCTTTAATGTGTTGTGTTAGGGGGGTTTAATTTATGTTAATTTAACTTTACTGTGTGTCGATATAAATTCATTGTACGTTAATATAGCTTTAGTATGTGTTAATATAGCTTTAATGTGTGTTAATATAGCTTTAATGTGTGTTAATATAGCTTTAATGTGTGCTAATTTAGTTTGATATTTGTTTTTTATGTTTTTGACAGGAATCTCTCGTCAGACATTCTAATCCCGTTTTTTTTTTATAGTAATACACAAAGTTGCCGAAGTGTTGAAACAGTGTCAGTCTGGTCCAGTTAGTTCTGTGATCCCGTTGGAGGACTCTGAAAAACCCAAAACACAGGAAACGAAAGGACAATGGAATATAACAGGGGATGAGAGAGAGAGAGAGAGAGAGAGAGATTTGAAAGAAAGAATAAGAGAGGGGGAGAGAAAGGGGAAAATGGATAAAAGAATAAGAGAGAGATATAGAGAGAATGTGTGGGTGTGTGTGGGTGTGTGGGTGTGTGTGTGAGAGAGAGAGAGAGAGAGAGAGAGAGAGAGAGAGAGAGAGAGAGAGAGAGAGACAGAGAGAGAGAAGGGGAAACAACAACAATGGTTGCAACTCTGAGAGCAGAAATGTGCGACAGACCATTTCTTACGTGTGTGGCAGTGCGTCCCAACTCGGAATCTCAAAGCTGCGTACGTGAAAAAATTTTCCCCCGTGACTGGTGAGGAGAGAGAGAGAGAGAGAAAGCTGCGACCAGTTACGTTAAATCTCAGTGCAGTTTGACCACCAACTTTGTGTCTCAGCTTAAGTCAGCAAGTTGGAAGTGTTCTCACATCCTCACTTAAGGGAAATGCAATAAGGCAAGAAACATTTTGAGAATCTGGACTCGATCGCCAGGAAATAATGACCTGGTAGTTATAGAAAAGAATTGTAGGATCTTTTATTGCTGTACAAGATGGTGATTTTCTTCTTAAAGTAATAAGTTAATGATTTTTATTTATTTTATTTTATTTTTTTTTTTTTGGGGGGGGGGAGGGGGGGGGCGCAGGGATGCAAAAGTGGACGGAAATTAAAAACGATTTTGAACTTAAGAGCATTCAAGTGTAAGCTCAAACATAGGAGTTGGTAGCCGCTGTTTGTTTACGGAGGTGCGAAGGTAAAACTTTTTTTGCCCCCCTCCCCCCCCCCACACACACACTCCACCTGGTAGGCGACGGAGGATATTTTTGCCGGAAATTTTTAACAGGTTTTGACGTGATAAAAACTTGATCCAATCTTACCATACGAACCTATTGACCTATCTTAGGTAATGATAACTAACTACACATTTAGATTTAGCGAGGTTAATGATGTTAAGGTGAGCTATGACAGGTTTGGTTATCCCCGGCGCGAGGCTGTTTGGTAAGGGGGCGAGAAAAGGTTTATTCTCGCCACCTCTTAAGTCAACAGAGACCAGACAAGTTCCTATGGGGAAACAACACAAAGCTGTTGTGAGTTCAAACTAGTTTTAGATTTGTTCCATTTCCAAACACCGCGTGACTCTTGTACGGTGGTGAGTTTTACTGTGGAAACTAACTGTTTGACTTAAAATATTATAGATTTACTAACTCATCCAAAACGAAAATTTGGAATGGGTTGAATTGAACATTGTTTTATTATTACCAGTAATATTATTATTTCCAATATTATTATAATGCGATTACAGTATAGCTAATGATTACTCAACAATTATTACTACCATTATTATTTAACAAAGAAACATTCCCTGCTCAAAATCACAAGAAATATTCCTACATCAATTACCCACCATCCGGGATGGAACCAGGAAATGGTAAATTGCCATACGAGCGACCTATCCACCACCACGGTGAACCTGTACCATCAACACCAGGGCTTCGAACCCTCCGTGCTGCTCAGATGAATCCCAAGGGAGTCATTACCCTGTTCCTTACTCTTCGTATAATGGGGCAGATGAGGTTCTTAACTAAATATCACCCAAATCACCTGACGACGCAGTTTTATGTGTTTAGCCAATCACCTTTAAGTTTGGCTTGCGTTCTCGCCTAATCGATTTTGGGGAAGCTTACGTTGTTCTTTTGGTACCGTCCAGTCAGCTTTAAGGTAGCGTATGTTCTTAGCCAATCAGGTTCAATAAAGTGTATGGTCCTGGCCAATAAGGTTCATGGTTGCTAATCTTCCTGTGTAATCCGCCTTAAGATATCTGTTGTTCTCGTCATCATCTTCAAGTTACCTGTTGCTCTCGTCCAATCAGCTTCAAGTTACCTGTTGTTCTCGTGCAATCAGCTTCACGTTACCTGTTGTTCTCGTCCAATCATCTTCAAGTAACCTGTTGTCCTCGTCCAATCAACATCAAGTCACCAGGTGTTCTCGTCCAATCTTCTTCAAGTATTCAAGTTTCCTGTTGTTCTCGTCCAATCAGCTTTAAGGTACCTGTTGTTCTCGTCCAATTAGATATAAGGGTTAAAAAATCCTCGCCCCCTCCCCTTGCCCCTCCCTCTCCACCCTCCTCCCTTCCCTTCCATATCCCCTCTTAGAGGACCCTAGACCTCTTTAACTTGATGAAGCTTCTTTTAAACTTAGTGGCGCTGCTCCAACATAATGAAGCTTTCTCAAACTTAGTGGCGTTGCTCTAACTTACTGACGCTACCTCTAACTTAATAATGATCCTGTCGCTACAGCTTAGTGGCGCTACTCTAACCGAACTTACGAACACTGCTTCGTTAAACTTTATTGGTGCTGCTCTAACTGACTTACTGACGCTGCCTCTTTAACTTAGTGGCGCGGCGGTAGGTTTTGAGGTAATCCGCTTAAAGTTTAGCCACTCTGGTCTATGACGTGAGCCGCGCCTATATCAACAAAGACGAATTTAATCTGTCAGAGTGACGAGGGAGTCTCTTGGTGTTTATGATGGAGCATTGTGGTGGTGTTATGGTGCAGCAACATGATGAGATGATGCCTCTCTCTGTCTCTCTCTCTCTCTCTCTCTCTCTCTCTCTCTCTCTCATTATAGTTTATGTCTGTCTCCACCTACAAACACACATAGCTACATATTACAACTAGATAGGTATTTGAGTGGGTAAATTTGGTCTTTTGAAACGTGGGTGCCTATATCCGTAGAGTTTTTTTCCAATTAGCTGCTGATATGAGTAAATGCATCCTTGACACACGTTGAAGTCTCCATTTATATATCATTAGACGTTTTACAGTTCCCTCTCTACCTTCTTTCTCTCTCTCTCTCTCTCTCTCTCTCTCTCTCTCTCTCTCTCTCTCTCTCTCTCAACTCTATATCCATCTCCAAAGAAAATCACATTGAAAAAAAATAATAAAAATCAATCAATCTCGTCGTTTCTGTTCAATAACCAAGACGACAACTACAAAAAACCAAGTGAGGATTCGGACAATGTACTCTTAACTTGCAAATTGGATAAGTAAGCGAATTGGGGGGGGTGACGAAAGAGACAAACCAGCCGTCCAGGAAATTGTAAGAAATTGGGAACTTGATGAAATAAAAGAAACGAGAAAACAACTAAAAAACATTGACTATTATTCTTTTTTTTTTGGTAATTTTTTATTTATTTATTTTTTTTTTTTTGAGAATTCGTTTCCCTTTAAATAAAATAGGAATTGGGACGATTTTTCTTTACTTGACGTATGAGATTTATCTTAGTCATGGATGAGGAGGGGGAGAGAAGGTGAGACTTAAGAATCGCATCTGTTTGGAGAGACGCTTGAGAGATAAAGTGAAAGACACAGGTTCGACTCCAGGCGGCCTGCATGTAACCTGAAGAGTAACGATCATCCACCGTATTGGAGCCTCAGTACCCGTCCCTACAGATGCTGTGTTGAGGGGGAGGAGAGGGGAAAAGGAAGGGAGGGGGGGAGAGAGAGGGAGGAAGGAGAGAAAGAGAGAGAGGAGAGAAAGAGAGGGAGGAGAGAAAGAGAGGGAGGAGAGAAAGAGAGAGATAGATAGAAAAAGAGTGAGATGGCAAGAGAGAGCGGGGGGAAAGAGAGAGATGGTAAGAGAGTAGGAAGAGAGAGAGAGAGAGAGAGAGAGAGAGAGAGAGATAATAAAAATAGAATGAGGAAAAATGAGAGGGGAGATAGAGAGACAGAAAGAGAGACAGTAAATGAGAGGAAAGGGAGAGAACGGAAGAAAGAAGAGAGGAGAGACAGACGGACAGACAGACAGACTAATGGACAGTAATGTAAATAGTAGAGATGGGAAGGGTTAGCCTGTTCACTTCAACACGCCCAAACACAACATCAACATATATATATTTACAAACAATGATTAGCGACACTGACAAAAAAGAAAGAATATTTTTGTTATTGTCGGTGTTTGGAAAATATTAAAGGTGCTGAGTTCTTTGCTGGTATTGAGGGTGAGAGGGAAACAATGCATTGTTTTGGAGAGGTGAATGTCCTGGTCACGAGGTTGATTTTGATTTTGCCGCTTACAGCGGCTACTTTATTGTGCACCCCACACTCATCCTGTGAGCGGTAGCGCAAAAGGATTACAGAGTAGAGTTTACAAATGGTCATAATAATTAACCCCCGTTGTCAGGATATTATGGCACTGAATGTTACACAATATCCTGACAACGGGGGTTAATTATTATGACCCTTTGTAAACTCTACTCTGTAATCCTTTTGCGCTACCGCTTACAGGATGAGTGTGGGGTGGGTGTTGTCTGTACGTGTGTGTGTGTGTGGTGTGGGTGTGGGTGTGTGTGGGTGTGTGTGTGTGTGTGTGTGTGTGTGTGTGTGGGTGTGTGTGTGTGTGGGTGTGGGTGTGTGTGTGTGTGTGGGCGTGTGTATGTGTGTGTGTGTGTGTGGTGTGTGTGTGTGTGTGTGTGTGTGTGTGTGTGTGTGTGTGTGTGTGTGTTGAATACTTGATGTCTAACTAACGATTTGGAAGATCACCTTCAAGTTGGGACTATTCATTAATAGTGGTGAGGTCTCGCTCTCTAATGAATAAATAAGACGACTTGGTGCCACCTATAGCCTGGTGCTACCCACAGCCTGGTACCACCTACAATCTGGTGTCACCTACAGTCTGGTACCACCTAGAGGCTGGTGTCACCTAAAGCCTGGTCCCACCTACAGCCTGGTGCCACCTATAGCCTGGTGCTACCCACAGCCTGGTACCACCTACAGGCTGGTGCCATCTACAGCCTGGTGTCACCTACAGCCTGGAGCAATGGGATGTGTACAAATATCTCCAAGTTGTTACGAGATACTAATGGTCAAAGTGTCTGATAAACTATCGCATTTGCATCTTTAGTTTGTGTCACTATCCAGATCTTGGCGATAGTATTTTTATCGCAGTCATTTAACGTTATGATGAAAAAGGCCTCATTCATTCACACGGCAGACCTTTATAGCCATTACATTAAGTGGCTTCAATGTTTCTCCAACACCCTCGTTCTTGCAGCACAAGACTTAAGCCTCCATCTGGTTGTTGTTTAGTTAGTTAGCTGCCCAACCCGCTCATTTTTTCTTCCTGGGTCTGGTTTCACATAATTTCCACTCCCCAGTCATAATTATACGTATAACAAGCATTCCCCAGTCATGATTATACGTTTAATATCCACTCCCCAAGTTTGTATTATACGTGTATTATACACTCCCCTGAATAATATCCAGTCCCCTGGATTTTTACTTCCGTCATACGAGGCGACAGAACTACCTTTGTATATGACCTAGTTAAAAATATTTATCGTTATCTATATTTTTTATTCTATAGAGGTCCACATATTTCATTCCTTCTTTTCTTTGCTAAAAAGTCAGTATATATATATATATATATATATATATATATATATATATATATATATATATATATATATATATATATATATATATTGAAAGAGATGTTTTTGATGCTCAAAAACATCTTTATTGGTCTAGCATATATTTCATCTGGTCCTGGTGAATTGTGTGCTTTAATGTAATTTTTGGTGAGTTTCTGTACCATATATCAAACTAAGTTTGTTCTGTTTGGCTGTTTTCATAAGTTCGACAGAATTCAAAAATAGGCACAGATAGTTAGGGTAGTATATACAAGATCTATAATAATAAGAGGGGTAGAGTAAATAATCCAAGGGAAGTGTATATTATACATATTATAATAACTGGGGAGTTAAAATTATACATATAATAATGTCTGTGACGTGTGGAGTAGATTTTTTAGAGAAGTACATATTAAATGCTACACCGACACTCAGATGTCCCTCATGTTGTTGACTATTTTTACCTCTCCTCCTTGATTATATTGTCATCTTTGATTATATTAGTATTGAGCAGCGAAAAGCGAAAAGTGAAGCATAAAAACCTGGTTAATTGGAAGACAGAGTTGCTGATATCCTTAATAGTCGATGGAGAGATGCGTCTTTGTTCCCACGTTAGGTCCAAACGCTTAATTCACACGTATACTCGGCCTATATGATGGACCAGACCAACCTAAACTCTTAAGACCAGCCTGGAAGATATTCCTTGGTTCACTGTTGTTGCTCGGATGGTTTATGGCGCCCAACTAACTCCTCATCGCTTCAGGACTCGTTATTATAGAAATGTTTTAATTGGCGTCAGTATATACGACTGAGGGCTGAGGCTTGGGCAACCTACTGTAAAATACATCTACATCACCACATTACAACATTCCTACGAGGGACAATTTACTCAATGCGTCTCAGTTTCATTAGTGGTTGAGTCATGTGTATCTTGCCACCTCACTTCTCATGGTTGTGTCACCTCGTCCCTGAAGAAAGAGGCTTATGCTTATCTTCATAGCTCAGTTTTTTTAATGGCCAGCAAAGCAAAGAAAACAACGTTACCTCTTACATCCTGGTTCTAAGATTCGTCCTTGTACGTTTGTCCTTGAATCATTTTTGGTGGTGTAAAGCTCAATGGTGTTTATTTCCAGTGTTCTAAAAGTTGTCAGCTAATACGTTTTATTCCTAAGTTCTGTTTTATATTTCACAGGCGTATATAACTCCTATTAATAGTCATAATCTCCAATTCTATTCCTTTATCTTCCTGTTATCTCCTACCCTATTGTTTTTTTTTTTTTACATCTTTGGTTTCATTCTTACTGCTCGATAAAGTACGATGAAAATTGTGATAATTTCCCTAAAAGTCAGTTACCATATCATAAAGGCGTTCTGCAGCTGTAATTCCTTGTTGTGTATCTGCCATAAGAGTCAACCTGGTTTCGATTGAGCTTTGAAAGTCGTTTATGAGTAATAGCAGATGTTGGGTGCTGTTTGTGTGTTGTAGCAGATGTTGGGTGCAGTGTCTGTCAGTTGTAGCAGATGTTGGATGTTGTGTTTATGAGTCGGAGCAGATGTTGGGTGCAGTGTCTGTCAGTTGTAGCAGATGTTGGGTGTTGTGTTTATGAGTAGCAGCAGATGTTGGATGTTGTATTTATGAGTAGCAGCAGATGTTGGGTGCAAATTATGTAGATTGTAGACGGTTGCCATGGTGATGTATCAGGTTTCATCTCAGTGCTTTGTGACGATTTACATTTCTCATTTATCATAGTGATGAGAGGAACAATCTTGATAATAAATTAATTCTCAAGGCTAACGATGTCACGCCCCATGACATCCCTGCCCTCCCATAACAACCCCAGTCTCCTATAACATCCCTGCCCTCTCATGACATCCCTGCCCTCCCATGACATCTCTACCCCCCCATGACAACCCCAGCCTCCTCTGACATCCCTGCCCTCTCATGACATCCCTGCCCTCCCATGACATCTCTACCCCCCCCCCCTTTCATGACAACACCGGCCCTATCTAACCATTCCTTCACTTGAGGAAATAGTTAGGGTCGATTGCTACCACTCTTAACCTCACTATAACCAAGACAACAGATCTAGAATACTTAAACATCGTCAGCCTCACCGTCAGCTCTACAATATTGATCTCGCTTCAAACAACACAATGCGTAGCGTCAAAATGAACTCATCTAGCATCTAACATTTCGCAAAATATAAAACAACCAGCATATTGGATTTCGTCAGATGTCATTGGTACACGTTATATGTCTTTCTTTCAGCATTGTTTCCAGTAGAATTCATATATCTCTCTCACTCCAGACATACTTTACTGGATATGAGATCTGGTGATGTCTCTCTTGAACCTTTGTGTGTGTACCTGTAGCCTGTGTGGAGGTTCTAGTGGGGGGTCTTGGGGGGCAGGGTGGCCATAGGGGGGCAGGGTTGTCATGGGAGGCCGTGGTTGTCATGGGAAAAGAATATTTGTGTGATAATGTTAGTTCAACAATCAGGAAGGTCCTCTCAGGCTGAACTATTGTTACGTGTGAAAGTATTGTTTAGTCACGTTTCGCCACTGAGAGTATTAGCACAACAACAGAAGACATAGCAAAGAACACTGGTATGTTTACATCCCCTGGGCACTCAGAGACACACCGTTAGCGCCAATAACAGCGACAACAGGTGTACAATACGTAAAATGTACTTAATAGAGGTCATAAATGTGATGTCTGTATCTAACCTTACATTCTGTGCCGGGGTCGGGGGAGGAGGTCAAGGGTCAATACCTAGAGGTCATGGAAGGGGGTCAGGAGCTGGAGGTAAGGGAAGGTGATGGGGGGCGCCGGTGGTAGAAGCGGTACCGCTCTTGCCTCGCAAGCGAGATGTCACGGGTTCGATTCTCGGGCCGGTGGAAAAGTTGTTTGGACATACTTCCTAGCCCCAATTAGTCCCTGTTCACCTAGCAGTAAAATAGATACCTGTTGTAAATCGAAAGTTGCGAATTCGTATTCGAGGAAAGTTGTTGGAGCTTCCAATAACTTGATGACAAAAGCATTGACTCTTCAGGCTTCTACGCCCTTAACTCATGAGACATAAAGGCAAGCATGAACTTAGCATGCTTTCCTGTTGGGCGCTGTAAGCGCTTCTGCGCTTCACCTTACACAGGATGTAGGGGGGTGCCCAATAAAAAAAAATGAGAAGTCAGAGGGTCAGAGGTCAGGAGATAGAGGTCAGGGAAGGAGTCAGAGGTTAAGGGACATGGAAGGAGGTCACAGGTAATGCCATTAAAAACTGTAGCCAATAAAGAACTACTGTAATAAACACCACAACATTAAGAATCGTTGATGACATTCAGGTGTTATTTTTGCGTCATAAAAGGAATGATCGTTTTGCTTGTCTTAAGGCTAAACAATATTACACTGACAAAAGTAGACCAGATAAATTAAGATAGTTTGTGTAGTATTTAGATAGATTTTGTAGCATTAACATAGATTTGTAGCATGAACGTAAATTTCATAGCATTTAAACAGATATTTTTTTTTTCACGTTAAAACTAAATCCAAGTCGTTCTGAAATGTTGGGTTAATGCATTAGAAGAATTGTACCAGTCCAGGTGCTAATGAAAACAAAGTAATATTCACTCCGACTCATTTGCTTGGATATAATATTAACTGTGATATCAAAATTACAGTTTTTATAGTGAGGTATTTACACGCAGTTATTTTAGAGACGCAAATGTTTTATAATTTTTGGATGTGAAATGAAGCTCTGGGGATAACTCAGTATTTGACATTAAATAAAGAAAAATTATAGCTACAAGTCTACAATTAACACTGTAGCTATCCCATGTTGGCTTGTAGAGGTAGTTAAGAGTTAGTTTACGTTAGGGTAGATTGGGTTAGTTTAGGTTAGGTTAGGTTAGGTTCACAGTGCTGTCCTCACGCTTCACAGTGCTGTCCTCACGCTTCACAGTGCTGTCCTCACGCTTCACAGTGCTGTCCTCTCCCTTCACAGAGCTGTCCTCACGCTTCACAGTGCTATCCTCTCCCTTCACAGTGCTGTCCTCTCGCTTCACAGTGCTGTCCTCACGCTTCACAGTGCTATCCTCTCCCTTCACAGTGCTGTCCTCTCGCTTCACAGTGCTGTCCTCTCCCTTCACAGTGCTGTCCTCACGCTTCACAGTGTTGTTCTCTCGCTTCACAGTGCTGTCCTCACGCTTCACAGTGTTGTTCTCTCGCTTCACAGTGCTGTCCTCTCGCTTCACAGTGCTGTCCTCTCGCTTCATTGTCTTCTCGCTTCGTTGTCCTCTCGCTTCGCCTCACATTTCAGGCCTTTCAGCACGATATAGGATCAGGTGACGTAAATAATAGTTTCCTTAGTGTGTGTCGTGTGCGTGTGCGTGTGTGTGTGGTACTCGTGTCCATGCGTGTGCCCTTGATGGCTGATATACATGAATATTTTTTTCAGTCTTACACCCCGTATGTATACTGCATCATGTATGTATACTGTAGCATGTATGTATACTGTAGCATGAATGTATACTGTAGCATGTATGTATACTGTAGCATGTATGTATACTGTAGCATGTATGTATACTGTAGCATGAATGTATACTGTAGCATGTATGTATACTGTAGCATGTATGTATACTGTATCATGTATGTATACTGTAGCATGTATGTATACTGTAGCATGAATGTATACTATAGCATGTATGTATACTGTATCATGTATGTATACTTTAGCATGTATGTATACCGTAATATG
>CAUDMG010002439.1:712500-725000 GCA_958450375.1 Homarus gammarus | reverse complement strand
ACACACACACACACACACACACAGATACATGCGTACAGTATATTTCCATAGTATTATTTCCTTATGTACGTCACCTCAGTCACTTGTCTTTTTCTTTCCTATTTCACATTTAGATACATATTTTCCCCCCGATATCACTCTTAACTCGTAACTTAGACTAAAGAGCTGTTTGTTGCTCCACCCTGTCCAAACTGTGCACTAGTTCAGACCTGCTTTTTGCCTCCTTTCCCCGACACAAGTTAGCACGGAGGGATTTTTCTCGGCATCCAGTACATTTGTAATGTTTTTGCTCCAGACTGTTAGAGTTTGCCGCCCCTCGCCTCTCTTTAACTTGGGAAGAATAAGATTTTAAACCACATTGTATATACCACCGCTGCCACGCCCACTTCCTCTTTCCTCTCTCCCTCCTTTCCATCCTACTCCTCTTCTCCCTCGCTCTCTCCTCTCCTTCTCTCTGTCTAACCTACTCCACTCCTTCTATCTTCCTCCTTCTCCCTGTCTCCCTGTCTCCCTCCTTTCCTTCTTCCTCTCCCTCTTACTCTATTTTTCCTCCTTCCCCCTCCCCCTCTCTCTCTACATCTTCTCCCTCCCTTCTCTCCCTCTGTCTCTCTACCCGCCTTCCCTCTCCCTACCTTACATCCCACTTATTTTCCTCTCACCCTCTCCCACTCCTGTCACCCCTCTCTCCTACCACTCCCTCCTCCTTCCCTCTTATTTCCTCCCTGTCCCCATTACCCCACCCATCTCCACATTCTCCGCTTGTTCCTCCCTCCCTCTTCCTTCCCTTACCTCTCCCCTCTCCCTTCCCCGCTACATCTTCCATCTCTTCTCTTTACTACAACCTTCTCCCTCTCCCCCCATTACCTCCATTCCCTCTCTCTCTTTCCAAATCCCTCTCCTTCCTCTCTCCCCTACTCCTTCTCCATTCCACTCCTTTGCCTTCTCCCTCTCTCTATCTCTCTCTCCCACACTCCCTCTCCATTTTACTCGATGTTCTCTCTCTCCCTCTCTGTATCTCTCTCTCTCCCTCCTCTCTCCTCTGCCTGCCTCACCCACGGAGTTATCTCACGGTAATCATTTATATTTCTCGGTTAGTATTTTCTTCTCTCCTCCTTCCATGTTGTTCATTCGCTGCGGCTGAGGCTGAGGCTGACCCTCTTCTTGTCGCTGTTCTAAAAAATCTGGGTTTTTTTTAACAGTACAAAGACTTCTTGAGCACAATATTTTTTATATGTACTGAAAGAATTATTTTTGTCTGTTGACTCTTCACGGACATGAAATTGGGACCATGTTGGTTTTTAATGACCTTGACCTCATATATTTTTTAAAATTATAACCAAGATTTTGGTCATTTTAGTTTAGATGAGTTTAACTTTGGGCAGGTTCCGGGACCAGACAGACAGAGACAAACAGACACACACCTGTATCTCTACCTTAAATTCTACCTGTACGTGTATCTGTACCTGTAGATTAATTTGTGCATGTATCTATAATTAGGCTAGGTTAGGTGAGGTTAGGTAAGGTAAGGTTAGCATAGTTTAGCTTAGCTTAGCTTAGTTTAGCATAGGTTAGGTTAGGTATCTATAGTTACACTTATATCTATACCACAACCTGTATTTACCTGTAACCTTACCTGTATTGATATAGATACCTTTAATTGACCTACTGATCCTATATTAATAAACCCTTTAGAAAACAACAAGACTATTTTAAACAGGTTATCCCCCAAAAATCACCTGACCATAACCTGGAAATATCACTGAGGAAAAAAGTTACGCAAGTGCTTTTATTTAACACGGAAAAATCGTAAAACATGAGAGTGATTTTTTGAGACAATAAAACACTCTTATGAAAAGCTGTTTTTATTATTAGTCGGGGGGGGGGGGGGGTGAAGAAGGAAACATGGAGGGTGTGTGTGTGTGTGTGTGTGTGTGTGTGTGTGTGTGTGGAATACGTTAAGAACAGTAAAGTAGTCGTATTAACACTATCTTCACTATCATCATCACAATCCTTTGTCACCATCACTATCCTATCATCATCACTATCCTCACTATCACCATCAAGGGGGACAGGTGAGACAGAGTACAAGTACCTCACAAAGTGTTAGACTCAAGGGTCAGAGTACATACACAATGAGCTTTCTTCTCTGATGGTCGTCTGGTGAGAATGTATGTTTTTATGCTCGCTCTCTCTCTCTCTCTCTCTCTCTCTCTCTCTCTCTCTCTCTCTCTCTCTCTCTCTCTCTCTCTCTCTCTCTCTCTCTCCCATTTACACAGTTGTTGTTGTTGTTGCATCACGAGCCTCGAAGAGCAACGGTATTAAATCACAAACTCATTTAAACATCACTTTCATGTCGACGATACGAAAACTTATTTAATATGATCTAGTTTGTTAGGGTTTTTTTTTTATCTCTTCTAAAGGAAACATTATGGAGAGACGAACAAAACAGCCACGATGCTCTAAGATGGTCAACAGGTAGTGAAAAATATTGGAAACATTAGCATTGACTTTTGGAACGAGGAGCCCTAGACCACTAACTAACCCCCCCCCCCCCCCCACGACAAGCCCTTCTTCCCCCACGCCGATCATCCCTCTTCCCCCACCCCGACCACCCCTCTTCCCCACGCCGACTACCCCTCTTCCCCCACCCCGACCATCACTCTTCCTCACGCCGACCACCCCTCTTCCCCCACCCCGACCACCCCTCTTCCCCCACCCCGACCATCCCTCTTCCCCACGCTGACCACCCAACTTCCAGCCGACCCCTAGCCGACTCTTGCCGACCCCCACCCGACTCTTGCCGACCCCCACCCGACTCTTGCCGACCCACCACCCGACTCTTGCCGACCCCCACCCGACTCTTGCCGACCCACCACCCTATCCCAATAACATGTGTTGACGGTAAAGGCTGAAATTTGTAAATAAATTTTCCAAACATTTAAGATTTATGAAGATTGTGGATAAAGTCTACGTCGGTGTTGTTATAAACATTCAAGGGCTGTTTGTATAGAATTAACTGAGTGATAGCGTCTGTTTACCTTGTGTGTGTTCCTATCTCTTATCACTTTAACTTCAATTTCCAAACACATCTGACACAGTTTTTTTTTTTATAAGAAAGGAAAAAAAAACATTTGAAGGCCTTGAGAGATATTAATAATTTTTCCCGTAGGAGTTTAGAGAAAAAATAATGAGATATGTCTTGCATGTCTTGAGGAGCCGTAGAGAGACTGGCGTTGGTAAATATTCATGTGTGTGTGTGTGTGTGTGTGTGTGTGTGTTTTATGCTCATTCCTGTTTAGATCTGTAGGGGGTGTTGTCTCTCTCTCTCTCTCTCTCTCTCTCTCTCTCTCTCTCTCTCTCTCTCTCTCTCTCTCTCTCTCTCTCTCTCTCTCTCCCACAGTGTACGAGGGACATTATACATCAGCCACAGCGACTCAGAGGTGCAACAAAACCATGAATTTAGTTCCAACATTATCTCCCAACTCTGAGCCGTAAATCAAGAGACAGTCCACTTAAAACACCAGCATAACTAATATATATTTTACTCCACTATATTCCCACAGACACACACACACACACACACACACACATACACGTACACACACACACACACACACACACACACACACACACACACACACACACACACACACACACGTACACACACACACGTAAACACACGTACACACACGTACACACACACACACACACACCGACCTCCCAGATGAGATTACCCCCCCCCCCTCCTCCCCCATCCTACCCCTTGGACAATACATTCCAACTTTCAACACTCCTAAACTAGCCATTTTTTAAGGAATGTTTGACACTTGGCCATTATCACTTTGAATTTCTGTCTTGTAGCCAACTAAGAGCTCGTATCTCCCCTTTCCATGGTGTTTCCCCCTTGGCCAAGATTTCCCACCGAGACCTCATCACTCCCTTCTTGGTGGTCTATTCTTGCCAGCTCTAGCAGAAGTTAGATGATATTTTGATATTCATATTCTGGAGTAAAGTTCTGAGGCTGGGATAAGACTGAGTCGACTTACCTCTCTCTCTCTCTCTCTCTCTCTCTCTCTCTCTCTCTCTCTCTCTCTCTCTCTCTCTCTCTCTCTCTCTCTCTCTTTATCTCTCTGTTTCTCTCATTTTGTCATTTTCTCTCTCTCGTTTTTTTCTTCTCTCTATTGTGTCCTTCCCTTCTCTCTACCCCTCCCCCCCCCCCCCATCGTCTCTCCCCATGGTAGCGAGTCTTGCAAGATTGTAGAGTATTAATATGGCTCTATGCCAATGTGTGTGTGTGTGTGTGTGTGTGTGTACTGAAGGTGATGGTGGTGGTACTGCTGCTGTTTGTAACAATGTTGTTTGTTTTGGTGATGGTGGTTTACTACTACTACTACTACTACTACTACTACTACTACTACTACTACTACTACTACTACTACAACTACCACCTCTTCCCCTCGCCCTCCCTCTTCCTCTCCACATCCCCCTCCCTCCCCTCATCCCTTCCACCTTCCCCTCACCCCCCCTCCCCTACTTCTCCTCCGACCTCCACACCTCCTTCTTCCTCTTTCCCTTCCCCATCCTCTTTTCCCCTCCCCCCTTCATCGTGTAGGACCCCAGAGAAGAAGAAGAGAGCTATCAGGCCAAAAAACACCTCTTTCCGTAGACCTTCATCAAGCGCTTCCTCTCAACAAAACAATGAAACAAAAAAAAAAAAAAACATTAAGACAAAAACAAACAATAAAAACAGCAAAACAACAATAATTAAACAAAAACACCAACAAAAACATCAACAAAAACACCAACAAAACAACAACAGAGGTAATTGACCAGGTGTACCGTGACAACTGTAGAGGGCCTGATCCCTTAAGTGTGTACCTGTGTCAGCACTCGGGATTTAGCGTAATATTGATCAAGATGATGCCGAGGAACAAAATGCAAGCGGACATTCCACAAAATCTGCCATCTGGTTGTAGGTTATATGTTGTTGGTATATACTGTAGAAGGTTGTGGATTGGTTGTGAATTTGTTGTGGATTGGGTATAGATTGGTTGTGATTTGGGTATAGATTAGTGACGAGAGAGACGAACATCTTCCTCCTCGTTATAATGGAGCCTTGCATCATTTTGTTTCCCGGTGCGAGTCTCTCTCTCTCTCTCTGTTTTTCTTTCATTCTTTCTTTCTTTCTGCCTGCCTGCCTGCCTGCTGTCTGTCTGTCTGTCTGTCTGTCTCACCGGAATAAATGCTACCGTAAAAAGACAGACTGCCAATCGTCCATTGTTTACCAGATTTCCAACATGGCGAACAATATGGCGACCGCGGTGCATTGTGGGTCAAACAAAAAAAAAAACAGAAAAGGTCTATTGTTTATCCATTTGACAATTTTAGGGAAGGATATTATTTTTCAAGGTCTGTTCACACTGTTGCCAAATTTCCAACAGCCTGTATTGTGGGATTTTCCTGACGTCATATTGTTTATTTGTTTATTTTTATTTTTATTTATTTTTTTATCATCTCAAAACTCGTACAGTATATTGATCAGGTTTTTTTGGGGGGGGGGGATTTCTTAAACGATAGGGGGATTATGGAGGATTTATTAAATTATGGGGGGATTTCTTAAACGAAGGGGGATTATGGGGGAATTAATTAAACGTTCCTGAGTTATGGGGTATTAAAAAAAAAAAAAGAATATATTTTCAAATTATAATAAATTCCTGTGACCGGCTTTCAACAAAAGAAGCCTAATTCTGTTTGAGAAAGTAAATTTAGAAGAACAAACTATATCGTCTAAATTGAAGTTAGAAATAACACTCAGAACCATTTTCTCTCGCTGACGATATCATAAAGATTATAATTTCAGAAACTTGTACACGATATCCGGTTTGACCGTCAGCTGCAGGTACAGTAATTCAGGTGTGTTGGCTGTAGAAAGTTCAGTTAAGTGCGATATTGCAAGTTTAAATACAGTTGCAGTAATTTGCTTGGGGGACGGAATAGGTAAGTTGGTTATACCTTGAGAGACATCCGCTTAATTAATTAGAGGTTTGGCTATAATGCACAGGTACAGGTGAGATTAGGTTGTTAAGTTAGTTTAGATTGGGTTAAGGCAAGTTAGGTTAAGTTGGGTTAGGTTAAATTAGAATAGGTTATGTTAGGTTAGGTTAAATTAGGTTAGATTAAGCTAGGTCAGGTTAGATTAGTCCACCGATAGGATGGTTAATCTTAAAGCGAAATAAGTTGGGAGGGAGGTTAGGTTAGGTTAGGTTAGGTTAGGTTAGGTTAGGTTAGGTTAGTCCACCGATAGGATGGTTAATCTTAAAGCGAAATAATTTGAGGGGGGAGGAGGGTTAATCATCAAGTAATCCATTCATCGGTACATTAACTTTTTCCCACTGCCTGGAGATGTGGGAACACCGTCAGCTGCTTCCCTCACTCAAGCTACGGTACCAATATTACATCGCCCCGGCAGCCGGTTCTAGTATCTCTCTCTTGCTCCAGTGAGAGAGAGGAAAAGAAATTCAAGCAATAACCTTTTGGTAACCCGGAGGAAAATGGCGTCTTAATATTACTAAGACTCTATTGTAACTAAAGTTTAGGTTAGGTTAGGTTAGGTTAGGTTATGCTTGTCTGACAGTCTGGTGGGAGGGGGGGTGATGCTATACATCTGACAGTCTGGTTGGGGCGATGCTGTACGTCTGACAGTCTGATGGGGGGGGGGGTGATGCTGTACGTCTGACAGTCTGGTGGGGGGGGTGATGCTGTACGTCTGACAGTCTGGTGGGGGTGATGCTGTACGTCTGACAGTCTGGTAGGGGGTGATGCTGTACGTCTGACAGTCTGGTAGGGAGTGATGCTGTACGTCTGACAGTCTAGTGGGGGGTGATGCTGTACGTCTGACAGTCTAGTGGGAGGGGGGTGATGCTGTACGTCTGACAGTCTGGTGGGGGGTGATGCTGTACGTCTGACAGTCTGGTGGGGAGGGTGATGCTGTACGTCTGACAGTCTGGTGGGGGGTGATGCTGTACGTCTGACAGTCTGGTAGGGGGTGATGCTATACATCTGACAGTCTGGTGGGGGGGGGTGATGTTATGCATCTGACAGTCTGGTGGGGGGTGATGCTGTACGTCTGACAGTCTGGTAGGGGGTGATGCTATACATCTGACAGTCTGGTGGGGGGGGGTGATGCTGTACGTCTGACAGTCTGGTGGGGGGTGATGCTATACATCTGACAGTCTGGTGGGGGGTGATGCTATACATCTGACAGTCTGGTGGGGGGTGATGCTGTACGTCTGACAGTCTGGTAGGGGGTGATGCTATACATCTGACAGTCTGGTGGGGGGGTGATGCTGTACGTCTGACAGTCTGGTAGGGGGTGATGCTGTACGTCTGACAGACTGGTGGAGGGGTGATGCTGTTCGTCTGACAGTCTGGTGGGGGGTGATGCTGTACGTCTGACAGTCTGGTAAGGGGTGATGCTTTACATCTGACAGTCTGGGAGGGGGTGATGTTGTACGTCTGACAGTTTGGTGGGGAGGGTGATGCTGTACGTCTGACAGTCTGATGGGGGTTGATGCTGTACGTCTGACAGTCTGGTGGGGAGGGTGATGCTGTACGTCTGACAGTCTGGTGGGGAGGGTGATACTGTACGTCTGACAGTATGGTGGGGAGGGTGATGCTGTACGTTTGACAGTCTGATGGGGAGGGATGCTGTACGTCTGACAGTCTGGTGGGGGGTGATGCTGTACGTCTGACAGTATGGTGGGGAGGGTGATGCTGTACGTCTAACAGTCTGGTGGGGAGGGTGATGCTGTACGTCTGACAATCTGGTGGGGAGGGTGATGCTGTACGTCTGACAGTATGGTGGGGGGGGTGATGCTGTACGTCTGACAGTTTGGTGGGGGGGTGATGCTGTACGTCTGACAGTCTGGTGGGGAGGGTGATGCTGTACGTCTGACAGTCTGGTGGGGGGTGATGATGCCGTAGGACGCTCTACCACAACTTTCCTTCCTTGACAACCTCGTTAGGAATTTCGCCTCCCACAGCAAACCTTCTTCTTCCACTGTCTCCTCCTCCTCCTCCCCGTGCTCCTCTTCCTCCTCCTATTACTACAGCTTCTCCTCCGTTCTCTTCCTCTACGTCTTCTTTCTCTTTCCTCTGCTACTGCTTCTCCTCTCCTTCTTTTTTGACAGTTGATTACATGGAGATCACTGACAAGGTTCTAGCCTAATCACATGATAACTGGTTTAAAGGAGAATTTGGGTAAAAATTTTCCTATCTGAAAAACCTTCCCCAGGATTGTTACAATATATTATTATGCAGTACATAGTTAAGGACATTGGACTAATTACAGACGAGTAAGTCAGGTTCGTAGAAGAATCAGCGGAGTTGGGAGTGTCGCTCACCATCTATGAGCGGCCATCTTGACCGATATCCGGTATGGCCGCCGTGAAGAGGGTCCACAGACGTGACACTCTGGCCCTGAAGGTCCTCTGATGCTGACTGGCTCGTAACCTTGGCACCTCCACCAGCTGGAGGCTCGACAGCACCGTTCTCGTGTTCCTCTGCGCAGCTCGTAGAGGCAGCCTGAGTCCCGCCAGGTGAGGCAACTCTTGGACCTGGGCCTTGTGGAACACCGTCAGGGCCGCCACATCTCTCCGGTGCTCCAGAGAGTCCACGGTGGTGACGATGTCATGGGGAGGGTGTGAGGCAGGGCTCGCCTCTGTATCTTGTCCAGTTTTCCAATGTGGGAAGGAGCGTTGGACAGCCACTACAGGGATGAGTTCTCTAAATAAGGCCTTATAGAGCGTCAGGACCCACTGTGGTCAAGGAATCTAGTCAGACTCCTCAAGGGGAAGACCCTTAGTGAGGCCTTGCGGGCGGGCGCAGTTGTTGAGACGTTTGTCGATCCTCAAAGGTTTCTCAAAGACCACTCCGGGGATTGTCATGTAAGCCAAGAGTGGCAGAAACACTTCCCCAAAGAGAATTATATCCTTCATGGCGTGGGCGGCCGCCGGATACCACTATTGTTTGTGTTTTCTGAGGGGCAAAATTCACCTGCCAACGTGTACCCCATCCACGGATCAGCTCCACCAGGCAGTTGTTGAAGACGGTCGAAAGAGGACCAGCAAGCTCGTTGACAGAATGTCGTAAGACATAAGGGCTGATGTCGTCAGGGCCAACTGCTTTTTTAACATTCTCCTCTTTCTGACACTGCTCCTCCTCCTGGTGATCAAGGGAAGGTCCTTTACAATCTTACTCTCTCTGAATTTGTAGACAATAACAAAGCCATTTACAGCCTAGGGACTCTCACCTTTGTAAGCGATGGTCGGATTAGCAGATAATTGGTAGACTATACAACCTTTACAACAATGGTTAAAGTTACTCTTAATGATTTTACCTTTGTAAACAATGACCACATACAGTTCAGATACCTCTAGACTCACAACTTACTAAATAGTGGTCAATCGCGCGGGCGTGTGTGTGTGTGTGTGTGTGTGTGTACACTCACACGCATAAACACATTCCACATTCGGTTGTCACAGTGAATGAAAAATGATCATCAAAAGCCATTAATTCCACAAATTACCTAAAACGAATATAATTCCAGCATTTTCCGCATCACTACACAGTTGACTGTGATTTTAACTTCAACCACCAATTACGACCGACAGCCACAGGCAGGGTGATCACTGTGATTGGTCATTACTACTGTCAAACGATCGTTAAAGTGAACAATGGTTGCCTCGTTAATCTGTTTATTTTTTTTTTGAGGTATAATGTGTGAGAGATGGGAGTGTTGTGCATTTATGATTATACTCATGAGTATATATATATATATATATATATATATATATATATATATATATATATATATATATATATATATATATATATATATATATATTCTTTAGGCTACAATAAGTACAGAATAAGTTAAGGGAATGAAATCAGATAAAACTTACTTGGAATTGGAACTGATTAAAAGCTGTGGAAACTAATTCGCATCCTCAGTCTCTCATAAAAACGACATAAACGACACAAACATTTGTATGACACAAAGACACAGTGTCACTTATGCCACATACAGAACAGTGTTACGTATGGCAGGAAAACACGCACCGCACTGACAAAATAAAGACATGGAGAAACAGGGAGGCGTGATGAGGGTGGCCCTGACGCGCACCAGTAGACACGGAGCGCGATGTTCCAATCCGAAAATGCCTGAATTTCCAATCAATTTACACATTTGTTCTGCTTCCAGGTGCATTGTTGGGGTATTGTCACACGCTGAAAAGTTCCCCAATGTTCTGTCTAACTGGTACTGTGGTGTTGGAGGTGGGGGAGTGTGGTGGTGGTAGGGGGGTGGAGGTGGTGGGGGGAGTGTGGTAGTGGAATGGGAGTGTGGTGGTAGTGGTGGTTGGGGAGTGTGGTGGGGGTGGTGATGAGAGAGTGTGGTGGTGGTGGTGATGGGAGAGTGTGGTGGTGGTGGTGGTGATGGGAGAGTGTGGTGGTGGTGGTGGTGGTGGGGGAGTGTGGCACGTCTCCCTCACCCACCCAAATATCCCCCTTTCTCCCCAACACACATATCCCTTCCGTCTCCCTCAAACACACCATCTCTCCTTCCTTCTCCAAACACATCCTTCCCACTTTCTCACGCACACTCTCCCCTCCCCACACACACCCTCCCCCCACACACACCCTCCCCCTCCTCCCCCACACACCCTCCCCATCCCCCACACACACACCCACCCCATCCCCCCCACACACACCCTCCCCCTCCTCCCCCACACACCCTCCCCATCCCCCCCACACACACCCTCCCCCTCCTTCCCCACACACCCTCCCCATCCCCCATACCCTCCTCCACCGCACACACCTTAACCCTCCCCTCGCACACCTTATCCCCCACACACACCCTCCCCCTCCCCCCACACCCCCTCTCCCCACACACACACCCTCTCCATCCCCCACACACCCTCCCCATCCCTCACACACACCCTTCCCATCCGCCACACACCCTCCACATCCCCCCCACACACACCCCCTCTCCCCACACACACCCTCTCCATCCCCCACACACCTTCCCCATCCCTCACACACACCCTCCCCCTCCCCACACACACCCCTCTCCATCCCCCACACACCCTCCCCATCCCTCACACACACCCTCCCCCTCCCCACACACACCCTCTCCATCCCCAACACACCCTCCCCATCCCTCACACACACCCTTCCCATCCGCTACGCACCCTCCACATCCCCCCCCACACATACCCCCTCTCCACACACACCCTTCCCATCCCCCCCCACATACACACCCATCCCATCCCCCCCACACACACCCCCTCTCCCCACACACACCCTCCCCCTCCCCCCACACCCCTTCTCCCCACACACACCCATCCCATCCCCCCCTCCCCCGCACACACCCTCCCCCTCCCACACACACACACACCCTCCTACTCCCCACACACACACTCCTCACCCCCCACACACACCCTTCCCCTCTCCCCCCCACACACACTCCCTCCACACACACCCTTTCCCTCCTCCCCACACACACCCTCCCCACCTCCCACACACACCCTCCCCACACACCCTCCCCACCTCCCACGCACACCCTCCCCACCCCCCACACACCCTCCCCACCCCCACACACACCTTCCCCTCCCCCCCATACACACCCTCCCCACCCCCCCCACACACGCCCTTTCCCTCCCCCCCACACACACCTTCCCCACCTCCCACCCACACCCTCCCCCCCCCCACACACACCCTCCCCACCCCCACACACACCCTTCCCCTCCCCCCACACACACCCGTCCCCTCCCCCCCACACACACCCGTCCTCTCCCTCACACATGTTTTCCTCCCACACACCTCCCTCCCCCCCTCCCCCCCACACGCGGTCACCTCGACAAGGAAAAACTGTTTTATTTTGCTGATTCGTGATTTTGTTTTCGCGGAAAGTCACTGGTAAGAAATTTTACAAACGTTTACTGTGTAAAGCACCTCTTTCTCTCCTTCCCGCTCTGTGAAGGAGAGAGAGAGAGAGAGAGAGAGAGAGAGAGAGAGAGAGAGAGAGAGTGTTTGCATGATAGAGACAGAATGAGAAAAAAAAGAACGTAAAAACACAATAACGAGAGAACGAGACAGAATGATCCACCACGTGTTAAGTACAGAAAAATAGGCGACCATTTTTACTGCATAATAACCCGGAAGGTGTTAAACTGAGCTGCTTCAAGTGGCAGATTAACATAGTGTTTCATGGCAGAGTAAACACCGAGTGAACGCCCAATGAACGCTAAAAGTGAACGCCGAGTAAACCCTGGTAATGAACGTCAAATAGATCCCGAGTTTGAACACCCAGTGAACACCGCGATAAGACAGAACGCCGTGAGTTAGAGCAGAGCGTTCTTCTTGTTTATCAAGGCGGACCACAGCCTGGCCCCCCACTAACTCACCCTCCCACTCTCCAATACTCAATTTGGTGCTTGACA
>CAUDMG010002439.1:412500-707500 GCA_958450375.1 Homarus gammarus | reverse complement strand
AGACTGTTGGTGAAGGCTACTGGGTTAACTATAATTGTGTGTTGTGACTGTCTGTAACTGCTATGACTGTCACTTTACCTGAGTAAGTGAATGTCATTACTGTCAATGTACCTGTATAGCTGTACATTGTGGTATGACAGGTTGACTGTATGTTGTGTCTGGGTTAGTGACTGTCTGTTCCGTTTTGTTTGGATAAATCAGCTGATGAGGTGAACCAAATTCTGTACCTTCCGTCCCACCTCTTGTGATGTAGTATACTCCTCCTCCTCCTCCCCCTCCCCCTCCTCCCCCCTCCTCCCCCTCTCCCCTGCCTCTGGTGCTCCAACTCCCGTCAGGTTAATAATAATAATAATAATAATAATAATAATTAACGGTTTATTGAAAGAGCTTGGCAGCCAGAAGGCTGAAAATATACAGTTACATATTTGGGGAATGGGTTACGAATTACAAATAATATACAAGTAACATAAGTGACACAAATAAGACATATAATAACTTAGATGGGGAAAAGCTCAAACTACAGTTCAATTCAACATAGTGACAGTGTTACAATATTACAAGTTATTGATAATTTTTACAATGGTTGGGACTGGGCTGTTCTTATAGCGATCAGTTCGTGCACGTATGGGCTGGATGCGGTTGTGGTGTCGAACAGCAATTCTCGGACAAGGGACCTCGGGTGGTAGTAGGAGCCGGTGTCGGGGATGGTGTAGAAGCTTCTTACCAAATTTGCAGATGAGGTCGTGGTGATGGTCAGTGAGAGTCGAAAGGGTCAGTGTGTTGAGCGCTTCTTGATATGTGGAGTAGGAGGAGGAGAGAATAATCTTGCATGCCCTCTTTTGCACTTTTTCTAGGTGTTTACGTTGTGTGGCATTTAGGGAGGAAGACCAGGTGGGGGAGGCATAGGTGAGCTTGGGAAGTATGAATGTTGTGTAAACACTGAGGAGCTCGTGTGCAGGAACTCCGAGGGACTTGAGTCGGCGGAGGAGGTGGAGACGGAAACTGGAGGATTTGACAACTTCATTGACGTGTGGTTTCCAATTTAGTTTGTTGTCTATGGTGACGCCGAGGAGCTTCGTGGAATCTACGACCTGGAGTGTGTTCGGACCTAGAGTAATGGAAGGAGGTGGGACAATGTCGGAGGAGAGGTTGATGTGCATAACCATGGTCTTGGTATGGTTGATGGTGACATGGTTGTTGGTAGCCCAGTTTTGGAGACTGTTCAATAAATCCTGAAGGGCGGTATAGTTGGGAGCAGAATTGTTGACGCTGATCCCAATGGTGGAGTCGTCGACATATTTCCAGCGAGCAGGGGTTTCTCTTAGGGCATCATTGATGAGCATAAGGAAGCAGAGTGGTCCCATCTTGGTGCCTTGGGGGACGCCACAGGTGAGTGACTGAAAGGTGGAGACAGCCCCTCGGAAGCGTACAGCTTGGCGTCGGTCACTGAGGAAGTCTGTAAGCCATGGTATGAGGCTTCTTCGAAGCCCGAGGTCAATAGCTTTGTTGATGATTATATTGTGGTCGACTAGGTCGAACGCTTTAGTGAAATCAATGAAGGCGACAGCTACAGACGTTTTTCGTTTCTCGAGATGGCGGTATATGTAATCGAGAAAGCTGACAAGACAGTGAGTGGTGGAGGAAGTTTTCATGTTGCCAAATTGCTGAGGGTCTACGACTCCTGCAATATCAGCATAAGCCCAGTCGAACACAAAACTTTCACAGATTAGGCTGGGTATTGGGGTGATTGCAATAGGTCGTAGCTGATTTAAGGATTGTGGGCTGGTTGACTTGGGCACTGGTGATACATAAGAGGTCTTCCAGTCAGCTGGGCATCTGGCTTGACTGAGAGAAGCATTGATGATGGAGCAGAGGGGTTTAGCAAGCTCCGGGGAGAACTCCTTGAAGAGTTTCATTGGTAAGTCAATGGGGGTGGTAGAGCGTTTTAATTTTAGTTTGTCCAGGCGTTTTGCTACGTCAAATTCTTCTACTAAGTCAGTGGGAAGGGGGGCTGGTAGGTAAGCAGGGAGAGTGGTTGTGTCAAGCCGTGGGAGCGTCTGGCATATAGTAGCGAAATGGTTATTTGTTTGCTCAGCTGCGTCAACACTAGTGAGATGGCTAAGGAAGGGGAGGGGGTGTGTCTTATTGTTTAGTCCACAGAGTTCTTTAAGCTTACCATACCATTGACTGATGTTGGTCTGTTTCAGGTGTTGTAATTTGGTTGGGTAGTGGGACTTCTTTGCAGTGCGTATTTCGCGGATGACTCGGTTGCGAAGGGACCTGTAGCGGATGTGGTCATTGAGATGAAAGGCTCTGTCTCTCTGTTGCATAAGTCTTTTGATCCGAGGTGTGATCCAGGGCAAGTCAGCTGGGTGAGATCTGACGGACTTCTCGGGGAAGAAGTGGTGGTGAGCTTGCGTGGTGGTGTTGGTATAATTTATCCATTTGGTTTCCACGTCATCCACGCTAAGTACTTCAGTCCAGGGATGGTGAACTATCCACTGCCCGAAGAGGCGCACTGCAGAGTCAGTAATCGGCCTGTAGGTCGTGATGTAGGGTCTCTGTACTTGAGTGGGAGTGGCAGCTGGGGACCAGAGCACTGATAAGTGTGTGCTACACCCGATAGGAGGCATTGGTTGAGGTGGTTGGTACTGGTCCGCTAAGTCAGTTAAGATAAGGTCCAGGGTATTTTGACCGTGTGTGGGGAAGGTCACAACTTGTGATAGTGATAGCTGGTCCTGGATATCAGTGGTGTCAATTTCATTTAAATCCCCACATAATATTAACTTGGCACATGGGTACCTAACTCTGAGGTGGTCTGAGGTGGTGATGAGATGATTGATAAGAGTGTCTCTGGTGGGTGATCGAGGCGGATGGTATGCCACACAGATTATAATGGAAGCAGTGTTGCGTGGGTGGGCTCTTAGCACGACACGTACCCATAATGCTTCCACATCTGCTGGGACTTGAACATCCAGGCGTGACGGGCGTAGGTCATCTTGACAGAAGAGGGCAACGCCCCCTCCGCGTCTTTGTGAACGAAGGTGATGAAAGAGTTGATATCCCTCAATATGACACGTTTCAGGCACAATTTGCCAGGCCTCACATATGGCAACGACGCTCGCGGCGGTTGACCTGACTGTAGTTGCCAGCTCGTCGAACTTGTTAGCTAGGGAAGTGACGTTGGATAGCAGTAAAGACGGGAGATCATACCATATCCGTGGAACTTCAGTGTGGTGGTATGGTCTGTCAGGGGTGGGTTTCTCCGGTTTCCTAGTGGAGGTTACGGTTCTAATGGGCTTATGTGCATGACGGCCTTGTCTACGGTTGTCTGTACACAAGTGATCATTAAGGAGTTTCTCTAAGACCAACACTAGGAGTGGGTCCAGATTTTGTGTGATATATCTCTCTCTCTCTCTCTCTCTCTCTCTCTCTCTCTCTCTCTCTCTCTTATATTTAAACAGTTGATTAAATGGGGATCACTGACAAGGTTTTAGCCTAATCACATAACTTAATTTACGTAAAATTTTCCTATCTGAAAAACCTTCCCCAGGATTGTTACAATATATTATCATGCAGTACATAGTTAAGGACATTGGACTAATTACAGACGAGTAAGTCAGGTTCGTAGAAGAATCAGCGGAGTTGGGAGTGTCGCTCACCATCTATGAGCGGCCATCTTGACCGATATCCGGTATGGCCGCCGTGAAGAGGGCCCACAGATGTGACACTCTGGCCCTGAAGGTCCTCTGATGCTGACTGGCTCGTAACCTTGGCACCTCCACCAGCTGGACGCTCGACAGCACCGTTCTCGTGTTCCTCTGCGCAGCTCGTAGAGGCAGCCTGAGTCCCGCCAGGTGAGGCAACTCTTGGACCTGGACCTTGTGGAACACCGTCAGGGCCGCCACATCTCTCCTGTGCTCCAGAGAGTCCAAGGTGGTGACGATGTCAAGGGGAGGGTGTGAGGCAGGGCTCGCCTCTGTAACTTGTCCAGTTTTTCAATGTAGAACCTCAAATGTTTGTCAAAGTCCACTCCGAGGATTGTTATGCAATCCAGGAGTGGCAGAGGCACTTCCCCAAAGAGAATTATATCCTTCATGGCGTGGGCGGCCGCCGAATATCACCATTGCTTGTGTTTTCTGAGGGGAAAATTAACCTGCCAATGTGTACCCCATCCACGGATCAGCTCCAGTTGCTGGTTTACTCTCTGGACTGCTCGATGGCTATCCTGGCGGAGGTAAGAGCACGATAGGGTGCAATCATCAGCGTTGGCTGATACCCCTGTCACTTATTGTAGGAGGTCGTCAATATAGACGTTCCAAAACATCGGTTTCAAAACAGTTCCCTGAGGGACCGACGCCTCTATTGGAAAGTCTTGGGAGGTCTGACCCTTGACGACCACTCTGAGGTCCTCCCTCGCAGGTAGTCTGCTAGAAGCAGGAGGAGGTTCCCCTGGATTACCTTCGCTCGAAGCTTCTCCAGGAGGCCCCTGTGCCACACCCGGTCAAAGGTCCCGCTATGTCAAGGGCGATCACGAGGGTGTCCAGACCATTGTCCAGCACATCCTGCCAGTCTCTTGAGAGGAGCAGCAGCAGGTCTGAGGTGGACCGAGATGATCTGAAACCAAACTACCGGTTAGACAGCAGATTGTGGTGGTCAAAGTGGCGACTATCTTTGTCTCTCCTCTTTGCAAAACACGAGACAAACAGAGAGAAAAGAAAGAAAGCGAAGGATGGAGAACAAATAAAGAGAAGAAACGAAATAACAAAAACATAAAACACAGACAAACAAAATGAAAGATATCCCTAACTTCATTTGATTTGGTTAGGTTAGTTATACCCCACTTCACTGTGACAGCATCATCACTCACTTCTCACCATATTTAATTTCCTTGGTAGCATTATATATATATATATATATATATATATATATATATATATATATATATATATATATATATATATATATATATATATATATATATATATGTATCACATTTCATGTAGACCCACAATGAAAACGTGGATAAGATAAATCTTGATAAAATCACACGGGAAAAGGAAGACAACGGAGCACCTTAGCTTTCGTCTTTATTCAAGATGTCTTGAATAAAGACGAAAGCTAAGGTGCTCCGTTGTTTCCCTTTTCCCGTGTGATTTTGTCAATATATATATATATATATATATATATATATATATATATATATATATATATATATATAATATACATCAAAGGGGTGACTGACCTCCAGGTGTGTAAAGGGCGTTAATTACCTGCCCTGTATATGTTTCTTCAACCATAAAACGAGTAAGTAGATAATGAAAGGTTAATCTCGCTTTGAAACCACGCGCTTGGGTGTGGGTAGGAGGTGGTGTGTGTGCTCTAGTGTACTTATGTTGTTGTTTAGCAGTGGGAGGTACCTGTCCATTAAACCCGCAACACATAACTAATAAGATTAACATTAAACAGCAGTACGACACTATCACCCCGGCGTCGGCAGCACATAATCACTGACAGTGGATTTAATGTTGAGAGTAAAGCAGCTTCACTGCCAGGCGGCCTGAGTAAACTGTTTTTCTCTTCTTCTTCTTCTTTATTAATCTCTTTTGGGAGAGAGACGTATGAAGTTGTCAGTCAGATTTTGTTGTTTCCCCAAAAAGATGAAAAAGAAAACGTAAGAGAAAGAAGAATTTGAATACACATAATTTATTGTGAATGACATAATTCTTTCACCTCACCAGTTGACAATAATGGTTTTTGCTGGTTCTTCATTGTTTTTGTTTTATACGTCCTCAGTAAATGTTTTACCCTGAAACTTCCTAGTTATTTTCTTCTATGCCGTTTACGTATTATTAGTAGTAGCATTAGGTATTAGTATTATTGTTGTTATTATTATTATTATTATTATTATTATTATTATTATAATTATTATTATTATTATTATTATTATTATTATTATTATTATTATTATTATTTTTGGGTATTATTATTATTATTATTATTATTATTATTATTATTATTATTATTCAAGGCCGTTCTATATCGCGGCACATGAACCAGTAGATTTTGTGTCATCTAAATTTCGCGTGAAGCCTCCCCGTCACACTACCATTTATGCTTCATATATACATGAAAACACACACACACATACACACACACACACACACACACACACACACACACACATAATACATAATTTATACCCAGCCTTCATTAACACAGACACAGGAACCTGAATTTTGGCTGGGTGGTAAAAATTGAGTCCAGTGTCAGGAAGATGAATGCTGACACCATTCTTATGATAAACATTTGGAAAGTAGAGTTAAAATGTGTGTTGTGAGTTTGGTATAATATTTTTGTTTGAACTTTGATGATGATGATGATTGTTGTTGCTGTTGTTGTTGTTGTTCGAGTAAGATGAGGAATTGTAGGAAGTAATTTATTTGTTTTCCTTTTTATCTTGATTTAGTACAATAAACACCATTTAGGTAAACTTTTTATACCCGGGTTCAATTTACTGTCATTTCCTATATATCCGGGTTCAATTTACTGTCATTTCCCATATACCCGAGTTCAATTTACTGTCATTTCCCATATATCCGAGTTCAATTTACTGTCATTTCCTATATATCCGGGTTCAATTTACTGTCATTTCCCATATATCCGGGTTCAATTTACTGTCATTTCCTATATATCCGGATTCAATTTACTGTCATTTCCTATATATCCGGGTTCAATTTACTGTCATTTCCTATATATCCGGGTTCAATTTACTGTCATTTCCTATATCGGGTTCAATTTACTGTCATTTCCTATATATCCGGGTTCAATTTACTGTCATTTCCTATATATCCGGGTTCAATTTACTGTCATTTTCTATATATCCGAGTTCAATTTACTGTCATTTTCTATATATCCGAGTTCAATTTACTGTCATTTCCTATATCGGGTTCAATTTACTGTCATTTCCTATATCGGGTTCAATTTACTGTCATTTCCCATATATCCGGGTTCAATTTACTGTCATTTCCTATATCCGGGTTTAATTTACTGTCATTTCCTATATATCCGGGTTCAATTTACCACCAAACTTTTTTTTCCTAAGATATTCTATATTACCGAGAATAGAAATCCCCGGTAAAAATAATCAATCAATTCTTACCTGATCAATATTCTGTCATAATTTGATATTTTTAGTGGTATTAAAAAATAAAAATAGAAAAAATTGAATCATGAATTTCTTTCTCTCTGACTTTTTTTTTTCAAGGTTTTAATTGCGTTTGTTAAATTTATGAAGTCTGAACCCTGAACCCCCCCCCCCCTCCCTCCTCCTCCAAAAAAAAAATATAATAATAATTAGTGGGAGGTAGCTATTTTATTTACTAAGTTTTCTCTGTCGCTATCTCTCTTCTTCATTCTTTCTTTCACTCTCTCTTCACTCACCCTCTCTCTCCTTCCTTCCTTCCTTCCTTCCTTCCTTCCTTCCTTCCTTTCTTCTTACCTTCCTACTTACCTGTCTACCTGCATGCTTGTCTCTGATTTCTCTATTTTTAATTTCTCTCTTTCTCTCTCTCTCCTTCCTTCCTTCCTTCCTTCCTTCCTTCCTTCCTTCCATCCTTCCTTCCTTCATTCCTATCATTTCTCTATTTTTCATTTTTCATTCTCTCTCTCTCTCTCTCTCTCTCTCTCTCTCTCTCTCTCTCTCTCTCTCTTTCTCACGCAATATAAAGCAACAAACACAACCTCTGGACACTATTGTTGCTCCTCGCTTTATTTACAAACGTGTATAATTGCTGTCACCATATTTGTTTAGCTGACCGGTGACTCCCACACTGTACCGGGATAACTGTGTATGTTGTAGCTGCTGATGTACCGGGATAACTGGTGGCGTACCGGGATAACTGTGTATGTTGTAGCTGTTGATGTACCGGGATAACTGGTGGCGTACCGGGATAACTGTGTATGTTGTAGCTGCTGATGTACCGGGATAACTGGTGGCGTACCGGGATAACTGTGTATGTTGTAGCTGTTGATGTACCGGGATAACTGTGTATGTTGTAGCTGTTGATATACCGGGATAACTGGTGGCGTACCGGGATAACTGTGTATGTTGTAGCTGTTGATGTACCGGGATAACTGTGTATGTCGTAGCTGTTGATATACCGGGATAACTGGTGGCGTACCGGGATAACTGTGTATGTTGTAGCTGTTGATGTACCGGGATAACTGTGTATGTTGTAGCTGTTGATATACCGGGATAACTGGTGGCGTACCGGGATAACTGTGTATGTTGTAGCTGTTGATGTACCGGGATAACTGGTGGCGTACCGGTATAACTGTGTATGTTGTAGCTGTTGATGTACCGGGATAACTGTGTATGTTGTAGCTGTTGATATACCGGGATAACTGGTGGCGTACCGGGATAACTGTGTATGTTGTAGCTGTTGATGTACCGGGATAACTGGTGGCGTACCGGTATAACTGTGTATGTTGTAGCTGTTGATGTACCGGGATAACTGTGTATGTTGTAGCTGTTGATATACCGGGATAACTGGTGGCGTACCGGGATAACTGTGTATGTTGCAGCTGTTGATGTACTGGGATAACTGGCGGGATACCTGTGTATGTTGTAACTGGGGACGCATGAGAGTGTTTTGGTTGATCAGCTGATGGTCATTGTTTTGTTTTGATAGATCAGCTGATTTATGTTTGTCAACACGACGTCAGCTGATGAAGGGAAATTGTTTGCGTTTATCCAGAGATTATGTCGTGGGAAATAAATTACTCACTCTCTCATTTCTCTCCCTTTCCTCTCCCGTTTTACCTTCCCTTTTTCCTCATTCACTTTCTCTGGCTTTCTCTGTCACCTTTCTTTCTCATATTCTCTTCTATCCTCATGTTTTCTTTTTTACTTTCCTTTCTATGTCAAGTTACTCACTTTCATACATCTTTCTCTCTCCCCTCACTCTTTCCCTACCCTTCCTATGTCCCCTCACTCTTTCCCTACCCTTCCTATGTCCCCTCACTCCCTTTCTCCACCCACTTTCTTTTCCCTCTCACTCCCATTCCCTGGTCCACTTTCTCTCCCCCTCTCTATTCACTTTCTTCGACAACTTTCACCCTGGCCATCAAACTCTGGGCATCTGCACTGAAGTCACTATACGGAGGTCCTTTGAGAGAGAGGAGTAGTGACGGATTTTTCGCTTGTGTGAGTGTCCAGGGAGAGTAAAGTGGCTCTCTTCTCTCTCTCTCTCTCTCTCTCTCTCTCTCTCTCTCTCTCTCTCTCTCTCTCTCTCTCCTACCTACCTACCTACCTACCTACCAACCTACCAACGAACCTTACCTGCCTGCCTGCCTGCCTGCCTGCCTGCCTCTCATTTCTCTATTTATTTTTCATTTCTCTCAATCTCTCAACTATCTAGCTATATCTATCTATCTATCTATCTATCTATCTATCTATCTATCTGTGTTTGTCTGTCTGTCTGCGTCACAAGAGTAAAGAACTCATTTTGTTCTGTGTCTGTTTGAGAGAGAGATAACCACAAGATAGGTAGAGAGATTTGGTTGGGCTTATTTTAGTAAGGTTCGGTTTGGTTAGGTTTGGTCCAGGTGTGTAAGTAAAAAGAATAAATCCACCTTTTCACACCTATCGTCTTTAATATATAAATTAATCTATTTTTTTTTCTTAACACACACGAAGTAATTTAATACTACCATTTTATTCCGAAACTAACAATAAAAAATTCAACAAAACCATCCAATTAAAAATGATCCGAGAGAGAGAGAGAGAGAGAGAGAGAGAGAGAGAGAGAGAGAGAGAGAGAGAGAGAGCATTAATTTGCCATTTTCTGCCTCATCTATATTAACGTGGTAAGCAATAAAGGATCATTACTTTTGTTGCACTACACTTGTAAAACATCCATCGCGTGCAGAAATAACATCCATCATAGAAACCTGGATTAAACTCTGAAAAACGAAAGAATTTACTGGTGAATTTAAAGCAAACAAACAAATGTAAACAGGCTGTAGTTAATCCATTGTTTACCATGATCAAATGTATCATGTTAGTAAAGGTGTCGGACCCAGATGTGTGTACTGTATTATAGGCCAGGTGTGAGCAGGTGTATCTAGTCTCTCTTAATTATAGGCCAGGTGTGAGCAGGTGTACTAGTCTCCCTTAATTATAGGCCAGGTGAGAGCAGGTGTAGCTAGTCTCTCTTAATTATAGGCCAGGTGTGAGCAGGTGTACCTAGTCTCTCTTAATTATAGGCCAGGTGTGAGCAGGTGTACCTAGACTCCCTTAATTATAGGCCATCATCACCATATTATCACACACACACACACACACACACACACACACACACACACACACACACACACACATTTTACAAAATATATTAAGTGAAAAGTTGCAGTATGTCCAGATGGGTGATGGAGCTTCTCTGTGTGTGGGGAGGGGAGGGAGGGGGGGAGGGGGGAGGGTGCGCGACAGTATTGTGAAACTCAAAAATTTTACTAGAATCTTTGATGTTCTATAATGGTCTTTACTTCATATCCCCAAGTCTCTCTCTCTCTCTCTCTCTCTCTCTCTCTCTCTCTCTCTCTCTCTCTCTCTCTCTCTCTCTCTCTCTCTGTCTCTCTCTCTCTCTTTTACGATCATCGCCCGTTGTCAAGTTCCTATGAGAAAATGTTCACTGGGATAAAAAGAAAGGGGAGGGAATGAGGGGAAAGCAAGAGAGAGAGAGAGAGTGAGAGAAATGGGGACGACGAAGAAGGGAAGAGGGAGAGACAAGAGAGAGACAGAGGGAGAGACAAAATAGTGAGAGGGCTGGAAAAACAAAGAGTGAGAGTGAAGGAAAGATAAAGAGAGAAAAAAGGGAAAAGAGGGAGGGAGAGAGGAAGAGGTAGACAGGTAGACAAAAAGAGAGTAAGATGAAGAGACAAAAAGAGAGAGAGAGAGGGGGGGGGGAATGAAGACAAAGAGAGAGAAAAAAGATAAACAAGGCGATACAGAGGAAGAGACAAAGAATGAGTTAAAACGCCAGAGGCAGGGAAGAGGAGGAGGAGGAGGAGGAGGAGGTGGAGGAGGAGGAGGAGGAGGAGGGGGGAGGGAAGACGGGTAGAAGAAGAAGAACAAGAGGTAGGGCGGGAGGCACAGAATCTGGTTCACCTCATCTACTGGTTTTTCTTCCTGACTGACTGACATGTGATGGATCGATTAACTTCTTAAGGAACGAGTAACATGTAATAGGGCAAGTAGCATTTAATGGAACAAGTAACACTTAATGGGACAAGTAACATTTAATAGAGCAAGTAACATATTATGGAACAAGTAACATATAATGGAACAAGTAACATTTAATGGAACAAGTAACAATTAATGGGACAAGTAACATTTAATAGGACAAGTATCATATAATGGAACAAGTAACATTTAATGGAACAAGTAACACTTAATAGGACAAGTAACATTTAGTAGAGCAAGTAACATATAATGGAACAAGTAACATTTAATGGAACAAGTAACATTTAATGGAACAAGTAACATTTAATGGAACAAGTAACACTTAATAGGACAAGTAACATTTAGTAGAGCAAGTAACATATAATGGAACAAGTAACATTTAATGGAACAAGTAACATTTAATGGGACAAGTAATATTTAATGGAACAAGTAACATTTAATGGAACAAGTAACATTTAATGGAACAAGTAACATTTAATAGGACAAGTAATATTTAATGGAACAAGTAACACTTAATGGGACAAGTAACATTTAATGGAACAAGTAACATAAATCAGACTGAGTTAAGTTCATTGCTCTTCCTAATAAACCCAATTCGTGAACTCCTGATGAACCCTTTAATACCACACACACACACACACACACACACACACACACACACACAGGATATGACATCTATTAACTCTTCCCTTCATTCACCTGGGTTTAAAGAGAGAGAGAGAGAGAGAGAGAGAGAGAGAGAGAGAGAGCTAACCCTTTGATGACTAACCCCCATTTTTCCCATGACTGCAAAACAACTTCATTGCGATCCACATTATTTTTTTTTTACACATACATATATTTTTAATCGGAGAGGGGGAGGGGGGGGGGGTTGGTTATAAATTTTCAGATTGATTATGAAATATTTTCTATTTTTTTATAGTTATATACATATACAGAGTCATCCAAAAAAAGTGACCAAATTTTAATATAAAATCATTTAGTCATATGGGTATTTTATATATACTATATATATTTTTTATTACCTTGGCTATACTGTATTGATATGTATGTATATAAACCTGTATATCAACTCTGTGGGTGTTTTGGTCAATAGGGCATTTGAGTGGTTGGTTCTCTGATAGCGTGATACATGTGCAGCCAATGAGATAATACTTTAATGAATGGTACATGTTAAATTCAGGTGTGTGGGGGGAGGGAGGGAGGGGGGGGAGGGGGAAACGGTAGGGAAAGACCAAGTAATTTTTCATTGGTGTCAAATCCTGGTGTATTGTAAAGGGGGGGGGAGGGGGGTAGAGAGGGAGGGATGAGGGGTAGGAAGAATGATGAGAGGAAGCAGTTAGGGGGAGGGGGGGGGGGAATAAAAGGGAAAGGATGGAACAGTAAGAGGGAGGGTATGGTGTAGGGGTGAATAAGGAAGGGAAGAGTGGGTGTAGAGGGAGAAGGAATACAAGAGTTAGGAGGGCAGGGAAGAGAGAGGAAGCATGAGAAAGGATGAAGATAGGTTGGTAATGGGAGGGAAGAATAGGGAGAGAGGGAAAGGAAGAGGAGGAACGGTAGAAGAGGTTGAGGTAAAGGTGATAATGACTTTGCGGTCAGGGGAGAAGGGGAGGAGGAGATTGGTGAAGGAAAAAGAGAGAGAGAGAGAGAGAGAGAGAGAGAGAGAGAGAGAGAGAGAGAGAGAGAGAGAGGATATATATGTATATAGACAAAAAATTTCAGAATGGTGTGTGCAGAATGAAGACTAAGAGAGAAATAAAATGAAGAGAAATGGAAACTAGACGATAAATGAAACATATGTAGACTAGAATAACAGAGAAGGAAAGAACAAACAGGTATGGAAGGACAGAGAGTGATGAATATGGATGAGATAGGAAATAAAGAGATAATGAAAAAACGGAGGAAACAAGCGTACACACACAATAGGAGACAGACAGACAGACAGACAGACAGATAAGACAGACAAACAAAGAGACGAATACATGTTGCCAGAGCTTTGAGTACCCTGGGAAAAAAATAACGAGAGGGGGGAAAAAAAGGATAGTAATTAATATTCAAAGGACGGAAATTCCATAGTCAGAATACCAATGTGAGAAAACCGTGTTGTGTGTCCTTCCGTCCGTCCATTCTCTGGTCGTGACGCACACCCACCCAGCTCCCCTATCCTTCTCCCCACCCCACCCCTCTCTCCTCCCCTCCCCACCCCATCCCTCTCTCCTCCCCTCCCCACCCAACCCCATCCCTCTCTCCTCCCCTCCCCACCCCAACCCCACCCCTCTCTCCTCCCCACCCCACCCAACCCAACCCCCCCTTCACCTACACTCAACATGGCGCGAAAATACGCTTTTACGTACTAGTTTTTCAATACTCCATTTTTTTCGTGTTTATAAGTCCATTTATTAAAAAGTTTAGTACAGATCATGGTAGTACCAGGGATATGTGTACCTTTTCACCGTGTGCTAATGAGTTTTGGCACAGGTAAAGACAAAAATGGGATGTATTTGCAACTATGAACTGAGGGAGTAAGGAGTCTCGCTAATCCTTACGTATACCTGGACAAAAAAAATCGTGTCTTTAAACAGTAAGAACTTCATTATATCGTACTAAGTTTTGTTGTTTTTATATTAAACCAAAGAAAACATTAATACATTTTTTCGTTAACTGGTTTGGAATAAAATTGAGTGGCACTGTGGTATTTATATAGAAATATGGATATAGTAGAGTGCCACCTTGATCAATATATAGAAAACGGGATATAGTTGAGTTCTACCTTGATCAATATGTATAGAAAACGGGATATAGTTGAGTGCCACCTTGATCATTATATAGAAAATGGGATATAGTAGAGTGAACCTTGATCAATATATATAGAAAACGGGATATAGTTCAGTGCTACCTTGATCATTATATAGAAAATGGGATATAGAAAAGAAGTGAAACAGCAAACATTTAAGTAGAAAATTGAATCTTATTCTACAATTCATTAGACTATTATAGAGTGGTGCCCTGATTATTATATATTTAAACTATAATTCCAGTCCATTATGAAATATTATCAAAGAGATTATGTTAGTAATGGTTTATAGGCGTATAATAACTACAGGTACATTATATTTCATTTGTGGTTACTGGGTGAAACGAAAATTATTACAATTTCTGTTATTTGATGCTTTTGTTTTTTGTTGTTATGGGCTCGAAGGTTTACTAGTCTGAAGGTTCATGGGTTCGAGGTTTTACAAGTCCGATGTTTCATTGTTTCGAAGGTTCACAGATTGGGGGTTCACAGGTCTTAAGGCTCATTGGCCCAAAGGTTCACAGGTACGAAACTTCATTAATCAGATGGTTCACTAGGCCAAGGTCTCAATCCCGAAGGTTCACGTGTTTAGGGGTTCACTGGTCCAAAGGTTTCAATCATGAAGGAGGAGCAACCATAGAGCTGGCTGACTACTAGGCCCTAACAGGTATGTGTGTGTGTGTGAGGGGATAGAGAATGCATCTGTGTATGTATGAATCTGTGTATGTATGACGTATGATAGATAGATAGATAGAGTGTGTATTCAATCAAATCGTCACACAAGTTTATACTGACCCACCATTTATACAAAGTAGGTATACAATATACATAGACACACACATACACAAAGACAATGTAGCGAATTCTAATCAAAAGGCGAGAATAAAATTGTCAGGACTCATATTCATATTACCAAAAAGAAAAAAATATAAGAAAAATAATAATTTAAAACAGGTAAGGGAATAAACCCGGTTAAAGCCGATGATACAGAGATTAAAACACAGAGAGAGTAATGATGTTTTATAGCTGGTTGGAGGTGTGGTAGCTCATGGTGGGGGGGTGTGTGTGGGGGAGAGAGTGTGTGGGGAGAGTGTTTCGTGGTGTGTGGGGGAGAGAGTGTGTAGGGAGAGTGCTTCGTGGTGTGTGGGGGAGAGAGTGTGTGGAGAGAGTGTTTCGTGGTGTGTGGGGGAGAGAGTGTGTAGGGAGAGTGTTTCGTGGTGTGTGGGGGAGAGAGTGTGTAGGGAGAGTGTTTCGTGGTGTGTGGGGGAGAGAGTGTGTGGGGAGAGTGTTTCGTGGTGTGTGGGGGAGAGAGTGTGTGGAGAGAGTGTTTCGTGGTGTGTGGGGGAGAGAGTGTGTAGGGAGAGTGTTTCGTGGTGTGTGGGGGAGAGAGTGTGTGGAGAGAGTGTTTCGTGGTGTATGGGGAGAGTGTTTCGTGGGGAGAGTGTTTCGTGGTGTGTGGGGGAGAGAGTGTGTAGGGAGAGTGCTTCGTGGTGTGTGGGGGAGAGAGTGTGTGGAGAGAGTGTTTCGTGGTGTGTGGGGGAGAGAGTGTGTAGGGAGAGTGTTTCGTGGTGTGTGGGGGAGAGAGTGTGTAGGGAGAGTGTTTCGTGGTGTGTGGGGGAGAGAGTGTGTGGGGAGAGTGTTTCGTGGTGTGTGGGGGAGAGAGTGTGTGGAGAGAGTGTTTCGTGGTGTGTGGGGGAGAGAGTGTGTAGGGAGAGTGTTTCGTGGTGTGTGGGGGAGAGAGTGTGTGGAGAGAGTGTTTCGTGGTGTATGGGGAGAGTGTTTCGTGGGGAGAGTGTTTCGTGGTGTGTGGGGGAGAGAGTGTGTAGGGAGAGTGTTTCGTGGTGTGTGGGGGAGAGAGTGTGTGGGAAGAGTATTTCGTGGTGTGTGGGGGAGAGAGTGTGTGGGGAGAGTGTTTCGTGGTGTGTGGGGGAGAGAGTGTGTGGGGAGAGTGTTTCGTGGTGTCTGGGGGAGAGAGTGTGTAGGGAGAGTGTTTCGTGGTGTGTGGGGGAGAGAGTGTGTGGGAAGAGTATTTCGTGGTGTGTGGGGGAGAGAGTGTGTGGGGAGAGTGTTTCGTGGTGTGTGGGGGAGAGAGTGTGTGGGGAGAGTGTTTCGTGGTGTGTGGGGGAGAGAGTGTGTAGGGAGAGTGTTTCGTGGTGTGTGGGGGAGAGAGTGTGTGGGGAGAGTGTTTCGTGGTGTGTGGGGGGATGAACTCGATAGACACACACACACACACACAGGCGCGCTATTATCCACTCATATAAGCAATACCTGACCTTGCGCAAGCCTACCTGCTCTTTAATGAACTAATTACTGCAATTATGATCAAACAGACCTACCCTGGATTACTGTAATGACGGCGTTTGTGAAGCTCTGCAATTACCCCCAAAATATTAACACGAAAAGAAAAATGCATACACTGTTATATATATGATTCTAGTTTCATTTTGGTCCTCCGGTTAGGTTAGGTTTAGGTTAGGTTAGGTTAGGTTAAAACTCAACCAAGTTTGAGCTGGACATGATGGGTTGTGTACCGGTTAATTAAAGTGTGTCATTATATACGACTAATGACCAGTTTAGTGTTGAGGGGGGGGGGGGTGTTGTTTGGGTTATTGCAATCTCGTGGTTAGTCCAAGAGTAATAACTCAACTAGACCTCAAACCTGGAACAAATTAGTAACAAGCTGAACCTCCTCCCATCTCAGAGTTGTCATTGAGAACACATGTGATTGAGAAAGAACCTTGGATTGACTACTATACCTTGACCCTAAGTTTGAAGCTCGTGCTGATGGCACCGAGTGGCTTCCCTTTGTCGTTATGGTGGAGTGGGAGCTGGTGGTAGAGCGGTACCGTTCTTGCCTCGCAAGCAAGATGTCACGGGTTCGATTCCCGGGCCGACGGAAGTTGTTTGGACACTCTTCCTAGTCCCCTTCGTCCCTGTTCACCTAGCAGCAAAGTAGGTACCTGCTGTAAGTCGAAAGTTGCGAATTCGTATTCAGGGACAAGTTGTTGGAATTTCCAATGACTTGCTTAGACGTAAACCATTGACTCTTCAGGCTTCTACGCCCTTGACTCTTCAGGCTTCTACGCCCTTAACTCATGAGACATAAGGCAAGCATGAACTTAGCATGCTTCCCTGTTGGGCACTGTAAACGCTTCTGCACTTCACCTTACACAAGGGTGTAGGGGGGTGCCCAATAAATAAAAAAACAAAAAACAAAAAAAGTTACGGTGGAGTGTGATTGCTACTCCCTTGTAATGCCGCTGGTTGATCAATTTCTACAACATCGTCACAGTTCACTGCAGTAATGCCAGTCGACAGAGACAACAGGCGGTTTAGTTCATGTCCACAAAATGGTGGTGTGCCTGTAGCCATTGTTTAGAGATGTAAATGTTTCGTTCATATCCGTTGAAATTAACATTGTTTTGAAATATTTTTGGGGGTTTCACAATGTATTAAGCTCAGTGCCGGATTTAGACCTGTGGAGGCCCATAGGCAGCCTCTTTGTGGAGGCCCCCTCATTATAACTACCCAAGAGGGTGGGGTGGCGAGTGAAGCGAGCCTAAACATCTGGGAGTTCCGGGGGGCGCTGTAAGCCCCCCGGGAAATTTTTGAAATCTGAACACTTCTTTGGAGAATTTTGAAGCCATATGCAGTTATATTGTGGAAATTAGAAAATTGAGAAATTTTTTATTAACTGTATATTTATTGATAGTGTACAAATTCCCAACACACACACACACACAAGTGAGACATGACTGGAGTCATTCATGTGGTTTCAAGTCGACCAGCCGTGATATAGCTACTACCGCACATGTCAAAAATTTGTGGAATTCTAAATATATTATTAGCAACACAAACAATAGCATTCATAAAAAATATACGGTTCATAGGAAAACCAGGTATTCATGATTTTCAAGGAGTAGCTAGCCTAATTGCTATCACGCTTCTTGCTGAACATAGTTTTACGTGATGAAATAGATAAACATGAATTTTAAAGAATGAAAATAAAAACAATCCAAATGAATAAGCAAATAAATAAAATATTGTAATATGTGGAGGCCCCCAGATTGTGGAGGCCCCTAGGCAGCTGCCCACTTTGCCCACTCCAGAATCCGGCCCTGATTTAACCTTTAACCTATTAAGCTTTCAAGAAGACCTAACCTAACCTTACCTAACCTCCTCACTTCTCTCCTCAATTTCTTCTTCTTTACGTCTCCGTCCTTCATAATAGAACAAAGACTTGTATTGGTGGAGATAAGTTTTCTTTTCCATTACCCAAGTCTCTCTCTCTCTCTCTCTCTCACATCAGTTTTTCTCATTATATATATATATATATATATATATATATATATATATATATATATATATATATATATATATATATATATATATATATATATGACCCCCCCCCCCCACACACACACACATCAGACAAATAGAGCGATTAGCGCCTAAATCAATTAAATTAACTCACAGGTAAAAAGGGTTACTCCAAGTTAATTAACCTAATCCTAATCAACAGGACTTACACACAATTGAACACCTCAAATCCCCATTTAACTATAATTTTTAATCGTGGTCTTGAGTCAGTAAATGGTTGGAGCATTCTGTTAGGGGGCAGAGGAGGGGGGAGAGAGATGAAAGAGGAAGAGGCCAAAGAGAGAGATGAAGGGAGGAGATGGAGAGAGAGATAGAGAAAGGAAGAGGGGAGAGAGAGGAAGGAAAGAAAAAGTGAGAGATGGAGGGAGGAAAAGGGGAGAGAGGAAGGAAAAAGGAGGGGGAAGATAGAGGGAGGAAGAAGGAAGAGAGAAGGGTGGAAAGGGGAGAAAAAAGAAGGGTGGAGGATGGGAAAGGAAAACGGGAGAAGGAAGAGGAGAGGGGGAGAAAGTGGAAGGAAGAAGGGAGTGAAAAGTAGGAAGGGAGGGAGGAAGAGGGGAAAAGAAAGAGAGAGGACAGAAAGAAAAGAGACTTAATCACTGAAAAGAAGAAACACACACACACACACACACACACACACACACACACCATGATCTCATCTGCAAATTTGGTGAGAAGCTTCTGCACCATCCTCGACACCGGCTCCTACTACCACCCGAAATCCCTCGCCCCAGAAATGCTGTTCGACACCACAACCGCATCCAGCCCATACGAGCACGAACTGATGCGACAAGAACAGCTCAGTCCCAACCATTGTAAAAATGATCAACAACTCGTAATCAACCAGTGTATCACTCCCAGTCAATCTTACCTTTTTACACTGTTACACTGTTGAAATGACCTGTAGTATAACCTTCTCTCCACCTAGTTATTATATATCATATTTGTATCACTTATGTTACTTGTATATTATATTTATTAATCAAGTGACCCATTCCCCAATTAGGTGTGCGTATTATTATTATTATTACACACACATTGGGAGAACAAGAGAGATACTAAGAGATGACCTAGAGATAAAAAGAGGTCAATCACTTAAGTACTTGTGAAAGACTATGGGAGAAAAATCATCACTTGTTGCTATACACACCCAATATTCCTCTTCCTCATCCTCATCCTCCTCCTCCTCCTTCTACTCTTCCTTCTCTTCCAACTTCTGATCAATCACCTCCTTTTCCCTATTTCTCCCTCTCCTTCTTCTCACTCTTCTTCTCCTTCTCCCTCTTTCTCCATTCTTCAAACTACCCCTCACGTCTCTCTCTCTCTCTCTCTCTCTCTCTCTCTCTCTCTCTCTCTCTCTCACTGAGGCTCCCCGTGGTGACCTGCAGGCTGGAGAGGAGGAATTACGGCTATTTCAACATTTTAACATTGTAACATTATATCACTGTAGTCCCAGGTGGAAAGTAGGAGAAGGAAGGGGAGATGGAGAAGAGGAGGGAAGGAGAGAGAGAGAGATGAAGGAGAATAAAGAGGGAGAAATGGAGAAAGGAGAAAGAGGGAGAGTAGGGAAGGAGAGGGGCAAAGCAAAGAAAGAGAGAGAGGGAGAAAGGCAGTGAAAGCGGGAGAGAGATGGGCTGAAGATGGGATTAAGGGAGAAATGGGTAAGAGAAAGGATGGGAGAGGGGGCGAGGGACAGGGAGATAGATAGAAGAGAAAGGGAAGATAAAGGAATAAGAAGAAGAGCGAAAATGAGGAAGGAGAGGGGAAAATTGATAAAGGAAAAGAGAAAGAACAAGGAAATAGAGAGGGTTGAGAAGGGAGAGGGTGAGATGAAGAGAATGTCTGAAGGGGTGGAAAGAGAGAAAGTCTGTGTGTGTGTGTGTGTGTGTGTGTGTGTGTGTGTGTGTGTGTGTGTGTGTGTGTGTGTGTGTGTGTGTGTGTGTGCGTGTGTGTGTGTGTGTGTGTGCGTGTGTGTGTGTGTGTGTGTGTGTGTGTAAATGGAAGAAGAGAAAGTGTGAAAAGGGGGAAAACAAAAAGAGCCAAACAGAGAGAGAGACAGAGGCAAAGAATGGCAGAGAGAGAGAGAGAGAGAGAGAGAGAGAGAGAGAGAGAGAGAGAGAGATAATTCACGGAATCTCTCGAAATCGAAAATAGAGTTCCGTCAGGTCCTCTTGAAGAATAATCCTGTATGATGGCGAACACCTGTACACACACACACACACACACACACACACACACATCCCCTCTATCTTATTTACTTCTTCTTCATACTATGGACAATTGACCAACCGAGTCTCGTGAATTTGAAGAAGAAAATAGGAAATGGACCAAACACAAAATATTAAAAAAAAAATAATAATAACTCCCTCACTAGCTAAATAAAACATCCATCAGCCAGGTCAGAAAAAAATTAGTGTTAGGCTTACTTACGCAAACCCCCAACACGTGCTTACTCTCTCTCTCTCTCTCTCTCTCTCTCTCTCTCTCTCTCTCTCTCTCTCTCTTAGGCATAGTATTAACCATAAAAATATTAGAGAGGGGGTATTGATGGGACAGTGTTATGGGTGGGTGGGGAGGGTGGGTGGCGATGGTGGTTCAGAGTGGGCAGGGAGGGTGGGTTGTGATGGTAGGTCAGAGTGGGCGGGGAGGGTGGGTTGTGATGGTAGGTCAGAGTGGGCGGGGAGGGTGGGTGGTATTGGTGGATCAGAGTGGGTTGTGATGGATGTTTCAGATTTGGATGGGGAGGGTGGGTGGTGATGGTGGGTAAGAGGTGGGCTGGTAGGGTGGGTAGGGAGGGTGGGTAAGTCAGTGAGTCAAGGTGGGATGAATGGTTAGGTTAGGTTAGGTCAGTATGCCATGTGGTAGTTGATGACAGTGGGTGGTTGGGCGGCCTCGAACAAATTGGGTGGTGAACGGGTGGGTGGCTGTGGTGGCCAGCTGCTGCCTCTGATAATCACCACAAACATTTATCCCGACCACACGGATTTACACTGCTGACGTTCACACCAGAGGCGTTCACACCAGCTACGTTCACACTAGCGGCGTTCACACTATTGGCGTTCACACTAGCGGCGTTCAACTGTTGGCGTTCACACTAGCGGCTTTCAACTGTTGGCTTTCACACTAGAGGCGTTCATACTATTAGCGTTCACACCAGCGGCGTTCACAATAGCGGCGTTCACACTAGCTGCGTTCACATTATAGTTGTCCACTTTTGTGGCGTTCAAATTAGAGTTGCTCCAACTAGTGGTGTCTAGACTAAATGCCCTCACTCTACCGGCGTTCACTTTAATCATTCATTTTAGTGACGTTCACACTGGCGTTGTTCTCACTAGCGGCGTCACACTAGAGGCGCTCACCAGAGACGTTGGCATTAGTTGCGTCCATTCTATCGTCACACTAACGGCGGGAACACAAACAGGAATATGGAAGTCCAAATTCTTTCTCATCATAAAATAATATCACAACACTCGGAAACTTCTCACACACAACTAAACATCTCCTACAACACTGTACTGTACCATCGTTAATGCCTTCCTTAACGTTACTATCAAACCAGTGCCCCCCCCCCCCCCCCACCAAAAAAATCTTAAGTTTTCATATCAACAACAGTTTTTTTTTTTTACAGAAAGAGAGTGAGAGAGAGAGAGAGAGAGAGAGAGAGAGAGAGAGAGAGACATTTCACTCCAACCTTGAACTTTACTTAACCAACAACTATCAGATTCACCGATATATATATATAAACAAATGGTTGCTTCTCTCTTCAGAAGTTTAATTTGATATTTACTTCAAGGAGCTACGCAGACCAAGAAACTCTTTAAAAGGCGTATACACAACCTCATTACTAGCAACTGAAGTATAACATAAATAATGGATGGAAATAAATAACTTAAGGAAACTGGATGATGTGTGTGTGTGTGTGTGTGTGTGTGTGTGTGTGTGTGTGTGTCGTACAGGTATACGGTACATCTACACCACCACCACCACACACGGAAACACACATATACCACCTTTACTTATATATGCCCAACACTTCCCCCAGGTGGAATACGGCACTTGTTCTCCTGTGTACAACTGATGGTGCACCTACTGTCTCAACATTGTTTCGGGGTGTACACTGAAGGGAGGAAATTGTGCACACGGTCGACAAGCAGGAAGAGAAAGTTTATTGAAAAGTTTATTGAAATTTAACTTGTCTTTCAATATATCAACACAGGTGTGGGTATACGTGTAAACTACAGGTGTGGGTATACGTGTAAACTACAGGTGTGGGTATACGTGTAAACTACAGGTGTGGGTATACGTGTAAACTACAGGTGTGGGTATACGTGTAAACTACAGGTGTGGGTATACGTGTAAACTACAGGTGTGGGTATACGTGTAAACTACAGGTGTGGGTATCTGTATGGAGTAGAAGTGTCGTAATATTAATATAGTAATTAACAGAGAAGTGATGTCGTTGGAAACCTCACATGTAAAATTGAAGGTGAGAGAGAGAGATCACCTAGATCAACCTAATCCGTCCTACATCTTCTTGCAACCCTCCTAAACGCACCTACACCCACCCACACCCAACTAAACCCACCTACACCCTCCTAAACCCACCTACACCCAACTAAACCCACCTACACCCTACTAAACCCACCTACACCCACCTACACCCACCTACACCCAGCGATCAGACTCCCAGTGGACCCAAACTGGGGTAAATATACATATCTAGGATACATCTTTAGACATGAACTGAAGACCAAAGTTAGGTCTCCAATATGTTATGATGATGATGATGATGATGATGGTGATGATGATGATGGTGATGATGGTGATGGTGATGATGATGATGGTAGTAGTGGTGGTGGTGGTGGTGGTTATTATTATTATTATTATTATTATTATTATTATTATTATTATTGAACCGTAGCGTCGTCACCCGGAAGCGAAAAAGTGGAAGGAAAAAAGGAAGTGTGTGTGTGTGTGTGTGTGTGTGTGTGTGTGAGTCGTTGCTTCAGAAGACAAACTCCTAAGTCCGTCAACTATTTTATTAAAACGCTTGAAAATATCGCCATCCATCTTTCTTTCTTTCTTTCTTTCTTTCTTTCTTTCTTTCTTTCATGTGTGTGCTTTCATCTGGAGGTAATTGCATTCTCGAGAAATAGATATCAGCATTTTTTTTTTGTCTGTGAAGAAAAAAAAAGTCCCAGATGAAATAATGACGAAATAAATAAATAAAAAATAAAATACCAAGAAAAAAAAAAATATCCCCATGCAAAAAGTGTTGCCAAAGAAGACAATAAGCGACGGTGTAGAGAGCCTATATGTATGTGTATTCCCTGTATTGGCAACACTGCTCCCGGTACACTGGTAAATATTTGCAAGAGACGGACTGAGGGAAGTTTTACTGGGTTAGGTAAGAGAGTATTTACCTGTCTAGAGATGAAGGAGACGCAGCCTTTATGTGTCTTTGTGGGAGAGGGAAAAAAACTTCGGGGAAATAAATGTTCAGATTTATATGTCGGGGAAAGATATTGGTCAAAATATGGAATAAATCTGAACTTTGGTTTTTACATACATACATACATACATACATACATACATACAAAGGTAACGTAATAAAGTAAATAGATGTGGAGTGTTTCTAAAATATATAGGCAGTCTATAAAGTCCGTGTGCAGTCTAAAATGTTAATAACTCCGGTTCTATACGAGATAAAAACAACCTGTAAAATGCAATAGAGAGGAAATTTATTCAAGTCTTAACTTTAATCATAAGAGTTTCATTTTCATCAGATCACCATCAGAACGAATACAAAGCATAATACGATTTTGAAGCCATCTGTAAAGTGTTGGGTTAATTATCTAGAACAAAATAAATAAATTAGAATAAATATAAAAAATCGTGTTAAAACTTGTATAAATTTCCTCTGTATTGCATTTCACATGTTGTTTTTATCTCGTATAGAACCGAAGTTATTTACATTTTAGACTGCACACGGACTTTATTGACTCCCTTATAACTAAAACTAATTAGATATCAATTGTGGAAAATGTAATAGAGTGAAGGAACACACCGTACCTGTTATTGGAGGTGTTTAGTGTACAGGTGTAGGGAGTGACTGTCAACACACTCCTACTGGTATAGTGGAGTGGGTGTCAGGGACTGTGAATGTTTTGTTGCTCTTCGGGTTGTGTTGGCACTATCCGTGGCACCGTCTGAGAGATTTTGAAGCGAGACATACCTCCACAAGTGAACACACTCACAAGTTAACACACTCACAAGTTAACACGCTGTACAAGTTAACACACACACACACACAAGTGAACACACTCACAAGTTAACACACTCACAAGTGAACACACTGTACAGGTGAACACACTCTACAAGTGAACACACACACAAGTGAACACACTGTACAGGTGAACACACTCTACAAGTGAACACACACACAAGTGAACACACTCCACTGCCTCGTGTACGACATATAAAACGGTGTGTCGGGCCGCACCACAGACTTGCTCGAACCTGTCAGAACTTGTCAGCACCACTGCATGTTGCAACCTTTTCTGGGCTGCCACACAACACACTTCCTAGCGTTACATTACGTCACGTTTGATTAACTAGTTAATTTCAATTACTCAGGAAATTGTTTTAGATTTAGCAACACGTTCTGTACACAGTAATTTTTACCTTTCAAGCAATGTTATTTCCCAAATATATGAATAAAATTAAATTATTGAGCGTATTTTTTTATGTGGAACAAAATGGTGCATAAGATCGTCCGGTGTAGACAGAATCTGTGTTAAAATTCACAAAATCTGAACACACACACACACACACACACACACACACACACACACACACACACACACACACACACACACACACATAATACCATTTCTCGTGTTTCCCCCTCCACTGAAATATTTCCCTCATCTTATGAATAGAATAAAAATTAAACTCACTCTCCCTTCATTCCGTAAACTGATCTCATTTTCTCCTCTTCCATTATAATATATTTTCCCCCCACCGATAACACTGTTAGCACTCGAGCCTTTCGAAAATAAATGGAACATAATTACACACAAGACAAAAAATTCACCTTATTACTTCGACGAAACAAAGACGCACAGACTAAAAGCGTATATTGAATTTCCTCGGAAAAATTAATGCACTATGGGGGTAAATTAAGTGTTTTGGCGTGTGTGTGTGCGTGTGCGTGTGTGTGTGTGTGTGTGTGTGGTTAAGCTGAGCCAAGATGCCAACACCTGTGCTACTCCTCCACGCTACACGACCAAGAGGTAAAGTAAAGTTCACTATAGTAACCAAACGGAGACTTGGACCCCAAGTACGAAGCCCCATTTGGCCACAACCTGAACTTACTTATCCATTAGCAGTGAGACCCGGTGACATTCTACGCGCCCATTTGGGATTGGTGTCCATTAGGGATTGGTTCCTCAGGGCAAATGATTAGGTTAGATTTGAAGCCCTATTACGACTATGCCCATCAGGACTGTATCCTCCCACCCCACCCCCAAGGATTCGATTTGATTGGGGACGTAGAGAAGTGGGTCCCATTCAGCCGACCAGCTAACCCTTCACAATGTTGCATTTTCTCTAAACCACCAGAGGTCCATTTTAGATCATGTCATCCTCGACAGATTTCAGGACAAAACATTTTTAGGTTTAAGGTGACCCGCCCAGCGAGCCAGGGTGAGGGAAGGGACATGAGCTGGACTCCCAATATTTATTTCTTGACGACTTCGGGGAAGGTCGCCAGCTGTTCTGGTATTGGGGAAGGTCATGTGTGTGTGTGTGTGTGTGAAGGATTTGTACGTGAGTGTTTAGTGGTAGGATGTATGTATGTGGTGCAGTGGTCAGCATGCTCGCCTCGCAAGTGGGCGTACCCGGGTTCGATCCCCGGGCAGGGTGAAACTATGGGCAAGTTTCTATACGCCATTTGCCTCTGTCTGTCCAGCAGTAATTAGGAACCTGGATGTTAATAGATTTGCGGATTGTATTCCGGAGTAATGGTTAGCCAGTGCAGTTGGCGAGTTGTCCGGTCTTCTCGGACTATTCCTTGACACTGGGTCATGCAACTTTTTAACTTAGGGCCTAGGTGGCCCTTGGGCCCCCCCAACCTTCGCTACATGAGGAGCAAACATTATCATGTATGTGTGTATGTATGTTGTCCCTGCTGGGTATAAAGTGCTGAAAGTCTGGTGGTGAGGTCAGTGTTGTTGGCTGTTCGTCATATTTTCCCCGCATCAAATCGAATAAGACGAATTGCACCACAGCCGGGAGGGGAATATTACAAGTAAGGAATATTTCCCATCTTGTCATGTAATACTAGTTCTCTCTACAAAGAATTGACAGATTAACTACAGTGTCCACGTCAAATAACTAAAATGTTTGAGAATGTGAATATTCCTTCCCGCTTGAGAAATGTTTGTTGCTATTGAGGCGAGTCAAGGTAATAAACTGAACCGTTAATGGAGTAGTTGGAGTTTATGTGTATCCCCCCCCCCCCCAGCCCTCAGGGTCACCTTTGACTTTACCTTATCAAAGATGTTAATAAAAAAGTTTGTTTGAGCTACAGAGGGACAGTTAAGTTGGTCTTTAATCCATAAAAAAGCCACAGTTATATTTGCTCGTTCTTATAACTTCATCTGTTATTCATATTATGCAAACTTATACTAAGAGGGCGAGGTACACTGAGCCTCCAGCCCTGATATATCTTACCTCATTATATGTGTTTGTGTATATATTGGTGGTAGCGGTAGTAATATATCAAGAAAAATATCAAGTATTATAAATAGTTTAGTTGTTCCTGAAACGAGACATGACCCGAGGCAGTGGCTCGTGCAGAAGGCAGTGACCCCCCCCCCCCCACACACACACCTTACGTCAGGTACACTGTTGCCAGAACTGAACTGTTACCAATCACAAGACCTCTCCCGTTTCTTTTGTGAGTGACTGTACATAGCTATGGGAGAGTATGAGTACATCACCATCCTGGGCCACCCGCATCTCCCTACCAAAGTTAAACACTCTTTTCTACAAAAATGTCGATTCGCGGGTGGAAATGCATAAGGATCCTAGTTTCCTACAGACACGCACACACACAGAATGCATTTTACATGTATAGGTTACCTGGTTGATGACACCTATACACCTGCTGAACTACCGCATGAGGGTGTTGACGTATCAGCGTCAAGCTTGCTATCCTGAGGCAAATACTTATGGTGTTCAAAAAGTCCCACGAACAGGAGCGCTGAGCCATTTCTTTTCCAAACAATGTGAATAAATTAAATCAAACCTAATGAAACTTAATCAAATGGAGTTAAATCAGTTTTGGTTGAGCTAGGTTTGGTTAACTAATATTGTCTACTCCTGCTAACCTCGTTCTCTCAACCCCTCAAAAAAGTTTAGCGTTCGTATTAGTATTTACTCAACATTGTCTTTTACAGGCGGTGAGACCCTGCAGAAGAATGAGGATGGGTGTGTCAGTGTCTGCCTGTGGTCACGAGTGGGTGGACGTCGTACTGCCAGACGTCATTAAGCTTAGTGTGACGGAAACGTGATCGTACTATACCTGAGCTGAATGTATAATTGAAGTACCATGTAAGTGTTATAATTATATTTCTTTGTTATTATGGAGACATGAGGTAGATTGAAGAGTCGCCTTGCGGTGAAACTGCCAACTAATATAGGAAAAATAAGCGTTATTTCGAAAAGCATTACATTGTCAAGGTTGTAATGTTATTATATATCAAACAATACATTATGTGGATCACGTGAAGATCAGCCCTCTAGCTTATTCAACTTAAGATTAACCACCTTAACCTAACCTAACTTAACTCACCTAACCTACCTTAACCTAACCCAACCAAACCCTTCCAGTTATCGTAAGGGTGTTTAATGATCAGGTGAAATAAGGTGGGGTGATAAATCTTCAGGTGATCACAATAAGTCTCCATCGCACTCTTCGTAAACACAAACAGATCTGACATTGTAGCTATAAAGGAGGCGTTGCGTGTGACCTTATCAACCAACACCTGAGTAACGTTGTATGTTGGTAACTGTGTGTGTGAATGACAGGGCCTCGGTGATGTTGGCCATGGCCTCCCAAGGTGGATTAATAATTTACGAGACAAAATTTTGACGACGTTAGACTGATGTGTTCTGATTGTTGTATAAACAATGAACAACAGTCTGTCATGTGTACTTTGTCCGAGATGAAATGTGAACAAACACGAGGTCTGTATACAGTTCTCCATTGTGGAGCGCCGTCTTCCACCACGAGGCTGTCTTGACCCGCTTCCGTTTATGCTCCTCCCCACCCCTCCCCCTTCCCCCTCCCACCCCCCCCCCTCCCAGGTAATAGTTTTATCCAGTACCTGAGATACCAGTGGCTGGGGCAGCACAGTGGCGCCTCAGGGACGGTGACCAAGAGAGCCTCCTCTTTACTCGCAGTCACAGTCCTCAGCCATGTATACAGTAAGCTTTCTGTCGCTGGCAGTATAAAGATTCGGTGTAAACACGAGGTAGCTGACGGTGCCTGAGTGTGTCACAGCAGGAAGAGCGTGTCATCTGACCAGGGAGTGAGTTACTGACTGTGGCCGTCTTCCTACATTAGTCATTTCGAGAGACAAACTTCCTCAGTCACTCCTTTCCCTCCCCGTGTGTTACTAACTTCAGACCGGTCAGTATGTAAGAAAATATCATAATTAGCGACGGAGTGGCTCGAATATAAAGAGCCTGAAAATACCGTCAACCACTCCAACATATCGTGCAACTCCCTGGACGTAAGTTTACACCGCCAACAATCCTCAGTGATCAGACAGACAAGGTAGTTTGTAGTTGTTGAAGAATTTATCTATTTCGTAACATATAATCCTACTTTTGACTTAGCATTTTCTCCAGGTAAGATGTACTAAGTAATTACACGAGAGAACACAGGTAGCCAGCCAGTTGATGAATTTCTCGGAATTATTATTTAGCGTCAAAAGTTTCAATATTATCAGTGAAAAAAAAGAAAAAGGAAGTGATAAGATGAGGAATACAAAAAAGTGTGAAAGCTGGTAACAGTAACAGTGCGGTGTGTCGTGTAACCTGCTGTAATCCAGATGATACTAAATCGTGTATAATAATTAACTTGGGATAATTGTACAGTATTTATCAGACGCCACTTGTATCTGCCTTATGTCTGCCTTGTGTCTACCTTATGTCTGCCTTGTGTCTACCTTGTGTCTACCTTGTGTCTACCTTGTGTCTGCCTTGAATCTGCCTTGTGTCTACCTTATGTCTGCCTTGTGTCTGCCTTGTGTCTACCTTGTGTCTGCCTTGCGTCTGCCTTGTGTCTACCTTATGTCTACCTTGTGTCTACCTTGTGTCTACCTTATGTCTGCCTTGTGTCTGCCTTGTGTCTACCTTGAATCTGCCTTGTGTCTACCTTATGTCTGCCTTGTGTCTGCCTTGTGTCTACCTTGAATCTGCCTTGTGTCTGCCTTGTGTCTACCTTGAATCTGCCTTGTGTCTACCTTGTGTCTACCTTGTGTCTGCCTTGTGTCTACCTTGTGTCTGCCTTGTGTCTACCTTATGTCTACCTTGCGTCTGCCTTGTGTCTACCTTGAATCTGCCTTGTGTCTGCCTTGTGTCTACCTTGAATCTGACTTGTGTCTGCCTTGTGTCTACCTTATGTCTGCCTTGTGTCTACCTTGTATCTGCCTTGTGTCTACCTTGTGTCTGCCTTGTGTCTGCCTTATGTCTGCCTTGTGTCTACCTTATGTCTACCTTTTGTCTGCCTTGTGTCTACCTTATGTCTGCCTTGCGTCTGCCTTGTGTCTACCTTATGTCTACCTTGTGTCTACCTTATGTCTACCTTGTTTCTACCTTATGTCTGCCTTGTGTCTACCTTATGTCTGCCTTGTGTCTACCTTATGTCTACCTTGTGTCTACCTTGTGTCTACCTTATGTCTACCTTATGTCTGCCTTGTGTCTACCTTATGTCTGCCTTGCGTCTGCCTTGTGTCTACCTTATGTCTACCTTGTTTCTACCTTATGTCTGCCTTGTGTCTACCTTATGTCTGCCTTGTGTCTGCCTTGTGTCTGCCTTGTATCTACCTTTATGTCTGCCTTGTGTCTACCTTGTGTCTGCCTTGTATCTACCTTTATGTCTGCCTTGTGTCTACCTTGTGTCTGCCTTGTGTCTACCTTGTGTCTGTCTTGTGTCTGTCTTGTGTCTACCTTATGTCTGCCTTGTGTCTACCTTGTATCTGCCTTGTGTCTACCTTGTGTCTGTCTTGTGTCTACCTTGTGTCTACCTTGTGTCTACCTTGTATCTGCCTTGTGTCTACCTTATGTCTGCCTTGTGTCTACCTTGTGTCTACCTTATGTCTGCCTTGTGTCTACCTTGTGTCTACCTTATGTCTGCCTTATGTCTGCCTTGTGTCTACCTTGTATCTGCCTTGTGTCTACCTTGTGTCTGTCTTGTGTCTACCTTGTGTCTGCCTTGTGTCTGTCTTGTGTCTACCTTGTGTCTGTCTTGTGTCTACCTTGTGTCTACCTCATGTCTGCCTTGTGTCTACCTTATGTCTGCCTTGTGTCTGCCTTGTGTCTACCTTGTGTCTACCTTGTATCTGCCTTGTGTCTGCCTTGTGTCTACCTTATGTCTGTCTTGTGTCTACCTTATGTCTGTCTTGTGTCTACCTTGTGTCTACCTTATGTCTGCCTTGTGTCTACCTTGTGTCTACCTTATGTCTACCTTGTGTCTACCTTATGTCTGCCTTGTGTCTACCTTGTGTCTACCTTATGTCTGTCTTGTGTCTACCTTGTGTCTACCTTATGTCTGCCTTGTGTCTACCTTATGTCTACCTTGTGTCTACCTTATGTCTGCCTTGTGTCTACCTTGTGTCTACCTTGTATCTGCCTTGTGTCTACCTTGTGTCTGCCTTGTGTCTACCTTATGTCTGTCTTGTGTCTACCTTGTGTCTACCTTATGTCTGCCTTGTGTCTACCTTATGTCTGCCTTGTGTCTACCTTATGTCTGTCTTGTGTCTACCTTGTGTCTACCTTATGTCTACCTTGTGTCTACCTTGTGTCTACCTTATGTCTACCTTGTTTCTACCTTATGTCTACCTTGTGTCTACCTTGTATCTGCCTTGTGTCTACCTTGTGTCTGCCTTGTGTCTGCCTTGTTTCTACCTTGTGTCTGCCTTGTGTCTGCCTTGTGTCTGCCTTGTATCTGCCTTTATGTCTGCCTTGTGTCTACCTTGTGTCTACCTTGTGTCTACCTTGTGTCTACCTTATGTCTACGTTGTCTACCTTGTGTCTGCCTTGTGTCTACGTTGTCTACCTTGCATCTACCTTATGTCTACGTTGTCTGCCTTGTGTCTACCTTATGTCTACCATATGTCTGCCTTGTGTCTACCTTGAATCTACCTTGCATCTACCTTATGTCTACGTTGTCTGCCTTGTATCTACCTTATGTCTACCTTGTCAATTTTTTTGTCATTATTCGCCTTGTAACTATATTTTCTGACTATATAAACTGTTTCAATTTCAGATTTCGATTCGTAGTAGTCGTTGTTTATACTCCGATATGGTCTATTCGATTGGTTGATTACGCTTTTGGGCCTGTCTGTCTGTCTACGTCTATTTATTTAACTGTCTATCCGTCTATCTGTCTATTTATCTAGCTGTCTGTCCGTCCGTCCGTCTATTTATCTGTCTGCCCGTCTAACATCCACAGTTTTGTCAATCCTTAGAAAATTTTCCCATCTGGTCCAGCAATCATTCTTTCAATATTATCTTAAAATTTCTCCCTCTCCTTTCTCCTTTCCCACTCTTCCCTCTTATTGTCTTCCTTTTCTATATTCTTCATGCTCATTCTACACCACCTTCTCGCCCTTCCTCCCTCTCTCCCTCTTCTTCTCCCTCTCGACTTCTTTTTCACTCCCTTTTATTATCTTTCTACCCCTTTTTCCTCTCCCCCCCCCATTTTCCTTTCCACCTCTTCTCTCTCTCTTCTCTCCCTTTATATCACTCCCCAATCAACCCTTTCCACTTAAATTCATTCTCTTTCAACCCATTTTCCTCTCCCCTTTTCTCTTTCCTTTCCCCTTCTCTCTTTCCTCTTCCCCTTCCTATGATTCATTCCCTCTCTACTTCTTTTACACATTTCTCTTCCTCCCGTCTCCCTCCTATTCATTCCCTTTCTATCCACTATTCCTCTCCCATTTCTTCTCTCTTTCCCCTCCCCTTTCTTCTCTACCTTTATCTCCCTCCCATCTTCCGTTTCCTCCCATCTCACTCCCCTTTCCATTCTCCTCACTCTCTTCCTCCTCTTCCCTCAATTGACTCTACCAACACCCATAGAAATATATCATCACCAGCCTCATCTTATTACCTTGGCTGTGTAGTGTAGTGACGAGGAGAAGGTGATGTGTGTGTATTGTGTACAGGGGGAACAGATGTGTCTATTGTCGTGTACGGGGGATAGATGAGACAGGTAATGAGGAGGAAAAATAAGAGGGGAAATTGGTTAGGTTAGGTTAGGTTGTGTTAGGCTTGAGTTAAATGAGGTTGGGTTGGGTTAGGTTACGTTATGTAAGTTTGGGTTAGGTTAGGCTAGGTTGGTGTTAGGCTAGGTTGGGTTAGGTTAGGTTAGACTAAGTTAAGGTGGGTGTAGGTTAAAACAAATGATTTTTCCAGGCACTATAAACTGTGGTGTGCTAGGTTGTAGGTGTTGAGAGGGGGTGATGGTAGTGGTGGGGGTAGGTATTGAGAGGGGGTGAGGGTAGTGGTGGGGGTAGGTATTGAGAGGGGGTGAGGGTAGTGGTGGGGGTAGGTATTGAGAGGGGGTGATGGTAGTGGTGGGGGTAAGTATTGAGAGGGGGTGATGGTAGTGGTGGGGGTAGGTATTGAGAGGGGGTGAGGGTAGTGGTGGGGGTAGGTATTGAGAGGGGGTGAGGGTAGTGGTGGGGGTAGGTATTGAGAGGGGGTGAGGGTAGTGGTGGGGGTAGGTATTGAGAGGGGGTGATGGTTGTGGTGGGGGTAGGTGTTGAGAGGGGGTGAGGGTAGTGAGAGTGAGGCCCAGACACTCTAACAGACCCTAGAAGTGTCAGAGAGTTGATGAAAGAGAAGCCTTGAGTAAACGACCTAACAAGTTGGATCAACACCTACTTGCCTACCTGTCTACCTGTTGAACTACACTGATAGGCTTCCTTTCATCTGTTGTTCGATACCTAAGAGGGCTTCACAAAGGGGGGTTCACTGAGGGCTTCACTTGGAGTACCTCTGAGTTTTTTCCCTTCCGTTACAATGTGCCACAAAGACCTTTCTCTCCTCTCCTCTTCCACCTCTCACCTCTTCACTTGTTTCTTTCTCCTCCCTTCTCCATTCGTTGGGTTTTATCTTTCTTCTCATATCCCTCATTCTCTCCTTTTCTTCCTCTTACCGACTAATTCCTCTTCCTTCCTTTTCCCTTCTCCTCCTTTCTCCCACCTACCTAACCTTCCCTTTTTCTACCCACCCTTCCTTCCTCAAGGAATAAAGACCGTCTCCTTGTCCCTTACCTCCCTCCCCCCTTTGCCCCCTTCTTGCCTTTTTTTTGTGTGTAGAGAAAGGCGGGATGAAAGAAGACTTAGAGGTGAGGGAAAGAAGTTAAAGTTCGGAAATTGAAGAAATTTAGGAGGAGGTAAGAGAGGGCGGGCTGACGGCCTAGCTAAGCTAATGGTGTGTAAGGGTTGTGTCATGGGTTAGTTATTGTCTGTCGACACAGGCACTAGACATCCTACCCTGTCCCATATACGGGTGTTTTGAGGGTCTTATTTCATATTCCGCCGACCCTACTGGCGGATGCTGGTCTAGGGAGGTTGTCTATTGACTGGCCGTTTAGATCGGGAGTGGTAGTGGACCTTTTGAGATTTGGTAACTTTTTGGGAACCATGTATGGTTGTTGTCGTTATCTGTTGGGAGTCTTTGAAGGAGTTCTTGCTCTGATCGTTCTATCTTTTCCCAGACTCTGCTGGCCAGGGTGTGCAGCTGCTGGTTGATGGATTTTATTCTCAGGTCTCTGTATATCTCGGCTGTGGTTCTGGTGAAGGGGTATCTTTCACCTGTGACGAATCTTAGTGCTTCATTTTGGACCACCTGTAATTTTAATATTTGAGTGGTGCTCATAGTATGAAGAGCTACTGCTGGGTAAGTTAATATCGGTGTGATAAATGATGTCACCAGGCGGAGTTTTATTTTATCAGGAAGCGCTTTAAAGCGGTATAGTTTTCTCAGCTCTCGTCTTGCCTTTTCCTTCCTGGTGTGGACATGATGGGAGTAACCTCTCGTGGATATTTGCAGGCCCAGGAGGGCGCCTCTGCTTTTGTATTCTATCTGGGCATTATTGGTTACTAATGGATGGGTTTTCCTTCTGCATAAGGGTATCTCTGTGAATTTCGGGAGACTGGTTTGGATTTTCCATTGTTTTTCATAATTATTTACCCTTTCTAATTCCCTCCTGGAGTTGTCGACCTGTAACGCTCGCGATTTTCCTTGACGTGTTGTTATATGAGTGATGTCATCAGCATACATAATATCTTCGTTACATATTCTAGTGGGAGGCGGAGTGTCACTTGTGTAGATAATATATAGGGTGGGAGAGAGGACGCTGCCCTGAGGGACTCCGCTCATGAGTGGGAAGGTCTCTCTTGTGCGTTGTCCTACCCCAGTCTGGCATTTTTGCCGTCAAGAAAGTTGCAAAGCAGCTTTTCAATGTTGGCGGGAAGTCCGAGTTGGAGGATCACCCCACTCACCCTTTTACCTCACTTTAGGGCCTCTACCCCCACGCTGCCGGGGGGAGGGGGGAGGTGTACCAGCCTCACCGAGCAGCCAGGGAGTTAACTACTGAACTTAAGTGAACATCAAGGTTGGGAGTGGGTGAGGGAGAAAAGAAGGAAGAAGGGGGGCTAGAGAGGAGAGGGAGGGGAAAGGAGGAAGAAAAGGGGATGTAGGGAGGGGAAAAAAGAAGAGAGGATAGAGTAAAGAGAGGGAGGGAGAAAAGAAGGAAGAAGAGGGGATGGAGAGGAAAGGGAGAGAGAAAAGGAATAAGAGGGGATGGAAGGTAAATGGTTTATTTATTCACGCTATACGCTCTTGTTTATATTATTTTTATTTACGTTTCTGTAATTGGAGTGTAAAATATTTATTAACTTTTATTATATATATATATATATATATATATATGTGTGTGTGTGTGTATATTTATATATATATATATATGTGTATATTTACATATATGTGTATATTTATATATGTGTATATTTATATATATGTGTATATTTATATATGTGTATATTTATATATATATATAAATATATATATATATGTATCTATATATATATATATATATGTATATATATATAAAATATATATATATATATATATATATATATATATATATATATATATATATATGTATATATATATATATATGGTGTTTATGTGTGTTTTTACCTGGTGATTATGTGGTGAGGGAGATGTGTGGTAGTGTATTGGTGGTGGTGAGGCAATATATGTGGTCCGTAGGTGTTGATAGGAAGGACCTCACGTGGTCACGGGGACACAGAGTTTTGTGGTGTTCACGTGATGCAGTAACTCATCCGTAGGTGTTGATGGAAGGACCTCACGTAGCCCATGGGATGGTGTCACAGTACCTCACTCTGCTGGGTGGTGTTGTGTTATCTTGTAGTCAGGCGTACAGCCAACCCACTGTTGTTCCCGGGGATTAACACCGCCTGGTTCCCAGGGGTGCTTATCTCACTGGTGGGTCACAGCTCTCACTAGTACTGTCTAGTGCTGAATTCATTGGCTTAAACACAGTTCATCACTGTTCAACGCTGATTCCACTTCTTTCCGAAACGAAATTGTCACTTTTGATTATGTTAATATCCCGGTGGTGAGGATGGGTCGAGGAGAGGGACCGAACATGGCCAAGAGTGGCCGCTGCGCAACAGCGCCTGATAGGTCTTGACCCTCCAGTGTGTGTGTGTGTGTGTGTGTGTTACTGAATGACACCTTCATTAACCATCTCATTTACGAGGGGATGATGCCGCTGTTGTGATTAGTGCGTCAGTGTCAAGTGTGTGGACTCTTGTACACACCTGTCGCTACTTACACCTGTCTTTCAGTTTGTTAAAAAGGAATGCGAAAAACAGCAACTGTATTTATGTTCTGTAAATTTATAAGACACCCTACATCACCTATGTTAGTATATTATATATCTGTCGGGTTTGTGTAAAAGACAAAGTATTTTTGTTCTATTGATCATTTGTTTGTCTGTCTTTCTGTCTGTCTGTCTGTCTGTCTGTCTGTTTGTTTATCGTTCACTCTGTTTCTTGATCGCTGAAATATTATTTATGTTTATCTTCCCACTCACAAACAGACACAGACAGACTTACCTATAGCGGCAGGTGGCGGCGTCATGGTTGAGAGACAGACACATACACACACCACGGGGCCCGGACAAAAGCCCCCTAGGACAAAAAACCCTAGGACAAAAGCCCCTAGGACAAAAAACCCTAGGACAAAAAACCCTAGGACAGAAGCCCCCTGTTTTTATGTTAGAGGGTCATTAGAAATATTAAAATTATATAGATTTAAATATGAAATAATTACAAATTAAATAATTAGAAAATTATAACTTTCAATTTTGATGTAGAACATTATTAAATAAATAGAAAAAAAAGACGACATATTTTACCTTCATGTTCATTATGTATTTACTGAGGTGACCCTAGGGCCCAGTGAGGTCACTGAATGTAAAGGGAGTAATTACCGCAGTAGACAAAACATATGTCATCGCAGATTTAATAAACATTCCTTGTATACTTATTTATAACTATAACAGGGTTAGGTTAGGTTAGGTTAGAGAAGTGTTCATAAACTGTAAAAAAATTAAATAATTATTTTAAAAATTCTTGTTATTTCACCTGGGGGACTTTTGTCCTAGGGGGCTTTTGTCCTAGGGGTGTTTTGTCCTACACTCCAGACCACATATCTGCAGGTGGCGGCGTCATGGGTGAGAATTATTCGTTTATTACCACCTGTTCTCCCCGACAGGGAGCTGCAGTGTATATTATGTGTTTCCGTTATTTATTGGTCTATTTTTCACCCTGTAGTAGACAAGAGGAGGAAGAGGTCGCCTCTCCTCACTCTGTCAAAACACACTGTTCTGGACATATATACACACTGTTCTGTACACACTGTTCTGAACACACTGTTCTGGGCGCACTCTTCTGGGTGTATTGCTCTATGCTCACTTGTATGGACGCATTGTTCTGGATGCACTGTTCTGGACGCATTTTTCTAGACGTATTGCTCAGGACGAATTGTTGTATTGCTCAGGACGAATTGTTAAGTCTAGATGCAATGTTTTGGACGCATTTCTTTGGACGCACTGTTCTAGACAGATACACACACGCACACACACACATTCACGCACGCACGCACGCGTGCATTTTTTTAAAAACTAATATTATTAATAGATGAAACAATTATTTTAAAGTCCAGCTGTTATAGATACTAATGAAAGTGATTTTATACTTTATATCAGCACTTTGATATACAGTTACTGCTAACACTGTAATAAAAGTAATTGAAAACCTACTCTCACCTCCCCTCCCCCTCTATCACCCCCTCTCACCTCCCCTCCCCCCTCCCCCTCTACCACCCCCTCTCACCTCCCCCTCTCACCTCCCCCTCTCACCTCCCCTCCCCCTCTACCACCCCCTCTCACCTCCCCTTCTACCACCCCCTCTCACCTCCCCTTCCTCACTACCACCCCCTCTCACCTCCCCTTCCTCACTGCCACCCCCTCACCTCCCCTTCCTCACTGCCACCCCTTCTCACCTCCCCTCACTGCCACCCCTTCTCACCTCCCCTCTACTACCCCTCCAACCTTCCCCTCCTCCCCTCCGCCACCCCCCTCCCACCTCTCTCTCCCACCTCCTCTCTACCACTCCCTCCTACCTGCCCCCTCTCCTCTACCACTCCCTCCTCCCTTACCCCCTCCCCTCTGCCACCCCTTCCCCCTTCCCCTTTACCACCCCTTCCCACATCCCCTCCTCCCTTCCTCACTCCCACCTACCACCCCTCTCACCTCCCCTCCCCTTCTACCACCCCCTCGCACCTTCCCTCTACTACCCCTCCCAGCTCCTCCATCCCAACTCGCCAACCCCCTCCTTCACCCTCCCCCACCCCCCCTCCTAGGTCGAATATGCCGCAAACTGTTACAAATAAATTTTTGGAGTGAAGAATAATCACATTCCTCACACTATGAAAAATGGACCAATTAGGGACTACAGGTGGGGGGGAAGAGGGGGAGGGGAGGATAAAATGGGGGTAGGGTGACCTGGGAAGGGGAAGAGGGAGGGGGAAGGCGTTAGAGTTATGGCCCATCAAAGTTGAGAAATTTTCGGCCGAGGTCTTTGTGAAGGTTGACCCTAAGGGGGGGGGGGGAGGAGATGAAGGGGAGTGGGGAAGGAGGGGAGAAGATTGGGGAGTGGAGAAGAAGGGGAAGGGTGGGGAGGGGGGTTAAATGGATAGTCGTGAGTCTAGTGGTCTATCCTGACATCTTTTGGGTATGAAGTATTGTTTAGATTATACAAGTTCACCAACACCTTACACGGTATAGTATTTAACACCTCTACTGGCTGGCGCTATGATTGTCCAAGTCTCTGGGTCAGTGGAGGGGGGGGTATAATCTCAGTGTTTATGATAAGAGGAGATGATAGCGACCTAGGATTATATAACCATCATAATCCTGGATATCTTGACGGTATGATAACAAGGAAGAGATTGATAGCGCCTTGATGTTTATGATATAAGAAGGAATTAAATCCGTTTTAGGGATTTTCTGAAATTGACTGAATCAAGTTTATTGTTATTATTATAGAGATTGGAGAGTAAGTCCTCGTGTGGGCCAGTCAACCAATTACAGTTAAGCTTTCAAAACATACCGACCAATCTTAAGCTTAGGCTCTTTGGGCGTGAAATATATAAACAAAATGATGTTTAAGAAGCTAAAGATGGAAGGCCCAGCTCTCAAAAGACGCCCGAATTTTTCAGATAAAGAGGTTTTAGCTATGCTGGAAGAGGTGAAAAGGCGGAATGATGTTTTCTTGGGGAAATTGGACAATAAAACACCGCCAAAGTGAAATGATAACACTTTGGGACGCAGTTTTAAGTGGAGTGAATTTTGTGACTCGAGTACCACGAGATGTTGGTGAAGTTTGGAGAAAGTTCACTGATTTTAGGACGTATGTGAAAAAAAAATGCTATTCTTGGGGTTTTATTTACGTGTCTTACATATTTTTCACAAATTGAAAGATATTATGAGAAGTACAAGTATTAATAACACTTGGGTGGGGGGGGGGGGGGGTCGGTACAGCTTCAAAATTTCACATCGAGGATAAAGATTTTGTAGTAGCCACCCTAAACAACAAACACGTTTTATAAAGCTAAGAAAAATCGGATTTAATAACTACACCTGTGTTCGTATTAACTGGTGCATTAAAACAGGTCAACAGTCGAGTCCAGTTCTCCAGGCATTGTTTTGCAAGTCATTCTATCAATAACAACTGGTAATAAATATGAAGGAGGATTTTCTCTCTGATTTCTCTTGTCACACACACACGCACACACGCGCACACACACACACACACACACACACACACACACACACACACATCCCACTGAGGTCGACGAAAGGGCCAGAGATGTTAACTCATAATCCTCATTAAGACCAACTCTTCACTTTCTTTAATTAATTACATGAGTGTTGAAAGTACTCTAGATTATATACATTTACCTGAGGTGATGAGTGGCCTATTTCTCTACCTGTATTGCATATATAACCAATTAGCATCGACTGGCAGGCTAAAATCCCATTCGGTAGCATCGCAAATTACAGTTTAATGACTTAGAAAAATATAAATTAGTCGGATTATTTTTTCATAGGAGAGTCTCGTCCCTTCAGAATGTTTCAATGGGGTTATTATGTGTATTAATTGATGCTTCTATATGACGAGTCACAGCTTATAAAGTAAATTAATTTTATGTAATGTTAGATATGAACCACGGTAACTATAGTCTCTCTCTCTCTCTCTCTCTCTCTCTCTCTCTCTCTCTCTCTCTCTCTCTCTCTCTCTCTCTCTCTCTCTCAAGGGACACCTGTTCGGACGAGAAAATAATAAAAGATAAAAATGACTATTGAATCCCACGTATGTGTCAGATGTGTAAAAATATGTGACTTCGTGTGTCAGGTGTGTACTATGTGGCTTTGTGTGTTAGGTATGTGTGTGATTTGTTTAGATTGAGTTAGGTTAGGTTAAAAGATACATAAAGTTAATATGAGCTTCATATCTAATTACAGTATGAGGGAAGCGGACACACACACCCACACACACACACACACACACACACACACACACACACTCACACTCGTAAAATATTGGATTATAGGAACTTGGACACGTAGCCTAATTCTCAATGTGGTAAAAGTCCTGGGACATTTTCCGGGAGTATATTTTGACAGTGACCCGACTGTTAGGTGAGAGAGAGAGAGAGAGAGAGAGAGAGAGAGAGAGAGAGGATGATTAGAAGGAAAGAAAGAATGGGAGGGAGGAACGGATAGATAGAACGAGAGAAGGAGAGGGAGAAAGGGAAATAGAGAAATCGGGAAAGGAAGTGAGAGACGGGGAAGGATGAGGGAGAGAGAGATAGGGGGAGAAGTATAGAGGGAGAGGAGAAACAGAAGAAGAGAGGAAGAGAAGAGACAGACAGACAGACAGACAGACAGACAGAGTAGATGTAAACAAAGAAATAAAATTATTTTTCCTCATTAATGAAGAAAATTGCGTAGAAATGTATATGTGTGAAAACAGTTTGAGTTTGAAAAAATGACGAATGAATGAGTATACTGTAAGTGTGTGAAAGCGTGTGTTTTTGTTTTTGTGTATTTGAAAAAAAAATGTGCGTGTGTAGAGGCGATGGTAAGGATGAGTTTAATGAGGGAAGGTGTTAGTAGAAGGGAAAGAGGGGGAAGGGAGCGGCGAACAATTACCAAGTGGTCATAAACAACAACAAACTGTGCACGAGCGCTAGGACGATCCACCCAGCCTATACAACAACGGCCCCATTGTGTACCACTTTTTACCTCCCACTAGACTTTTTCCCGCGTTTTAATTCTTTATCCCGCTGTAATTCTCTCAACTCGCAGAAAAATTCATTCTTAAACAGACAGTTTTTGTCCACGAAATACCATTAATTCTTGTTATTATTTCCATTTCTCCAGGATAATACCAAGTGAGGTTTATATCGCATCTGTTGCAGTCTTTGTAATCTTCATCAATCTCAACATCCTGTGTACGGTGGTTTGGTCCTGTTCTCAAAGCTGCCATCTTTATTGTATTTTTATTTAAGATTTGCGCAACTTTCACAAACTATAACATTGTTTTTATTACGTATAATCGATATGGGATAATTTTAAGTAGTCATCGTTCTTGTTTACATTGATTAGGTTTCATTAACATCTATGGTCCTATGGTTTAGTTGTAAATATTTCTTAACTATTGCATATTATTTTTTTTTACAAATGCGAAACATATCAAGTTTCCATAATTGTTTTATTTTTTTTAATTATTAATTATCGCTGTTGTGTTAATATATAATATACATATTCTAGTCATTACGCTTTATTTTTTTTTATATTAATCCGATATTTATCTTATTATTGTCGCTGTTTTGTTTTGTGGATGTGAGGTGAGATGCCTTTTGGCTTCCACCTTGTAAGCTATCACCATTTTCATGTTTACAGATGTAGTGTTTTCAATTTTCCCTCCAATTCACTTCCAGAGTGTTGACGGGACCTGATGACCGAGGCTCACCATCGATGAAAGAAGTGAGTGTCTGTTTTCTTTAGTTAACCTGGAAAACCTACGTAGTTTTTGGTTTCCCTTCTTCTCTCCGTCTTTAATCTCCTAGTTTTCCTCCTTCTCTTCTTCGTCTTCCCTTCAAAACATACATTTCCATAGATTTATCCCTATATACAGGTAAATGTACAGTCAAGGTAAAAAATTCGTATGATGCAGTGAAACTGTTTTGGGGTCGAACTGCTTCACACAAACTTCTGACCCTAACTGTACAACAGGAAATTTATACTGTAAACATCTAATGAGTTTTTGTTGCAACTTTTTAAAGGGCTTCATTATTCAAAGCCGAAAATAAGCATTATTATTGTAGCACTGACATCCAAGTCCTAAATTATAGACAGGTTTGTGGTGATATTCCTGGCATGGGACTCCAAAGCTCATTTATGAGTCTAATTTGCTGCATTTGTGTCCGAGATTTATTACCTAATTCCTGATGTATCTGTGGGCGCCGCTGGTCACTCGCAGCCGCTGCACTCTGTAACTGATGAACTTTGACTAAAACTGATGTGACTGAACGTGACCCTTGTTGATGCAGTATGGGGGGATGGGGGGAATAAAATCTTGTTGATGCGATGTATTAATCTGCTTCAACGTGTATGATCTATAAAGGTGTGTTAAAGGTTAGTTAATATATTATTTATACGACATCACCAGTGAAATAGAACACAGCTCCATGGTATTACAGGCGACGAAGGTTTAAAGGCCTATTGAGAGGATGTGTCTGGTTAACACTGCAGTGAGAGGATGTGAATGGTAACTAAATGATGAAGAGTCGACGAGAGAATAATGCAATATAACTCCTGTGTGGTAAATAAGTTGACGGTGGTGGTGGTGGTGTGTGGAATTATTGGTGAAATTATAACAGCATAATTTGACTGCTGGATAATGAGTAAAATATTCAACGATGGCGTGTAATGAATGGCCAGTCGGTTGTCTCGCTATATTTCTCTCGTTGACATGTCAGGACAATATGAATAACGAAGAGGGTTTGTTTTTGTTTGTTTTTTCGTGTTTCTACCGCCGTGCCGTGGTCATATGCTTGGTTTATTCACCTCTGGGCTCAGGGTAAACAAATGTGGAAAGGTTAGCACCGTCATTTAATTGTTGTAGCTGTTTATGTTTACTTCTATGCTTCAACAACAAAGGTCTTTAACCACTACAATACGGGACGCCACTTTTAATATTTTATTTGACTGACGCCAGGTGATTTGTTCAGCAGAGAGACATAAGAGGTGAATACAATACCTACACTAAGTACGTGAACTAACTCGGTTTATATAGTAAACAACTGTAGAAAATGGAGGAATAAATATCGTCATAATTCACAGTTTAACAAATTAATCTTCACACAGCCGCGGTACAGCTGATGATCACTCAGTATATTTAGTAAGCAAAATGAAATTGATGATTATAGCGAGTAAGTAAACAACCCAGCGAGACAGACTAATGCTCATGGCTAAACCAACAACTGTGGGTTGGAACTGCTGACTCGCGGGTAAATATACATGGGTAGGACATAACTGCTGACCGCTGGGCAAGCTTGCTCTCCACGGCTGAGCGGACGCAGGAGATGAGGATCCTACGCTTGACTAAATCCTCAAGAGGCGGGCGTTGTGGCGGACATCCTGTTGAATTCACCCACTCGTGTCTTGCTCGCATCTCTTTCGTGAGTAGCTTCTCCTGCCTCGCTTACTTGAGAAAGGAATTATTTTACAAGAATTAGACTATAACAGTAAGAATAGAGTCAGTACAGTATTATTGTTTTGTATCAGAATATATACTGTATCTTATAGTATAGCGCGTAATAGTATTCATGAATTCGTGTACTTGTCTGGTAATGCAGCAGGTGTCAGTATTGCCAATCATAGTTACATGTTAAGCTTCGTGTTTTTGTTTAAGAGTTAGGATACACAATAAGTGGTCTAAGAAGCAAGTGTCTTCCCAGTCTTGGCCGATGAATAGTGAGACGTTGAGGATTATACTGAGAGCGTAACCATGACTACATCTGGTACACCTGACTAGATACAAGTTTCGGGTTGTTCAACGAATGATGGTTGAGATAGTTCCTCACATCAGGTATACATGAATAGTTTCAGACAAAACCTAAACTAACAAAAACTAACTTTAACGAGTAACACCGCACTCAAATTTCGTTTTAAATGCAGGATGATCACCAGGGGTGATACGATATTATGATATATTCTAAAAAAATATGAAAGTTGACATGAGTCTCGAAGAAAAACAATTCAATTTAAAGTTACTTAAACTGTCATATAGCTTAAACTATAAATATTTCGATTTTATTTGTCTGTTATTTATATTATTACAGCAGCATATACGTATAACACACAGCTAAACACTTATATTAAATATAAAAGGTTTTTTTGGTGGTCAATGTCGAACCGGGGGTCAGATGACCCCGGACAACTGCTCTTGGAGCTTGACCAACACGTTCGTGTTCGAATTTTATCTCGGCTTAATTATTTAAAGTCACTTCTGAGTTGTTCAGTGTTCTTTTTGTTATATACTTATTCTTACCTGAATGTTTACAAATATGTGGATTAAAGAATAAATAAACAACCACAGATGCGTGCGTTGGATGGCTCAACTTTTCCGGGATGTATTTACCATAATTTGTGAAGATGGTTGTTTCCTATACTGTAACACCTTGTTATTAGGAGTGAAAATATATCTTCTTGAATAATTCTCTGCGGGGATCACTGGCTTCCTCAGTCTATCAGACACATTCACATGGAAATGATTGAACTATAAAGGTTATCGTACTGAGCTGGTTCGAATCCCCAGTGAGGGAACAAAATGTAATTTTACTTCTCACGTGAGCGAGTATTAGTGCACAGTATAATCATTTCCCGTTCGGCTTATTTTTTCTAATTAATTACTCCCGGCACCGGTCTGTTGGCTCTCAAATACCCTGAGTGTGGGGGGAGGTACACCTGCCTTATATCCAGCTGTAGGTGTGGGTGACGCCCGGGGTACTCTGCTCGGCCAACGTAAGTCTACTGTAGGTCACAATAGTTGGTCATACTGTCACGAGTCGCTCCCTTAGCCCACCACTATATAAGATATACTCGTATGTACACATAAAAATAGTAGTTGAAGAAGCTAAAACAAACACAACAATTTACGCGCTGCAAGTTGATTGTGTCCACAAATTCTTATCCCGCTGTTGCTGCTGGGGGAGTGGGGGTATACAGCACTTGGCTCCGTCTGTCTGTCCTTAACTCCCTCCGTCCTACCGGTGGTAGCACTTATTTGTTCATGTAGTAGTTAACGAGTGTGATCAAATTTTAAACAAAAGTACTATTTATTAATAGATTCTTGTACGACTCCACGGATGTGCTTGCGTAATGTTAACTTATTGGACATTTGAAGTAGAAAAGCTGCGTGCGTGCGCCTGTGTGTGTGTGTGTGTTTTCCTTAGGCATTTTCACAGTTTTGAAGATAAAGAGCTAAAATTTGATAGGAGGGTGCGGGCAGCCTCGGGGAGTGTCCGTACACTCTCCTTTTCTTCCAGGCGGGGCGGGGCGGGGCGGGGCGGGGCGCGGCGCGGCGCGGAACGCAAGGGTTTAGATGTTTTTCCGTAGTTTTGTAGAAGGGGAACTGAAATTCGGTGAGGAGACGTGAGTGGCCTCGGAAATGGTGGTGCATCCTCCCCCCACCGGTAGCCGCGAAGCTCAACTGAATTACCGGATATTATGATTTGTTAATATTTACTTATTATAAACTGAATGTCAAAATGTGGGAAAATAGTTGTTTTTTAGACAACAAATACACCAGAAGTAATAAATATCACTACATAGAATATAAACATCGGGGTCTTATTCATTATAGAAAGAGCAAAGTAAGGAATATAGAACTCTTCAACCAATAATGTATAAAATTCATATATTAGTAATGTAAGGTACAGACAAACTACCAGATTAAACTCACAAAAATTATAATACCACAATAAGCCTCCATTATAAAAAAAATCCCCGAACTTTCCCCCCCCCCCCCCCCCCCCCCAGTAATCCTTATTGTATGTGTAAAAAAATAAATAAAAAAAAATAAAAAAATAAAAAAAATAATCCAGAAGATATATATACAGTATAGTGTATATATATAAAAGACTCGGCCCAGGATATATACACATAGGGCATCGTGTATGACTTGTAAATGCGTTTCTCATGTATATATTGAAGAGCAAATGTCGGAGGTAAACTTATTTTTTTTCCCGAGATATGTATGATGGAGGAGGCCTGTGAAGGGGCGCCGGGGTACTACTCTTTGATGGTTTGTGTGAGTGCCAGAAGGTCAGTGTTAAGGTGACATCAACATTAAGAAGGTCTTTTGGGTTGAGTTCCTCTGTCTGTCTGTTTTTATGTACGCCTGTGTCTTTGTGTGTGAATATATGCGCGCGCGCGTGTGTGTGTGTGTGTGTGTGTGTGTGTGTGTGTGTGTGTGTGTGTGTGTGTGTGTGTCTGTCTGTATATATGAAGTGTGTACAATGAAGAGAAAATAAGAAAACATTTTGCCATTAGTTCTAGGAATATAAAACATTTCAGTGTCCTAATTACAATGCCTTAGAATAACTATCAAAAAACCCTGGTTATCTCATCGGTAGTGGTGTTATCTTTCACTAACCTGAACAACACGACACACAGTAAATGGTAAAGCCAGGATCTCCCTAACAAAACAGATAAATAAGTTAAGTAAATGTCAACCTCCGTATAAACAGCTCGGCCGGTCTCCTCGATTTGCAAGTAGATGAAATAAAAACAGTCGTGGGCTCATCCAAGGTTGACCACCAAGACGAGGATTCTCTCTCTCTCTCTCTCTCTCTCTCTCCTGCCTGGCTTTCAATCCTAATCCTATCCTCTAATCCTCATAGGCCCCCCAATTTGGTACGTCGTCTACCCCCCCCGCCAGGATGATTGGTTAAATGAGTCTTTTCGTTTTGAGCTCAAACGTAGCAATCTAGGTTAGGTTAGGTTAGGTTAGGTTAGGTAAAGATGGAACCTAATATAAATTGGACTGACAATTCTTGATTCCTCACCGACCTTCATTGTTCTCCTCCTCCTCCTCCTCCTCTTCTTCCGACTTCTCTCCCTCCTCTTTCTCCTCCTCCTTTTCCTTTTTTTTACTTTTCCTCCTCCTGTTTCCTCTTTTTCATTGTCCCCTTTCTCCCCCTCCTCCTCCTCATCCTTCTCCTCCTCCTGTTCGTTCTTCTCCTCGTCCTCCCCCCTCCCTCTCCCCTCTTCCTCCTCTTTTCCGTCAGTATCTTTCCTCTCACGTTTTTCATCACCCAACTTTGTTTTGTTTTTTGCCTCTTCTCATCTCCTCTCTTCTCTGTTTTATTGGTTCGTGTCTTCGTTTGTCTTATTCGTTTTGTTTTTATACCTTTGTTCTTTCTATTTCTTTTATCTCCCGTTATTACATTTATTTTATACTGCTACTATATATTTTACAGCACTGTATATTAATTTTTATTTGCCTATAATTAAATTCTATTCCCCATATTTTTTTTATTCACCATAAATTCTTTTTTTCGTTTATTTAATTTTATTCGCCATCAATTATCTTCTTCACTAACAATTAATTATATTCGCCATCAGATATTGTCTCTTTTTAACAATATATTTAGGTTGGTCAGATAGTCTTTGTTTCGCTGATTTATTCAAGTTCGTTTTCAGATTCGTTTTCTACGTCAGATTTTTTCTTCACATAATTCAATAGTCTTCATCAGGTTGATAAATTTTGTTGTCACGTGCTCCATTTTCTTTGTCTGGTTGTCACGGCTCCTGTGGTTTGGGACAGTGGTTCGATCTTTGGACACTAACTGTACAACTTGGGGAAGTGAAGGCGGTCGATAGCAGTCATGTCTGTGGGACCCACTTTCATTTTTCAATCTTTATCTAACTTCATCTAACCAAAACACCCAGGTAGCGATAGGGTGGTTGGTGGATAATCATCAGGTGGTCCGGTAAAATTATCTTAAGTATACTAATCAAAATAATATTATTTTGAAAGTTTAATACAATAAGTTTGAAATATATATTATATATCATTAAAGTTTTGGCAGAGTAGAAGGTAAAGAGTACAGTAACAAGCAGGTAGAGTAAACAGACTGTAACCACCACTACTAACTGTCAACCCATAAGGTAACACAACCTCTCAACAACAACAGTCAGCCATACACTAACACACGAGGCTCGTCCTCATGAGCTGACCTCTGCAATATAAGTACTGTACCGTACTTCCCCTTGAAAAGTTTGTTTTGCAGTTCTCGAGCCTCGTGTCGGATATTTCAGAACCAAAGTGTTGCTTGTTCTGTGTCATTTAACGTCCGAGGATAAAACGCCTGCACTCCTACCCGGAGCTACATGTGTGATGACACTGAGTCTGGTAGTTGCTGAGACTTTTATAATGATATAAGCCAAGAAATCAAGAATATTAATGTGCTGAAACGTTATGTTGCCACGGTGGTGCCTGAAAGTAACTACTCCCGTCCTTACCCTACCCCCAAAAAAATGATAATTTACCGCACCTCCACTACCCCTCTTTCTCTCCCTCTCCCTTTTCCTCCCCAAGGTGCAGAAACCAACTCCATTTCTGAAATTCTCCGCCGGAATCATCCATCAGGTTGACAAATGTCCAGCACTAGGAGGCATATCCATACGACCTTCCCCGCCCCGTGATCACACATGACTCCCGGCACACAGGACTCACGACTGGCTGACTCATGATGTGAGTGAGTAGCCGGCCAGCTAGGAGCATCCGTGGTGTGTGGGGGAGGGAGGGGGGAGGGGAAGGGATGGGGGTGCAAAGGACAACCATTACAACAGCACAACCCGGAACACTTCTTAAATCAAACATTTACTCGTGTCTTTGATGTGGAAAGAAAATTTTATAGGCGCTCGCTTATACACCTCCCAGGGCTATGATATATCCCTTACAGTTTAAGAACACCTGCCCCAGTTCTTATATTCTAATGCCTATTCCAAAAAGCAACAGAGGTCTTCTACCATAGCATATAGCGTTGTAACATAAAGCAGTTACCCCCGTAAAATATTCATAGAAAACCACTTAATATGTACACCTGGCGCTTTGTAGTTGGCAGTTTCAAAAATTATAATAATTTATCTCATATTCTTCACCTTTTATTTACTTACAAGAATTAATTTTAATATCATTAGCATAATTATTTCAGCTGCTTAATTAGTAATGGTTATAATTCAGTACGATTACAGGGCATGGTGCACTTTGGTGCTGGCTGTGATTACATCTCATTAATTATTGAGCATTGGATTCAACTTTAAAATTCTAAATGCTTACAATATTTTTGTACGTTATTACACTCGTGACGCGTCGTGCCAACAGCTGGCGTTTGTAAATCTGGCAACATGATGGTGCTTCAATAAGAGGGAAATAAATCTGATCACACTATCATGCTTCCGATTTTATGTACCTCTGACCACATTATGAAGCCTCAGATTTAGATACAGTCCATCAGTATATACAGTAAATTGACACGAGAAAATTTATAGTTTATCCTCGACGCAGCAAAATTAGAGTAGTCATAATTCTAAATAAGAAAAAAGTTAAATTATCAATCATTGCACTTTGTTGATATACTAAGATACATCAAGGTACTAATTTATTTTTCAAATTTATAGGTATTTATTAGAACTATTTTACCTACACACACACACACACACACACACACACACACACACACACACACATACATACATACACACGTACTCCGATATTATCCGCTTTCCGGTATTGACAAGGAATCAAAAATCAGAATTAATGTTCCGAGATGAAAGTCGTGAATGGAAGCAGATGTGTTAAGTCGAGTACAGTATCTCTTTCTATAACTAACATGATAAAATCTCTCAGTGTCTCTTACTCTCGTTAATTCCTCTTTGACCTTTTCGGAAAGTCAATATAAGAGAGGGAGAGAGAGAGAGAGAGATAATAAAATAATAAATAACTCCTTTTATGTCCCAGAGCGGTACGAGGGAGTTCGGTGAAAGACGATACGGTAGTGAATGTTACTAATTCTGATGTTGATGTTTCATAGTTTTCAGTTTATCGAGAGTTCTGTTTATATGTGTTTACTTGCACCTATTTTATAAACCAAATGCTGTTATTTTCATTGATCTATCTTTACAAAGTTACGTCTCTCTCTCTCTCTCTCTCTCTCTCTCTCTCTCTCTCTCTCTCTCTATCTCTCTCTCTCTCTCTCTCCAGGTGGGTAGGTGAGTGATGGTACAAGTTGTCCAGCACGACAGTGTGGTAGCGGCTGGCAGGAAGATTTACGTAGTCGGATCTTCATCGGTATTCAGGATCGAGCTCCATTTTTGCTGCTCACTCGAAGTCCTCCGTCACCTCTCTCTCTCTCTCTCTCTCTCTCTCTCTCTCTCTCTCTCTCTCTAGTGCCACAACAAACTCCACAGTGCTACAATAATATCCCAACTCAGCCTTCGGTGTTTTTTTCTGTACTGTGGAGTTAAGAGGAAGTTGTTTGAGGAAGGATCGTTTAATAGTCTAGGACCCAACCCGGGAGAATGTGCAAAAGAAAATATGGATTTTGAAATGCTGCATTTTGTTCGACCCTTAAATCATTTTTGTTAGGGCGTAGGACATCTAAAAAGTTTTACCTGCTGGGGAAGGGTATCCATAGGGAATTTGTGACAGGGACCTTTACTGATCACCAGACATAACAAACAAGGAAAAACTTGCTTGTGCAACGGCATAAATTTTGTAGAAACTTCTCGTAAACAATACGTCAAGACACCGTCGTATAGTACATAACCTGTAGATACCCCGAGCGTTACGATGTGTTGAACCTGTGAGTTTTATGTTCGTGTGACGGGATGCTTCTCTGACACAGCTGATGCCAGTAAATAATAGATGGACACCAGGCTGGGCGTCCGTGTTCAGTAGGCACTTTTCCATCCTGTACATTATACTCTCTCTCTCTCTCTCTCTCTCTCTCTCTCTCTCTCTCTCTCTCTCTCTCTCTCTCTCTCTCCAGACATTGATGTGACGTTAGTGCTGCCATCTGTTCATCTAACCCCTCGACCGTCACACCCCCTCCACCTCCCCTCCTCTCTCTTCCCCCCTAACATTTCAATAGCTACTAAAACCCTCCCTCCCTCCCTCCTCTTTCCTTAACTGATTGAAACATTGATTGAAACATTTTATTTAGCCAGAAAAATACAGATACAGAGTGGATGATAATAACACTATTAACATGGCTGAGCCAGTTGAGAACCTGAGCTCTCTTTGAGGCACCTGATATATACTATACATTTATCTCAAGGAAGTAATATTTAACATTTAGTATCATCTGGAATAGTACAATAGCATGGTGGTAATAAGTACTTCTCATAATGTTACGGCACTACCATTCCCTCCCCTCCCCTCCCCATATTTAGCACTTTTTCTTCATCACCTCCCTACTATCTCCTCATCTTTTTCTTACTATTTCCCTTCCACCTCATTACCCCCTCCCCACCATCTTCGCACTACCTGCTCACCTCTTCGCCGCCCCCCTCCCCACCATAGATCAGCCGCTGACCCAAGAATGAATAGAAAATTTTTGTCCAGCGGTTTTAAAATTCACCGCCGGAACTCCAACTTGGAATTGAGTCATCCATCATGACGACTGGAATTGTGTCCAGCTGTTACTGATCTTCCTCTGAGGGTGAGCCAAGGCTTAGGTCCAGCCTTACTGGTGGTGGCTTAAGACTAATGTTCAGCCTTACTGGTAGTGGTTCAAGGCTCAGGTCCAGCCTTACTGGTAGTGGTTCAAGGCTCAGGTCCAGCCTTACTGGTAGTGGTTCAAGGCTCAGGTCCAGCCTTACTGGTGGTGGTTCAAGGCTCAGGTCCAGCCTTACTGGTGGTGGTTCAAGGCTCAGGTCCAGCCTTACTGGTGGTGGTTCAAGGCTCAGGTCCAGCCTTACTGGTAGTGGTTCAAGGCTCAGGTCCAGCCTTACTGGTGGTGGTTCAAGGCTCAGGTCCAGCCTTACTGGTGGTGGTTCAAGGCTCAGGTCCAGCCTTACTGGTAGTGGTTCAAGGCTCAGGTCCAGCCTTACTGGTAGTGGTTCAAGGCTCAGGTCCAGCCTTACTGGTGGTGGTTCAAGGCTCAGGTCCAGCCTTACTGGTGGTGGCTCAAGGCTAAGGTCCAGTCCCCACTGGTGAGGGTTCAAGGCTCAAATGAGAAGCTGTAATACCAAAAGGAGACAGGGAGGGGGGGGGGCGGAGAGGCAACGAGAGGAGTTTTTTTAGTTTAACAAATTTATTGGCAGAGCTTGTAGTACAGTTTGCCTATTCTGAGTAATTCAGTCAGGTCTTGACACTGAGGGTGGTATCACTTCTCACTGTCACGCAGGACAGAGGTTCATACACAAAGAAATACATCATATTCATTAACAACTATAAATGTATAGAGGTCAGATTCATGTGGATAATGTCACTGTTCACTGCCATGCAGGACAGAGGTTCGTACACAAAGATTTGCATCATATTCATTGACAGTACATATACATATATGTAAACACACACACACACACATATACATACATATGCGTATATACATACACATATACATGTACACGTACATATACATGCACACACGCACACATACATACATATACGTCGGTCAGATTCATGTGGGTAATGTCACTTTTCACTGCCATACAGGACAGAGGTTCGTACACAAAGAATGCATCATATTCATTGACACTATATATAGGTCAGATTCATGTGGGTAATGCCACTGTTCACTGCCACGCAGGACAGAGGTTCGTACACAAAGAAGGAAATACATCACATTCACCAGCAGCATATATGGGTCAGTGGATCACATACATTGGAGTCATATTCTAGTTGAAGACTAATCAGTGTGGGCTAGCAAATTTGGGATAAACAGCAAGAATGTCCTCAAGCACACCTGATTCAATGAAGTAATTACATAGTTCAAGATACAGTAAGTCAGGTGGCCTGAAGTCTTTGACAGTGTCACATTCAATAATATAGTGTTCAAGTGTATGCTTTAAAGGTTTATCACAAAGTTTACATGCTGAGTGTTCCGGTATGGGTACAGCGTTACTAACTTGCCAGATGTATCTGTATCCTAGCCTAATTCTGGCCACGACTACATCACATTGTCTGGTTCTGTCCTTATGCTGGCCATACCGGTACCTCTTGTTACAAAATTTGTCATATTTACTAATGCTACAACTGTCAGGTCTCTCTGCATTTCTCACTTCTTCTAGATCAGAGTTCATGATTCTGACTTGAATGTTTTTAATTACGGCATTGGACAGACCAAGGTCACGGTCAACATTTTCTTTCTTACACGCCTCATTGGCCAGTCTATCAGCACGGTCATGATACCTGATTCCAACATGGGACGGAATCCACACAAATTCGATACGAAAGTTGTTCTCATTGGCAGTTATCACATTCCTTTTAATATCACATGCAACTTTAGACATAGAACCTGACGGGCTGTTCATTGATTTCAAAGCACTTTGAGAGTCACAGAATATCACCCCACCTCCATTTTCTTTGAGGCAGTCTGTGGCTAAGTAGATTCCAGTTAGTTCAGTTTGTGTTGTGCTGGCCCAGTTGTTTAGCCTTTGCTTGTTTGACACTATCATCTCTTTTTCTTTATATATTACAATTGCACAGCCTGTTCTACCTGTGTTTGTCTGCACAGAACCATCAGTAAAAGCATAACATTCACTTGATTTAATACTCTCTATGTGTCTGTTAATAGTTTCTAGTGTGACACATCTCACCACATCGGTGTTTAACATTTGCTTACTACCAACAGGAGTGTAATTAATAGGAACTGATATGTCCAGCCAAGGAGGAATGGCATTAATAGGTTCGTCTGGGGTGATTGGGACATTCAGTTTCAGGAGATCTGCAACACTTTTATGAAGCCACGCCCCAAAGAGAGTCTTTTTTGAAAGGTTGGCGAGATGGTCGGGATTACTTAGATAAAACATCAACTCAGTTTGAGTTGTAGTTTGAGAACTATTGGTCTTCAAAACTTTGACACAAAACATGGTATTAAGTAGGGCTATCCTCTCAGATAGGGAGGGCAGTCCGAGCTCTTTCCTCATATTTACAATTCTGGTTGATTTTGGGCAACCTAGGATGATGCGCATGGCTTCATTTTGCACTACCTCAAGGCTGTTGAGTTGTTTAGGCGGAATAGTCACAAGATGGAAAGCATGATAGTCAACTACAGAACGAATGAAGTGAAGATAAAAAGTACGAGCATAGGTGATGTTAATTCCATAGCCCTTGCCAACAAGGGTTCTGAGGGGTTTAATGCGCTGCATTAGTTTGTCACGAAGGTTGCTGACAAAGTTTGCATCATTCACACAAATTCCAAGATATTTATAGGAGCTACATAGTTCCAAGGGCATGCTGTTAATGTTATAGTCAAGAGGCAGAGGGTGAGCAGGACGAGGATTGAGGACCCTCGTCTTGTCAACAGATATTATGAGACCGCATTCAACAGTTCTCCGAGCAAATACATCCAGCAAGGCTTGGAGCCTGAGTTTGGTTTGTGTCATAATGCAGATATCATCAGCATAGCATATTACGGCTTCGTTTGGTTGAACTGGAATGTCAGCAATAAGCTTGTGCATCAGTATATTAAAGAGCATAGGACTTAACACTCCTCCCTGAGGCGTGCCCAGCTCAAATGATCTCATTCTGGTACTTTTAACTCCCCTAAACAGAACACTGGCATACCTGTTGGACAGATAACCCTTTATCCATGTCAGGAGGTTACCTTGTATGCCAAAATTAGCTAGTTGCTCAAGTATAATGTCTCTATTAGCTACATCAAAGGCTGATTTAAGGTCTATGAAGGCTGTTTGTGTCTTATCTTTTGAGTGAACAAGATATTCTGCAAAGCATGTCTGTGTGCTACGCCCGGGCATGAACCCGTACAGATTAGGGGCGAGTTTGTCTTTGACTTGAAACATAAGACGGTTTAGAACAACTCTTTCAAGGACTTTACACATACAGGATGTAAGTGAAATTGGCCTGAAGTTTGGAGAATTAGCTTTAGGGATTGGAACTATGTTTCCATGAGTCCATGTCTTAGGCAGAATACCCTGTGTGAGGCTCATTTGATACAGGTCAAGCAGTGGATGGTTAGGGATCTCATTCAACAATCTCAGGGTGTTATAGGTTATGCCATCCTCACCAGGGGAGGATGACTCACCTTTCATTAGTGCTGTTGTTAGTTCGTGGTGCGTTATAGGAAACTGGTCGGTAAGGTCTGGTGAGGAACAGGCTATTTCAATATTGAAACCCCTATTAATGTGTGAGGTGTTAAGATATTGTTGTATGTCAGGAGGCAGGGAAGTGATTCGTGACACACTAGACCATTGGTCTAATAGCATGTCAGCATATTCTGCAGGGCTGTGATGAAGCTGGACTGGGGTGGGTGACTTGGTAATGGCTCTAATTTTCTTCCACATTTCTGCTAGAGTGGTTGTTCTATTAATCCCCTGTAAGAATTGTTCCCAATAGGTGTTTCTCACCTGACCTTTGAGTTCACGAAATTCTCTGTTAGCTTTGAGGAATGCCAAAAGGTTATCACTAGTTTTATTTTGCTTATAAGTGTTGGCAAGCTGTTTTACATTCTCTCCTTCTTTGGTGAGGATGGGGTCATGTGTCCACAGAGGTGGTTTAGTGCTGCCCCCCTTCCTCCTTGACTTAACCCAGGTGGTATAATATGTGGTAATGACATTTACAAGATCACAGCAAAATTCATCCACTGACCCAGGTGTATATCCAGCATACCATCTGTGGATGTAGGCCTTGAAGTGCAGTTTAAGATTATCTGGGATGTTAATTCTGAGCTTAGGATGGGGTTCACACTTGACATCAGCAACAGTGTATTCAGTAAGTATTGCATAATGATCACTGAGAGGAGGGAGACGCTGGTAATTACGTTAATTATTTGTGGGCGCCTAGTGGATGTACTGACCAAGAACACGCTCTGACTGACCTTCATTACTGAAGCGCAGTAATAAGTTATAAGATCAACAACGTACTGACGCAGAATACGCACTTTAGGGGGTAAAGTAACCCCTATATAGGTATTTTATTGAGCTGAGAGAACCCCTGCCTTCTAAAGGGTTAATGCTCAACGGTTGATGGTCTTCTGCTGTTGTAGGAAATAGAGATACTGTAGATATATGTCATCATATTTCATAAACTTTCATAACACTTGCAAATTATTGTTTTTTCTTCTATAAGCATTAGAACTTATTGGACGATGCTTTAACGACCTGATAGTTTAAGCACGTTAATTAATAGTAATGAACCAGAGATAGGAAGTACTTAAAGATGTATTACAATAGAAAACGGTGCTTGGAGGAGGTCGAGACTGGACCTACACCAATAAAACAACAGCTTTAACGCCTTCAAGGACCTGTGTCTCACTCGGGTGTATACATTATTCTGACCAACACCAAAAGATTTTAGGTGAGACACGAAAGAGAAAGAAGAGAGAAAGGGAGGAATAAAAGCGAGGTGGAGAATACAGAGAGATGGTAGCATGGACAATGAAGGGGATGATGGACCGTGAATCTAATATACTATAGGACTAGGCGTGTGTCTGTTTGTCTGTTTGTGTGTCTGTTCTGGGCAGCCGAAACGGTACAATCGTCCCATGTCGATGTTTCTTTAGGAAGGCATTAGTTAACAATTTTATTTACGATGGAAAACGATGCAAGTCTACGGACTTGGCGCACCCTAATTAACCATGCAAGTCTACGGACTTGGCACACCCTCATTCGCTGTACGCTGTCACGAGCGTTCAAACTCTCACAAGGGCACGAATGTGCCCGCGATCACTTGTAACTTACTATAGGGTCAACAAGGAACCCAGAGGTCAGCTTATCTCGGTGTGATTTTTATGTTCTCTCGTTTTTTGTACATTTAACCTTACGGTAATCATTTAGGATTTAACCCCTTGACTCCTGAAAAGGTTAAATACATTTCGTCAAAGGGTTAAATATATTTAGTCAAAGGGTTAAATCACCGTCGTCAAATGGTTAAATCACCGTCGTCAAAGTGTTAAATCATAGTAGCCAAAGGGTTAAATATGTTTCGTCAAAGGGCTTAATCAATGTTCTCAAAGGGTTAAATCATCATTATCATCATCATCATAATCATCAAAGGGTTAAGTAAATTCTTATATTACCGTGACTGATCGCAAGGATAAGTCTCGTAAGTTTGTCTTCCATGATAGGTTAGGTTAGATTAGATTAGGTTAGAGAAGATTAGATTAGATTAGGTTAGGTTAGGATAGGTTTGGTTAGATTAGAATAGACTTGATTAGATTAAGTGAGATTAGGATAGGTTAGGTTAGATTTGATTAGATTAGGTTAGGTTAGGTTAGGATAGGATAGGTTAGGTTAGGTTAGATTTGGTAAGATTAGATCAGATTTGATTAGATTAGGTTAGGTTAGATTTGGTTAGGTTAGGTTAGATTTGATTAGATAAGATTAGGTTAGGTTAGGTTAGGATAGGTTAGGCTAGATTTGGTTAGGTTAGGTTAGATTTGATTAGATAAGGTTAGGATAGGTTAGGTTAGATTAGATTAGATTAGATTTGATTTGATTAGATTAGGTTAGGTTAGGATAGGTTAGGTTAGATTTGGTTAGCTTGGGTTAGGTTAGGTTAGGTTAGGTTAGGATAGGTTAGGTTAGGTTAGATTTGATTAGATTAGGTTAGGATAGGTTAGGCTAGATTTGTTTAGGTTAGGTTAGATTTGATTAGATTTGATTAGATTAGGTTAGGATAGGTTAGGTTAGGTTTCTTGAGATTTAGTCAAGTCTCGGCCTTCTTGAGACACAACGTGACGACATTTAACCTTAAGCTTAGCCTTACCTGCTGATGTTGACGCCTGAGAGATACATTCATCATAGCAATGTTTAATGATTTGGTACTCTGAATATTAGCACCATAGAATGTCCTAGGACTTCTGATCAGCACCATAGAATGTCCTAGGACGTCTTATCAGTACCATAGAATGTCCTAGGACGTCTGATCAGCACCATAGAATGTCCTAGGACGTCTGATCAGCACCATAGAATGCCCTAGGACGTCTGATCAGCACCATAGAATGTCCTCAAGCCTGTGTCTCACGTAATATATCGAGACATGGTTCGTATCCATCCATGTCCAGGTGTGTGTATGTGTGTGTGTGTGTGTGTGTGAGAGAGAGAGAGAAGAGAGAGAGAGAGAGAGAGAGAGAGAGAGAGAGAGAGAGAGTTTACGTGGGAATGATGACATCTAGTGAGATTTATAAATACGATTTCCGCAGTAGCCAGATCCTCAATATCAGACGTCAGAGGCTGTTTGACCCAAGCAAACATTTGAACAGCACTTTACGGCTCAGGGAAAACTGCCGACACGTCTCTCAGATCTGTTTTTATTTCTTTATTTCTTTATTTTTTCTCTGCTGTATCAGTTACGTGTGTTAACAGTAAAAAACATTTGTGATTAGCATATTATATTTTTACATACTATTTATTTGTTATATATATATATATATATATATATATATATATATATATATATATATATATATATATATATATATATATATATATATATATGTGTGTGTGTATGTGTGTGTATTATTATGTATATGTAGCCTATATGTATGTGTTTACAGCAATGTTTAAATTTTATCTGTTTGCCTTTGTAATGTTTTTTTTTCAATACAAACAATTTAATCAATCTATACAAGAACATCAAGGAAATTATTTACTTTTTTATTTCAAAACAAAACTTTCGGTGTTGACATGTAGCTAACGTATAGAGATGTGAGTTGTTTTCAAGCTTTTTTTTTTTTCGGCGTACTTACTGTTGAAGTAGTGAGCCATGGTAGGTCATTGCCCATGGTAGGTCATCACCCATGGTAGGTCATCGCCCATGGTGGGTCATCGCCCATGATAGGTCATCGCCCATGGCAGGTCATCACTCATGGTAGGTCATCACCCAGGGCATCCGTTATATGCTACCACCTTGGGAGTTAATCAAATATATTTCAAAACTCGTATAATCAGTGAATCATAAATACTGTACTAATAATTTATGTAATATGTCCACATTGTATATAATTCATTTGCTTAGTAGAAATAATTTTATATCAAGATTGTATTACTGTTTCCTGACACTCGAAATGACGACTCCTTACACATCTGACAGCTGCCTAGCCTAGTAATGCAATTAATCCAACTCGACAGTTCTCAGCCAGCTGTAGCGGCGCTGCTAAGAACCATGCCTTCATTAAATCACTTCAAAAGGGCGTCTTAAGGTCGCCAATTCAACCAGGAGCATTCTGACCCTTAAGGGGATGAGATCAGAGGCGTGTTTAACTTAGGTGCAATCGGTGCAACGAACAGACGCCGGGGCCATCATATTGCAACGCCTCTAAAGTAGTACAAAGAACCACCAAATAAGATAATTCTAGTGTGATGTGTTCCTCTCTTGTGTCCGTAGTTCTTTATAATCGAAACTAAAGCAGCGTTAGATGTAATGTTTTTTTTATGATAAAGTTTGGGTGGTGCCCCTAAGAAAATAGCACTTAGTAGTTTGAAGTCTTTAAAAAAAATGCATTAGGGAGAAATATCCTAGAAGGTTAAATCTGTTACTCGTAAATTGTCGAACGTAAATCGTTGTCTCAGATTTTCCGCCTCTAGAAGTTATCGTGATAAAGTAATTTTTATTATAATACAGTACCTTAATGGGATAATTTTTATTATTATTATTATTATTATTATTATTATTATTATTATTATTATTATTATTATTGTTGTTGTTGTTGTTGATACATTATATTTTATTATTATTATTATTATTATTATTATTATTATTATTTAAACACGTAAACCGAGTCATTTTATTTTATTTTATTATATTCTTATGGTGTTGATGTTATAATATATAATGGTGTTTGAAAAAGATCTTTAAGCAGATGTTGTGGGTTCTTAATTGCACTAGTTACCAACAGTTAAAAACAAAATAAGAGGTATATCTCCCTAATATACTTTCACGATAACAAAATTATATGTTAACAGAGAGAAGTAGTAATATTAACCAAACCATAGACGCTTCCTCATTTCAGTTCAACTTGTAAATAATAAACAACATACAGTACTCGGTTTAAGATTAGATTTAGTGTATAAACGGAAAAAAAAAACTTGCATATTGCTGGAGAAAGTAATTACAGTAGCGAATGACAATGAATCATGATACGAACAGAAAGTCAGTATTTGTGTTCCTGTTTTGCCTGACTGACACAGACTGGTGCTGCCTGTTACAGAGTGGATGTGTTGCAGGATTTACTGTTGTGTTGTGATGGAAGGTGAGAGAACACAGGTTACACTTTTCCTCCCACATACAGGTACCAACACATCTTTTTTTGTCTTCGTTAAATATCAAGTTCGGTAAGATTAAGAATATTAGACGTACTGGCATCCCAAGACTCTCCCTCACGCTCTTCGTCTTCCCTCGTTATAATGTATTACTGCGCTTCAATAACTTCGCTCTCTTTTAATACGTAAGACTGAAAGGCCATCTGCATTTATGGTTCATCTTATAAACTCTTTAAGTGCTTTGTTTCTTTAAAAAAAACTTATAAGTACAATTTTACGCACATAGGAAAATATATATTCTATTATTTCCCCCAAATATGCCATGAGCTACTCATTTTTTATTATTATTATTATTTTGTTTTATTAACGTACCGAATACTACTGCTGTGTTGTCTAAACAGAAGAGACGGGGAAATTTCTATAATAAAGATAGGGGGAAATTAAATGGAGGAAAAATTTAAGAGGAAAAATAAATCCAAAAGTAAATTAATTTTCCTTACTCAATTTTTGCATCGTAATTAGCAATTTATTTGTTTTTATACATTTCGTTATTTTTTTTTTATCTCTTATGGAAAGATATTGAAATGAGGAAAAGAACGAAAAACAGCCATAAAAACATTGAACTAAAATACGAAAAGTGAAAATAAAATAACACGAAAGATCCACACTTAGAGTTTTTATAACCGAGTAATAATTTTATTACTGTCCGTTTAAAACACATTCAAATTACTCATCTTCTGCTGAGTAACATTACACCTCCGCTGCTGCTCTTCCCACGCGTACCCAGAACTGTGAAATAATTGAGGAAACCAACACTCACTCTGACAGTATAAAATTAATGGATTGGAAGAATTACTGACGCAGTTTGCTATTTGAATTATCTTCCTTTTAGAGACGCTTTGATACGCTGGAAAAGTTTATTAATTGGGAGAATAGTGTGACTTAATTTGCTTCGTTAGTTGATTCTATTTCCCTTTTAGAATTGTCTCGATATACCTGTTAGATTAAAGGGTTTTTAATTTAAGAGTTGGCCAGCTATTGTTGTGCAGTAATCTTTAAGAGTTGGCCAGCTATCGTAGTGCAGTAACCTTTAAGAGTTGACCAGCTATCGTAGTGCAGTAACCTTTAAGAGTTGACCAGCTATCGTAGTGTAGTAACCTTTAAAGAGTTGACCAGCTATCGGAGTGCAATAACTTTTAATAAAGTCAGTTCGTACAGCTTAGTTAGTGATGTCGACGTTCAGCCTTGTATTTCCGGTTTGTGTCTATTGCCCATCGCGTGTGTATAATGGGTGATGTATATTGTAAATTTTGTACGGACGGTAACGCACTCATCAGCTGATCTATGACGTCACTTGCCATTCCTCTACAGATGGCGTTGTGATTGGAGAGAGAGAGAGAGAGAGAGAGAGAGTTTCAACACCGCGATAATCCTGTGTCAATCTGTGTAGTACTTGGACACCTGTTAAGTATGAATGGTTTACACTGAATTAATCTCTTGGTAGCTGTTATACTAAATAGTTCGCTGGCTATATAATTGATAACCTCCATTCGTTATGTATATGTGTGTAGGAGAGTTCAGTGTCCTTAAGTGAGATAAACCACCTTCATCTTTTTTCAGGAATTCGTAAATAAAAAGGAAAGGTTGAGTGCCTGGTCATATCTCTCTCTCTCTCTCTCTCTCTCTCTCTCTCTCTCTCTCTCTCTCTCTCTCTCTCTCTCATCAATGCTTATGACTCTTTACGCACCACCAACCTACGCCAACAATTTACAGCAGCCTAAAGTTTGAATACTAAATGGCGGAAATCTCAATTTTTTTCACAAAATTTTTACTTGATGAATATGTAATAATTTTTTTTTCTTATATAATCAAGCCATATAAAAATGTTATATAGAGTTTCCTCACCTCACCGGCCGCTGCACCACAAACTACTCTCACAAAATGTGTTAACGTATAGGATTTTCACGTAAAACGACTCGGTGTTGGGCGTCAAACTTGGCTGTACCTCACGTTATGGTGTAATTTGCCCACTTTTCTACTGCCCATAAACTCGGGCTGAGTCGCTCCCAAAACTATTGTTCTCTGATGTCTGAAAGCCGGAGGAAATTTTCGCCCGTCAGCCAGATTACTCGACACGATGCTGCTGGTAAAGTCCTGATAGGTAGAGGGTATTGTGGATCACCTCTCCTAATATTAAACTGTTTAAGAACTTCAGAGTTTTCCACACAATAACCGTATTGCTTAACGTTACACGAACGAGAGATAGCCAGCCAGCCAGCCGCTCGCTGCCTCACCAACTCCTAAAACTCTGACTTAAAGCATAACAGGAAGAAGTGACATATCAAAATATTAACAACAGGAAAAGAAAAATATTATAGAATTCCATGTTTCACTGTTTGTCAATATTTTGTCTTCAATTACGACGAATTTCAGTATTATCAATATATGACTTTTTTCCTGTTTTATTGTGTTAACTCTTTCATGGTATTTAATTGTTGTAATGTGATGGTGAAACAGTGTTGTGCTTCAAGTTCTCAGTCATTGATACGCAATTAAACATCATCGCAAAATTCTGAAAAACATAATGATTCTTGATAATAAGGTTGAAAGGTGAACCAGGACACAACAAATATTCACTGCTAAGCTAATTAACGTATATCATTATCTAGGCTCATCGCGTTTCAACTAATAGGCGAAATATTTTGGATCCACTATTTACACACACACACACACACACACACACACACACACGCTGTTTACCAATCTGTGTACGTATATAATCCTTGACTTGTTAACATGTTGATTTACTCATTTGACTAATTAGGTCCCCAATTTGGAAACTTTGTCACTCTCTAATAAGAATAAAATATTTAAGTCTGTCAGTGTGAGTCAATGTGGCCCTACGATTATAAAGAAGAAAAAAAAGTTATTCACTATTCATGCTGTAGATCTCTTGCTGTTACGGGGTGGAGGTGGTGATACTGTCGGCCTTTCTAGTTTTGATCACATTATTATTCATGCAAAGGTTATACAAAATCCATGAATTTTATATAAGCATTTTAATAGCACCAGCTTATTCGAGTGGAACGTACAGGGTTTGTTTAAATATCCTCTGATTTATATTTGGGTAGAACTATTGCTTAAAAATTGCAGGCATATGTACGTTATTTTTTTTTCGTGTTATTTTACGCCATAAACGATGATAAATTTTATTATGTAATTATTAGGGAAAAATTTGTCTGTGAAAGATCGTTGCTTCAACTATGAGAAAACCGATCTACTGTATGTAAGATTTTTTTTCTATTTTTTGTATTAATTTTTTTCATAAGTACGATAGGTAACCCTGTGTAAGTGAGTTTGTGATTCAGGTTTTGTGATATTAGTTTAACCTTGACCTAACTTTTTCATTCTGCCCAAATATCAGGGTTATATGAAAGAGCGCTGACCCTTTTTTTTTTCCTGTTCCGGCAAATGGAGCGGTGAAATTGGAAAACCCTGGAAATGTGGAAATCCTAACTCAGTGGGTTCTGCATATAGCGATGTGTACATTGTTGTAGGAAGGCAAATATAGGTGGAAATAAATAATGACATCCAAAGTGAAATTAACCTGAGCAGTGACGTCACGTTGAGAGTCTTAGAAAATCCCGAATCACTAAGTTCATATTTTTTTTTTTTTTTTTTTGCGGGATTAGCCCACCCGGGCACAGGTAAATGACCCACATCAGGGCCTGGGGGGCGAGAATATGAAGATGATAATAATAATAATAATAATAATAATAATAATAATAATAATAATAAATAAAAAAAATCAATAGTGAGAAACGATATATTGTGTTGTCAAAGTAAGAGAAACAATTCAGACACTGCAATTGTGTGTAAATGAGGCAGAAAGTCAGATCAACAACCTAGGACTTGGTCACAAATTTCGTGATGCCATATGGCAGCAGGGTCTACAGTACCATTAGACAACACATTATGCTTCCAATATCTTCCCAGGCGGTAGTACCTCCCTGTTTGGTAGCTGTTGGGGTGTAGAGAGTTGTATGACGTCAAGTTTAGCATAAATAAAAAATCCTATGAAAATCCAACAATAAAAATAAAGTCAATTAATAAGAAAGTTCTTTTCACCAGACAAATTGCTTCGAATGTAGGTTTTTGCTTGTTTTTTTCTTCGGATCGAGGATTTTTCTTTATTTCATGAACGAAAAATTATGTAGTGGGGGAGAAAAAAGAGAAGAGTGAAAATCCAGGCATCGCGATCTAACCCTGACCTATTCTGGGTAAAAAAAAAATATTAATAAAGAAAAATCGTCCAGTGCTTCGAGTGTCAGGGTTACTTTCACCGTTCAGTCTTTGGATTTTTTTTTTTAGGTTCGATTAATGAAAACTGGTGAAGTTAATTTCAGAGTTGAGTTATAGTTGTTGATTCCTGTGTGGTAATGACCCCGAGAATGTCCTTGGTAGTGAAGACCAACGTCGTCTGTGAGGCCAGTAGGAAGTAAATACCTGTTTTATGATATGTATACCCATGTGTCCTAGTATATCTTTTATATTTAAAGGGAAATAGAGAGGAGGTTTGAGGGTGGCTGACAGATAGGAAGATGTGATTCAATAATTGTTCGATGTCCATGTATGTGTATGTGTACGTGTGTGTGTGGGTAAGTTTGTTGATATGTGTATGTGCATGGACATGTATAGCTGTGTATGTTTGTGTGTGTATTTGTGTACGCGCACAGTTAAGGGCGCGTCAGTGCGTACATGGACACAGGAGTAGAGGTGTCCATCACACCTGGGCAGGTGAGGGGCGTATTTTTCCCAGGCTAAGAGAACCAACACGGGACCAGTCACTGAAGCGTTAAATTAAGAGCACAGGTAATGGGGTTGTATTTTAGCCCAAGAACAAGCTAGTAGGAAATGTTGGCGCCAGTAATGTTACCCATTTATGTCGCGGGTACGGGTAACACACTAGGCTGTAGGTGCGCGGGTATTTACGATATTGCTTGCGTGTTGGTTATCATGAGAAACTGGAGTCTGACGTCGCCATTAAGCTTAGAGATCAACGGGTTTAACTGTAATTTTATTCATGGTAAATCACCCCTGGCGCGACCCTGCTACAGCGCTGGTGGTGTCCTGCCAACATATGGGTCTGATAATACCAGTTCTTAGTAATTGAACCGTGTGTGTGTGTGTGTGTGTGTGTGTGTGTGTGTGTGGCGTTGGATATTGTTTGATTGTTCTTACACTCATACACACTCTGTACAGGCTGGTAACGGATAAAGGAATTGTATGATTTAATAATATTTACTTTCCCTAGACCGCATCACTCAAAGGTGTCCAGGGTTCGATCCGTAACAAATAATTATTGTATTAAATTCAAGTAAGATCCTCGATAGGGTTTGGTCCTGCAAGCATCCAGGTAGGTAAGGTTAAGAATACACAGGTTGAAAATTAACTAACATATGTCGTTTATTTCCTCAACTTTACACAAGATTCATACAGTCAGTTACGATTAACTCTCATACAGTCATTCCCAGTCACACTAAATGCTGGGGAACTTACCAGTCAATTTACCACTTTCAATCAGTTCCTGGCCGGTGTCATATAGAAATCCGACCCAATGGAAAAGTCTCCCCCTGGTCTTTGTTCCGTTGTAAAAATGTGATCCACCCTATGAAAAGCTGACCCATCAAGGGGTCACATTTCCATTCTAGAAAAGTGACACCTGAGTCAGTTTTCATGAGGGTCAGTACTCTATCTGACACCGACCCTGGGTATGGAAGAGCATTATCAGTACTCAGAGCCAGAAGAACAGGTAGGGACTAGATAAGATGAAAAGCAATAAAGCAGAATGATAATGAGAGATGAAGAGAAAGGGAAGGAAAAGTTTGAGGAAGAAACATATAAGAGATAATGATATAGCATGAGAGAGAAATATTATAGTAAGAAAAAGCACAAGATAGAGACAAAGAGAAATTGAGAGAGAGAGAGAGAGAGAGAGAGAGAGAGAGAGAGAGAGAGAGACTCACTCACTCATACCCTCACACACTGACTCTCGGTCCAGACTCGTATAAAACTTTGCTCCAGAATACAGCTGCAATGCTTGTGTTTAGTTCTCAGAAATTTAACCTTCACACATTACGGACCTTACGGGGATTTTCTCTTGCTTCATTGTAATTGTTGATGACTCTTGTAATTATTAATCTAATATACACGCTTGAAGACCTTCCCACTTAGCTGTTCAAGACTCAAGCCAAATAGCAGATTAAAACAACATCAGTGCATCTCAGCTCATGCAGCAGAGTCCTGTAATATATTTTAAAATCAACATCATGTATCTTTCTTAGCTGTTGATGATAAGTGTATTTACTAATCTAGAATAATATAGAATACGAGCCTAAAGACTTTTGTTGTTGACGTGGAGTAATATTTTAGTTTAGATCATCCCCGTCATTTCATTGTTAATTTCACCCTCTTTTATTTTCATGTTTGTGTATTTCTTGCTAATTTGGCTCGTTTCATTGTTAAATTTTCACTTCTAAGGAACATATGATATTTTTACTGGAGTATAAAATAGTGTTCTTGTTAATCTGGTTTATAATATTTGATTATGTGTTTATAGATTATCAGTGTGTATTTTTTTATAGAATTTTAATTGACCGAGTTACCGAGAATTGATAATAAGTTTCAGTTTTAATACCGTATAACGATTCAGATTTTATTAGCCGTGAGAATATGACATGGAGTATTTTTGTACATGTGCTTATTTTTTGGTACTTGACTACTGAGTTGGTTTTGGTACAGTTATATTGTAAAATAAGGAAGATATTACGAAATTATAAGCAAAGTGCTCCACACCTTCCTCCACTTGTAACCGACACACACACACACACACACACACACACACAGGATCGTGAATTCCAAGTTCTGGGTTTGAAGACTTAAAAAGAAGTTGTATATGTCTGATCGAGAGAAGAATTTCGGCAATCGAGAGTTTTTTTCACATTTCTTTTTTAAGAGAGAACTAAACTTTGCAGACGGGGACGAGTATAAAATCTGTTAACATTTAATCACACATCAGAGAGAGGTTGGAATTCTTTAAGTATTCGTCAAGTTTCAAAATGTGAGTGGTAGATGACCTTCGATGACCTAAGGTGACCCCAGATGGTTTTATATAATCTTGGATGATAGCAGACAGTCCTGTTTAACCTGAAATTATTTTGGTTGCCTGGATTTCTTGGATAACAACCTTTGACCTTGGAGAGTCCTAGAAAGCCTTAAATGACCGTCAGTTGACCTTAGCTAACTTTAGATGAACTCGAGTGACTTTAGAAACATTACGAAAAAAAAACTAAAACCTGATACTCGAGGTGGGTGGACTCTTTTAACTCCCTATTGTGAATACTGTACAATGTAATTCTGACCTGAAGCCAACACGATCATTACCAAATAATGGCTCCCTCCGTTAAGAGTATTCTGGTCATAAAACACAGGACCAGTCTGGTATACAGCGCAGTATATCACGCTAAATAATCAACCGAGAGGCCAAAAGAAGCGAACGGACTTTACACAACACTGGACTAAACCCACAAAACATCCCCTCCATTACAATGAATCTCTCCAAAAACTTTCCACGAAGCATAAAAAAAGGAAATGATTCAATAGCACCCGACTCCGGTTTCGTAAATTCAGCTGGACAGAGATCCTTCATTAAAGAGAAAAAGATAATCCTTTCTGCTAATATCAAAAGTGGAGTCATTTAAAAGCAGCCAACTCGGGCTTCTTAAATTCACCACGACCGAAATCGTTCATTAAATGAGAAAAGGATGATGGCTCTTGCCACGACGGTCAAAAATGTTTCAACATTAAATCTTATCGTCAACGTCAGATATATTCTGTTTCCTAATGATGCACTTCACTTTTATTATTTTTTTTCTTAAGGATAACAATGGCTGCATTGTTTGTGTGATGAAATTACTGCAAAAAGTCGAGCTTAATTGGTTGGAAATTCCTTATTTCGATATATACTGTACGTAGTGTTTATAAATAAATAAATTAATAAATAAAGTGTGTGTGTGTGTGTGTGTGTGTGTGTGTGTGTGTGTGTGTGTGTGTGTTACGCTAAATAGGAATACTTGTCTAAGTAGCGATATCTTCTATATATTTTCTTTTTAACTTCAGACATGCTATAGACGATCTTGGAGACCACCATCACCATAATACATACAAATGAAGTCTCATAGAAAACCTAACCTAACCTGTGTGTGTGTGTGTGTGTGTGTGTACGCGTTAAGCCTACTGGGATTAATACTGTTTGTGGTAATTCTGTTGGTATAGATATTATTGACATACGCTCTGTCGATATTAGTTATGCCTTTGGCGTTAACAGTTATCCCTGTGTGTGTTGGTGTGTCTCCTTGCTTGCATTAACTCACTTTTGTTAATTTTGTTTAGTAGCTTTTGTTCCGTGTGTAGCTATACCGAGCCATCCATTGTGTGTGTGACAATGTGTACAAGACTGGCAGCCAGGACTCAAGCTCACAATGATCCTTAGTTTAGAGTTTACAGTATCAGGAGAGTAGGACTCCATTGTTACTCCTACTTAAGACAAGGCCAAGGTACGATGACCAAAATAGCGTCGTAATTGCCCTGAAACTAAAATAATAAGTAAACTAATTTTTTTTTCAGCTCCAATTATTTAGTAGTGAAAAAAATTAGTACGTCTAATTTTGTGTTTGTATTTCACCAGTTTTTAGGACATGGTTTAAATACTTCATATGATTAGTAAAAGTATGGTTTTGTATGTTAATTTTATTGTGTACCTGTAGTTCTATTACCAAGGATGTTTACACCTTAAAGATGTAATGTTGTTGTTGTTAACTCATATACCAAGGTGCCCCAACGGTTAAGAAGAGCAGTTCACTAAGTTTTAATTTCAACTTTCAATAGATATAAAATATTTCCGTTCTCTCTCTTACCCGACTGAGCTCCTCACCCCTCACGTTGACTATAACATCAATATATTCAGGTAATTAATAAATCAGAATCGTTATATTTCCTAACATTAATATAAACGTTGGCGGGAGAGGAATTAAAATTGTTCCCTTACCTGTTACTTGTAGATTAGTTTTTGTGTAATACTTTTGTATATATATTATTGATAAAAGTTATTAATACAGGAAACGCTATAGTGTGTGTGTGTGTGTGTGCGTGCGTACGTGTGTGTGTGTGTGTGTGTGTGTGTGTGTGTGTGTGTGTGTGTGTAAAATAGTAACCATCACAATATAAACAGCACAATATTATGACCTTCACCTGGGTAAACACACACACACGCACACACACACACACACACACACACACACACACACGCCCTAACTCTAGATCAAAGTTTGGCAGCTTCATTAACTTATCCCAACTTACACTTGACTTAATGTAATTTGGTGTAACCTACACTCCTTATCAACAGCTGAACATTATTAGGTACACACAGGCACTCACAGGTCTTCATAAATAATCATAAATCTCTGTTATTTACCTTAGGCCGCGTTAATAATACCAGAGTAATATTTAAGACTTGTGCATCTTTAAAGTCACTCATTTTTTATTTTAGATCAGATCCAACACACAGGAGTGCTGGGGTGATGGAATTATAGATTGTGTCGTTAGTCTTTTATATTATATACAGGTGAAAGCGATTATATAATGTGTTAAGTTTTAATAGAGTTCTGCAGCGAGCGGGTCGAGGAGCCCAACTTAGGGGGGGAGGGGAGACACAACTGTTTAAATTGGCGTTTAATAGACTCGTGGTATGCAGGCTGCCTCCGCCTGTACTGTACAAGCCAGGGTGTACAGAGATGCTCGAAAGTGCACAATGAACTAATTTGGTTACATTTATGGTATATTTAATGAGGCAGTCGCCACGGTGTTCCAACATTTCTCTCTTTAGTAAAATTTTATTTACAAGTAATTAAAGGAACGGGGAGCGTCCTCCACTCTCACTATTATATCTGCCACCACTACTTCCCCTTGTTATTATTAGTATTATATATATATATATATATATATATATATATATATATATATATATATATATATATATATATATATATATATATATGTGTGTGTGTGTGTGTGTATATATATATATATATATATATATGTGTGTGTGTGTGTGTGTGGTAATTTTTAAATTAAAGAATATAAAAGTGTTGTGTTGGCCGCCGGCGTGAGGAACATTTTACTCTCCCATTATTACACTTTGTTTTGTTTTAAGTAAAATATTTAACGTATGATCATAAACTCATCGTAAGGAAAAAATAATGATGTGTGTCTGCATAAATTTCTTACGTAAAGAATATTTCAATACTATTGTTGTATTTTGGGTGTATAAACTATTTTAACCCCAACATTAAGTAGAAAGGTAGAAAGATGAGAAATTTACCAAGTTGATTTTTTTTCTGTGCTTAAAGAAATAAGTTCTTGAAATACGTAAACTAAATCAGTTTGTATGATAACAAGTATTGGGAATTAAGGAACTACAGAGTATCAGAGTATCTTCCTTATTCTCCCCAGGGTTACTGTGCTCTCATGTAAGGACTTTTAACTCCTGCTGTTAAGGGGTCAATACACTAGACACACATTATCTAAAATTCAGGAAGGTAATTCATTCTGTTATATACCCTGAGTGTAGCCCCAAGGCCTATTTTTTCTTTACATTAAGACAATTACAGAATGATTATACAACGAAGGACGTGTCTTTGTTTTGAAATTATGCACCGACGCACACGAGGAGCGTAATTATAGCGGACACAAAGAGAAACGACACACTAGGGAGCAACATATTAGAGCCTCGGTACCAAGGTCTACCAGAGCGTACTAGTCACATCACCATACACTTAACACCAACTATTAAATACTAAGAGAGATACATGACTCTAGTTTGGGGACAGAGAAGAGGATGACGAAAACAATGTGTAAGTTAACCTGTATAGAGGCTACTGTAATATATAAGTTTGGATATCGTACAGTACTTTTACCTCATAATTATCACACACATTTAAAAATACTATTTCCATATAATCAGCTTAATAACTGATGCGATATAATCTACTTATATATAATTTTCTGCAGTTATATAATTACTGTAAGAAAATTAAGAAAATCACTGTACATTTTTTTTTGGGGGGGGGATGTATGTGGCTTGAAGATTTCATATCGTATAATCTGAATTTTACTCCTATAATAAACTACGCGGAATGAGGTCAAATTTAACATGTTATATATGACAATTTTCTACATCTTCTGTAAATATTATCGTGTTATAATTCCTATAATCCTGGCAACTAAATATACCATAAATCGACAGATGTTTGTGTCCTCTATAATCTTCTCAGGTGCATGAAAGCAAAGCTTCGGACCACGTATTAGGCTCTCTGATGGAAGCAATTTGTACAGGTCGAGTTAATATTAGAACATCATTAGCTTCACTCAGGAAACAAGAGCAGTTTAGTGATATATGGCTCGGTAAACAGCTCACACACACACACACACCAAGCGGTCATCTCATACAGTTAATTAAATAAGAGGGTAATTTGGTCACATAATAAGAGGTAATAAATAAGATTCATGATAAGTTAATGTTAGTAAAATAAAGAGATAATTACCCCAGAGATAAATCAGTCAACAATTGAAGGGATGATATTTTAGGTGGTCCTGTGTGTTGTAACCTTTGGGAGAAGGTGAAAGACAGACAGACAGACAGACACACACACACACACACACACACACACAGACAGACAGACAGACAGACAGACAGATGGTTAGATAGATATTCAGTTAAATCGCCATTCAAGTTTATACTAAATAAATGTGTGCTCAGTAGAGGTATACAATATACATACACAATGTAGGTAGACAAACATGTGTTAACAAGGGGTGGAGAACATCACAGTCCAATGTTATCACAGGAATAGAAACACCTGTTAGCAGGACGCGCGCGCGCGCGTGTGTGTGTGTGTGTGTGTGTGTGTGTGTGTGTACGAGAGACGTGTGGTAAAAAAAGTTACATTGTATAGGAATATTTTAATATGTAGCTCTATTCTTATAAACAAAGTTATCCTACCCAAGCTAACGATTGAATTAATATTGCTCGTGTTGTATTAGATGAGAGAGAGAGAGAGAGAGAGAGAGAGAGAAAAAAAAAGAGAGAGAGAGAGAGAGAGAGAAAGAGAGAGAGAGAGAGAGAGGTCTTATTTCGTATGCAAAAATTCCTATTCATCAAAAAAGTAAATCATTCGTCTTCTAAGGGAACATCTCGCTTTCTGTCACATGCTCCTCAAGGATTCCTCTACAGTAAACACTTGTCACTGTAGGATCGGTGGATCCTTTGAGGCAATCATGGAAGGAGAAGTCCACTTTATATCAGGAATCCCTTAGAGACTTGTAGGATCATCACGGGTCACTAGGACTCCTTAAAGTGAGGTCACCAGGGGTAGGACTCCTGAAGCAATATCGTCTTAATCCAAGACACCACTGAAGGAATCTTGTAAAACATCCTCGAACACCTATACGTATCCTACTCCTTAAAGGACTCCAGCACAAATATTCTGGCTACTTAAGCACTTAAATACGTCTCTTAGTGTGTCCTAATTTTCCAAAGGACTCTTGTGCCAATATCCTGGCTGATGTAGGATTCTTAAAGCAATATCCCAGCCATTGGTGATCCTCGACAGGACTACAGATTTCCCTCGGGCGCCTTTGAGGAAGTCTGCCCTAGTGAGAGTTGAGGAAGGACGTGAGGGAGAGAGGACTGATGAGGAGGAATGGAGAGCGATGAGGAGGGGAAATGGGGAGGGAATGAGGAGTGGTAAGAAGAGATAGGGAGGGGAATGGGGAATGCCTGTGGACCAACTCCTCTTCCCGCTTCCTGTGGACCAGCTCCTCCTCCCGCCTCTTGTGAACCATCATCTCCTCCCGACTCCTGTGGACCAGCTCCTCCTCCCGCCTCCTGTGGACCAGCTCCTCCTCCCGCCTCCTGTGGACCAGCTCCTCCTCCCGCCTCCTGTGGATCGCTCCTCCTCCCGCTGCCTGTGGACCGCTCCTCCTCCCGCTGCCTGTGAACCAGCTTCTCCTTCCTCTGCCTGTGGATCGCTCCTCCTCCCGCTGCCTGTGAACCAGCTTTTCCTCTCGCTGCCTGTGGACCAGCTTCTGTTGCCTGTGGACCAGCTTCTCCAGTTGCCTGTGGACCAGCTTCTCCAGTTGCCTGTGGACCAGCTTCTGTTGCCTGTGGACCAGCTCCCCCCCCCCCCCAACCTCTTTTGGATCAGTTCCTCTCCCCGCTGCCTGTGGACTGTTTCACACCTTCCAGCAAATTAATTTTGCATCATACACTCATCCTCACTGGGTAATCATTCCAACAAATGTCTTACAATATTTCCTACCACGAATTTCCTCCGTTTCTTTTTTCTATCTCACTCGATAGATCCCAAGTCGTCCTCAATTTGTTGTTGAAAAATCTTCCGCTTGAGCCTCCCCACACAGTGTTCACCTCACTTTCCTCTCACTCTCAGATACAACTTCCTGATCAAGCAGTTATTACTCAATTGGGTCCTAAGAAGATTATCCCCCTGAACCTCAATTAATTTGATGCTTTTTTTATATAAATCTGGGTTTTGATGAAGTGTGTTATCATCAGAGTCGACGACATAAAAGAGTTTATAGTGTAGCTCATCCGTCGTTTGGCGTGCCTGTGTTAATTCCGTGTCGCGGGATTGATAAAGGAAGCCCTGAAACGAAAGCTTCAGCATACAGAATCCAATCACCCCGACCCGGATCTGGCGACAGGGATCTGGGGTGGGTCTCATGAACCAATATGGTGATTATTCGAAATCAAATGACTTCGCGGAGGGATCAAAGGGTCTGTTTCTTCATTCGTTTATGGAGTTTATTGAAAGCCAAACGAGATCATAGAAGGTTTTGGGTTTCATATCGTTTCGCTTTTGTTTCTCTTTGGACATTTTGTGGGGAGTCTCTGAAGGATGAAGTTGATTCGCTCGCGGATTGTAATAACTTGATTGTTTCATTTTCTTTTTTCTATCCTTGGCGGCGCTGGTTAAAATTATAGTCTCCACTGTCTCTCATTATTCACAACTTGAAGTGATTTTGTCGTAGGTTTGAACTCTCAGTGATCATAAGTTTCAACTTAGCCTCAGGAAGAGAGACAACAAGTGCGTGTTTTATTGCCGTCAATTTTAAACGTGTAATTTACCACATTTTTTTGCCCGACGTGAAGCTGTGTTATGCTGGCGGGTCTCGGGAGTAACACTAAGCCAGTCATACGATTGAAAATATTTATGTTCACAATGTTGGTGTATAACAGAGTACAAGGGAAGGCTGATGCATGTGAGTCTTTGGTTCAGCCGAGAGAGACAGTGAAGCAGTGGTGCCAGTGAACCCGTTTTTATGAGAAGCACCACAGTGAATCAATGAGCTAAAATCTTAAACACAATCTCACTTTGGTCTGTATGTATGCATGTATGTATATACGTATGTATGTATGTATGTACAGTATGTATAGCTAAGTAAAAAAAACACATACACTAAAATTCCCCCAGTGAACAAATAAGATTCAGACTTGTATATAAACAACTCATTTAAACAACAAGTAAAACAATGAACCCGAGAACGAAACAAAAACACACCTTATGAATGAAATTATATTCTTGCACAAAGAACTTGAAGCAACGGTGGAGAAGCAATTTGTATACAAAGAATGTATAATCTAATTAAGAAGGAGGAGTCATATAAGGCAGGGTAAAATATGATAGTCTTGGAGGAGAGAAGAAAGAAGGAAAGAAGAAAAAAAGAAGAAAATGTATTACATAAGTTGTCTTCAGCACTAACAAGTAGATAGGAGTTGTATACTTCTTAAGAGGTTGGAGGAAAAGGAAGAAAGGGAGAGGGAGTAAAGGGGGAGGGGTAATAAAGAGAGGGAGAGGAAAAGGGGATGAGGATAATAAAAAGAATGAAAAGGGAAGGAGAGGAAGTAAAATGTGAAGAGGAAAAGAGGGAGTGAGAGAGACAGAGAAGGGAAAGAGTTGGTGGATGGAATGGAAGGAGAGAAGAGAGAAAGGGTAGGAAGGGGGACAACTGAAGAAATTGAGTGGTAAAGAGAAAGAGAGGGTGGAAGAGGAAGGGAGAATAGGAGTGAGAAAAACCTAAGGGAGAGATGGAGAGAGAAGTAGAGCGAGAGAGAAAGACAATAGAAAGAGGAGATAGGAAAGAGATTAGAGCAAGGAAGGGTGAGTGAGTGAAAGACAAAGAGAGAGAAATGAAATAAAAAGATATAAAGGAAGATACAGACAAGAAGAGAGAAGACACAGCTAGATAAAGAGAGAATAAGAGAGGGGGGTGAAATAAATAAGAATTAAATAGGGAAGAGGAAAATAAATGAGACAGAAAAAGAAACACGACCTAAACGACAACTCTGAAACCATTGTACAACCAGCTCCTGACAAGTGTAATCTCGACAAACCGTGATGGTCCACCTGTCAGCATTTATCAACTTGCTCTGTAGGCATTTTTTTTTTTTTAACCTCAATGTTTATGTTGAGTATATGCAAGTGTACCAGACTGATGGATAAGACAAATTTCGTTCTACTTCTGAATATATTGTTTATTCTATTATTGTTTTTAGTTTCTTATTTTTATTTGTTTAATTTTGTGCTTTACTAATTTGGCTGTTCTTTTTATTTCATTTATACATTATCATGCATTTTATTTACATATTCTTTATTATTGTTATTGTTTTTTGTTTATTTGAAGCTTGAATTTACGGTATTTACGTAAACACTTAATTATTTACATCTGTTTTTCTTTCGTTTTTTTTTTTTTACGTTTCTTTGAGAGAAGAGGCACTAGTTCTGGAGTAAAGGCAAATGATAAAGATTGATAAATATCTCTTCATTGAGCTCTCTGTGTGGTCATGTGAGTGCAGGTGAAAGATGAAGTAGCAATAACACACACACACACGCACACGCAAGCTCAACCAGACATGCAAGCAAGCAGCCTATACCCACTTGCATGTATCCGATCTTTACACACACATACACACACACACACAATTCGTAAGCATTCAGTTAAAGTACACAGACATAAGGTTAGGTACACTTGTACAGTAGTTGAGACATATAGTCGCCTGCACTTATACCTGGCACAGTGACTTGTGCGCTTTGTGAGATGTGGCAACTCTGTGGAATGCTTATCTAGCACCTTTAGTCTGGCTACTATTGCGAGGTTCCTTAGGGTCATTCTGGGAGTTTTAACAAGATGTAAATATACACATAGGTGCCACATCTCAAAAAACGTGCCAGCCACTGTACCAGGTATAAGTGCAGGCGAGTGTACAATACAATATAGTAAAACAGGCAATAAGGAGAAGGTAGAAAAAAGTACAACTGCGGTGCTTAAAGTACTCAGGACAATTAAGGCAGCTTCTTACATAGTACACTGAAGACTTCCTTGTCTCAGCCGTGTGCACAGTACTTCAGCACCTCACTCAACCATCACCCGGTAACACACATCCAGATTTTCATTGATTCTTGCGGTAGATTCTTCCCATAACATGGAACTTGCGAAATCGTCTAGCTAAATTATATTAAGGCGTAGTCAAGTTCAATTTTAAGTGAATGTATTTTCAACGAGGGTTTGGCGGTTTTCTGTGTGTGTGTGTGTGTGTGTGTGTGTGTGTGTAAGGGAGAGATGGGTTCTCCTATCTCCAGTTACAGAGAAAATTTAATGGGAGAGAAAATTCTTGTCTTGAAGCTTTGAGAACTTGTAAGAGAGAGAGAGAGAGAGAGAGAGAGTGCAGAGTGTTCCTTGTCTTGGGTCTCGTGGATGGTAATTGTGTTTACGTTGCGCCACTGCACAATAAATATTAATAATGGACTCCAGTAAGACCAAATAAGCGGAGGCGGACGACACCCTGAAGGCAAGCTTTGGTCTGCTGTGTTCTCTCCCATCCCTTTCACCCCCCCCCCCCCATTCCCCTCTCTCTCTCTCTCTCTCTCCATTCCCTTCCCCAATTAGCACGACTACGTCCTCCCTCCCTCCCTCCCTCTTGAACAACACTCTCGTCCACCACAATCCCACACTCAGGATCTTGGGTCACCAGTAAACAAGATACTCGTAGACGTAAACGTGAACGAACACTTTTTGATCTGAGATGAGATGATATTTTATTCTCCATGGAGACTCTTTTGAAGTGTCTCGGTAAACATGTTTGAGTTTTCGGAAAGAGTCTTATTGAGTTACCTGGGAAAATGCAATTGTATCTGATGATAATAGTGAAAAGATAGGTTAACCTGTTTTGATAGTAGTTTCTGGAGTGGCTGCATCACCTGAACGATAGCCACCTCCCCACACCCCACCTTTGTTTCCTTCACATCCTACCTGGAGGTTAGGTTAGGTTAGGTTAGGATGGATAAGGATAAATTAGGTTGGATTAGGATAAGTCAAGTTAGATTAAGTTACCATTAGGGTAGTTAAACTTAAGGTGAAATAAATTAAGGGAATAATCGACTCTTAATAGCGAACCGATAGTGTCTTGTGCTTTAAGGAAGGTGAGAAAAGTTAGCCAAGATGAATGATGAAGTGAAGAACGATCAGACTTTCCTGTTATTGTAAGTTGTTTAATGTTGTTTTGAGTCGTAAGTGAGTCATGAGTCAGAGGTGTGATAAATAAATAAAACATTTAAATTATGATGACTTAAACCCTTGGAGTATGATGGCCTAATGTTTTGAGTATGATGACTTAGCCATTCGAATGTAATGTCTTATTTCGTTGAGGGTGATAAGTCATCTTACTCGAGGGGTTAAGTCATCATCGTCAAGGAGTTAAGTCTTTACCATCAAGGGATTAAATTATCGTTATTTTATGGCTTAAATCATCGTCTTTACCATCAAGGGATTAAATTATCGTTATTAAATGGCTTAAGTCATCGTCGTCAAGGGGCTAAGTCATCGTACTCAGAAGTTAGGTTATGTTTCTGGAAGGGGTTAAGTCATCATAGTCAAGGGGTTAAGTCTTTACCATTAAGGGATTAAATTATCGTTATTATATGGCTTAAGTCATCGTCTTTACCATCAAGGGATTAAATTATCGTTATTAAATGGCTTAAGTCATCGTCGTCAAGGGGTTAAGTCATCGTACTCAGAGGTTAGGTTATGTTTCTGGAAGGGGTTAAGTCATCATAGTCAAGGGGTTAAAAAATCATCGTGCTGAAAGGGTTAGGTTATCGTACTCAAGGAGGTTAATGATTTATCGTACTCAATGGATTAATTCAGCGTACTGGAGGCATAAGCAGCTCCTACCCATTATAGCATTATATGATTGATCATGGATTAACTCTAAGGCAGGATTAAATGATTTTCGACTCTCTCTCTCTCTCTCTCTCTCTCTCTCTCTCTCTCTCTCTCTCTCTCTCTCTCTCTCTCTCTGCCTTATTTATATATTTATCTTCCTAGTTGTCTATCTATCCGCCTGTCAATTTTTCTGTCTCCTTATCTGTATGTCCATATATTTCTACATCTGTCAATATACGTATCTATCTATCTATCTATCTATCGATAATTTTACTTACAAAACAGTCTATATATCTAATACCCAAAAGGCTTTAATACTTGCATGTGTCTGTGTGTGTGTGTGTGTGAGAGAGAGGTGATATCACTGAGATGGCTCACACCCACAAACAGCCGGTTGGGTGTTGGTGAATGTGGTAATGAGAGTAATAGAGGGAAGACTGTGGTAATTTCTTCTTCTTCTTCTTCTTCTTCTTCTTCTCCTCCTCCTCCTTCTCCTTCGCCTCCTCTTTCTTTTTTCTTCAATTTTCCAGTTCCGATTCATTCTCTTTTTTTTGGCCCACTGACCTGCCTTCTTTCCTTCCAATTCTATTTCATTCTTCCCTCATATCAATCACCCGTTCCTAATTTCTCCCGTGTCACCAATTCTTCAGTTCTTCTCTTGTTTTTCTCATCGTTCAATTTGCGACTTAGCTGTTGCGGTAAATGGCGTCTTTTTTCTCTTTGTGGTGGGTAGCTGTGTGTATGTGTCTCTTCCTCATTTATCACATTATTCTTTATTTCTCTCGTTTATTCCTTATTTTCTATTTGTTCTATTGTCCATTTTTTTTTGTTTATTCATTGTTTTATTATGATTAGTTTTGTCTTATTTATTTATTTATTTATTTATGTATGTATGTATGTTTGGTGTTCCTTATTTATCTAATTTATTGGGCTCATTTATTTCTCTATTTTATTTTTCTATTTAATTTCCTTCCTTCCTTCCTTCCTTCCTTCCAATCTTTCTCCCTTCCCTCCTTTCTTCCTTCCCCCCATCCTTTCCCCTTCCTTCCTTCCCGCCTTCTCTCCTCTCCATCCTTTCCTCTTTCCCATCTTCCTTCCTTCCCTCCTTTCCTCTTTCCTTTTCTCCTCCCCTCCTCTCCATCCTTTCCTCTTTCTCATCTTTCTTTCTTTACATTTCTTTCACCTTGCTCTCTTTCACATCTTCCCTTCGCCCCATTTAATAAGTTTACAAAATAAGAAAGGTCCTCTATTAATTACACCACCCATAACTTAAACCTAAAACTACAATAAATATATCAATACATTTTATGCGTTGTGATTTTAGTTTAAATCTTTATATATAAAAATAATTATCTTCGTATTTAATAATTTATGTGACCTACTTGTAATATGTTTTGTATTCTTAGGCGTTTGTGTTAGTTTATATAACACGGATTTAGCGGATATCGGGGTGGGTGTTGCCGTCTTTGGCGGTCTGTGTTCTTAACTTTTTTGTTCTTCGCGTTCACAATTTATCATCAGTCAACTTTTATATCAATTAGTAATTAGTTTTATTATCATTATTATTATTATTTTTAAAATACGTGCTGAAAAACCTTAGTCGTTTTTGTTGTTGTATAGAAATAAATTCTAACAACGATAACACTCACTTGGACAGCGACGTCACCTAATTACTGGATTAACATGTTGTTGTTGTTGTACACTTCCAAATGCAATTATTTCCGTATACTGTAAATGTTACGGTCGGACTCGCTGCTTAATAATTTACTGTTAATATGAGATAGTTATGAAGTAATGAGGTAGTTAGTGTAATCTGCTGGCAGTTGCAGACTGTTCACTGTAAATTATGAAAAATTATACAAATTACCAAATGTCATATAATTAATTAGGCTAAACCTTCACAAATGGCATCCAGAAAACAAATTAACGAATACCAAATATTATATGTATAAAAATAGCATAAACATAAAGTGAAAATATTACAAATCAAAACCTAGAAAACTAGATAATATGCAAAATTTACATATGCAAACAAGTTAACTCATACTAAGAACTGATTTGTAAAGGAAAAATATTATGAATATATCTTATCATATTCAGACTGGCGGATTATATAGAAAATAAAACGAAGATAATCGAATGAAAATAACTATTGAAGTCACAGAGACAGAGAAAGTAAATACGGAGAGAAAGAGAGAAAGACAGTATAAGGATATAGAGAAAAGGGAGAAATTGCCAGAGAAAAGAAATGAGGAGTGAAAGAGAAATAAAAAAGGAGAAAACGAGGAGGATATAAAGAAAGAGAGAAAGAGTCAAAATAAAAGAGGAGAGAGAAAAGTAATGAAAAAAAAAATGAGCGATAGAAAGAGAGAAAGAGAAAGTCATGATAAAAGTGAGAGAAAGCAAGAGAGAGAGAGAGAGACAGAGAAAATACTTCACAGGTCACAATCACACCTGTGGGTTGGTTACCTGGAACAAGTCTCTACCTGGATAAACTCAAGTATTGTCGTTCCTTCTTCACTGTAAGGTAACATACGGTGACGAGGGGGGCTCGAGATGTGGCTTCAGAAATACGGACTGCCAGGTATTTGATATCCCTGTACTAAAGCATGCATGCATATACACTAAAAAGACCTTGGATACATACGCACACGTACAGTATAAACTATTGATACACACAGATAGGTTTACGATACACACACACCTCCTGCCACCTGCAGTCCCCCGCCCAACTCGCGCAGTCCGCCACTACAACAAAATTCAGCCCATAAGAGCCCGCACCGATAGATATAAGAAGAGCACCATCCCATCTATTGTTAAAATAATAAACAACTCCTGATGTATGTACTGTACAGCCCTGTAAATGTATTCAATGCTTATTATATCATTATGTCTAAATCAAATGTAAATCTGTATATTTTCAGCCACCGGCTGCAACTCTATTAATAAACCGTTTATTATTATTATTATTATTATTATTATTATTATTATTATTATTATTATTATACACACACGTACTCTGGGGGTCTACCTTTGATCTCCTCGCTTTGTCTGGTGTTTGGTTAATTTTCCCTCCCCCTCTTATCTGTCATCTGTGTCAACTGTCTGTCTAACTATTTATCTATCATCTCTCAATCAACTGCCAATCTATCTATTTATCACTCTATATACCATCTATCACCTGCCAATCTATCTTACTATTTATCTATCTATCTGTCATCTAACAACTGTCTATCTATCTAACTATTTATCTATCTATCTACATCTATTCTATCAACTGCCAATCTATCTAACTATTTATCTATCAGTTTCATTATCTATATCTAATTATGTACAGTCAGCTAAAGATCCAGCTACCCCACCCTGGGTCTCGTACTGGCAACTTTACCTGGCAATACTTGGTAGAGTAAGAACATAAGAACATAAGAATGGAGGAAACTGCAGCGGGCATATTGGCTTATACTGGGTAGTCCCATTTACAGCCAACCCCCAGTGTTCATATACCCATCCAACCTATGTTTGAAGCTGTCCAGCGTATTCGAGTTAATGATGATGTTCGGTAACTTGTTCCACTCATCCACTACTCTATTTCCAAACCAGTGTTTACCTATCTCGCACCGAAATCTAAATTTGTCCAATTTAAAACTATTGTTACGCCTATATCATATCGCCCCTCACTCTACGTCTCTCGAGGGAGTGCAGATTAAGATGCTTTAACCTGTTTCTTTACTCAAAGTTCCTAAAGACCGGGATTAGTCTTGTCATTCTCCTCTGAATTCTTTCTAGGAATTCTATATCCATTCTGTAATACGGTGACCAGACGTAAACTGCGTAACCCAAGTGGGGTCTCACAAGCGCAACATATAATTTTTGGATGACCTCGCTGTCTTGTAACTAACACTCCTTTCTATAAACCCAAGTACTATGTTAGCCTTGTTTCGAGCAAATACATGTTGCTTACTATAGGTTTAAGATCCTTGCTTATCATTACTCCTAAATCTTTCTCACAGTCGGATTTCTCTATAACATCGTTGTTCATCTGGTAACTGGTTTCTCTGTTTTATCATCTCCTTGACTAAGTAGTTTACATTTGTCCAAGTTAAATTTCATCTGCCATGTTTCAGACCATTCGATTTTTTTTTAATCTTCCTGTAGTTTTGCGGAGTCCACACCATATTTAATTCCACTCCCTATTTCAGTGTCCTCAGCAATTTTACTTATGTTGCTGTCTACGCCTATATCTATGTTGCTTATGTATATAATAAATAACAATGGTCCAAGTACTGAGCCTTGGGTACTCCACTAGTGACGTTACTCCAATCGGATTTAGTGCCGTTGATGCTTACTCGCTGTTTCCTGTCGTGTAACCACGCCCTAATCCATTTTAGAATATCTCCTCCAATCCCCTGAGCCTCCACTTTTCGTATTTGTCTTTCGTGTCGAAGGATTTGCTAAAGTCGAGATATACCACATCATAATTGTGCCCGTCGTCCACCGATTCGAAAGAAGCTGAAAATAATGTTAATATATTAATTAGACAGGAACACCCGCTTGTGAATCCATGTTGGGAATCATTGATCAACTTGTGCTTCTCCATGTGATTTAGAATAGAGTTTGAAGTTATTGCTTCCAGTAATTTGATTACAATTGATGTTAAACTTGGTCTGAGAATCTTGTGGCAGCCCCCATTATAGTTGAGCTGCCAATTCGTTAATATAATTTCTTCATTATTTACTTTAAGCGGAAACTTCTCATTATCTAAAATAACAATGAATAGTTTAGTATTATAAAAATTCTACCTTTGGATTGTTTAATATTTATCCTGACAATGATACAGCCGAAAATAGATACACCAATCACAATCACCTTTACATACATGCTTACTCTACCAAATATTGCCAGGTAAAATTGCCAGTACGAGACCAGGGTGGGGTCGCTGGATTTTTGGCTGACTGTACCTCTATCACCTTTCTAAATAAATAAAGTCGAACAAATGTAATACAGTTCCGAACACGATCTCGACTCTTCTCACAAGGGAATATAGGAACATGTTTCACTACCCCATCGAGTGAGAAATATTCCAACATACTCGACCCTCCTGAAGACACGTATTCGAACACGCTTCATACACTGAGGCATAAGACTCGGACAGATAGATGGCGATATATCCGAACACTAATAGGAAATATTCGAACGTGACTTGCTCTGTTCATGTGAATATTCGAACACTAGATCACCCTTCTTCCTTCTGAGTAAAAACGATTCAAACCACTACGTCACCTCCCCTCCACGGGGAACGCTAACCACTGACACAGGATACTAAAGAGTCGGCTCGTATATTTCACACAAAGCTGTTCAATGCTAGGCGCGTGAACCTCTATGGGGACTACCGTATCACGTAGTGGTCAAGTAACGTGTACCAATATCGGTTCGAAACACGAGATCATATATATTCATTAGCCAATAAAACGCGATTCTATTACAATCAACACCTCATCCCGCCAGGATTCGAACTACCCAGTGACTGTGACCGGGGAACGCTAACCGCTGGATTAGCAGGATACTAAAAGCAGTCCTAGACTTGTTATATTTCACACAAAGCCTATTCAACGAGCTTATGGCGCCGTGAACCTCTAACCACCTACAGTACGTGATACCGGTAGTCCCCATTAGAGGTTCACAGCGCCATAAGCTCGTTGAACAGGCTTTGTGTGAAATATAACAAGTCTAGGACTGCTTTTAGTATCCTGCTGTTCCAGCGGTTAGCGTTCCCCGGTCACAGTCATGGGCTCGTGGGACGTAGGTTCGAATCCTGGCAGGATGAGGTGTTGATTGTATGTAGAAGTCCGCGTGTTTATTGGGCTAATGAAAGATATATATATAAAATGAATAGATACAAATAGCTATATCTGTTTTAAAGCTGATATTCTTTAAAGCTATGTATAGAGAGAGAGAGTTAGCCAGCACTATCAATTGTGTGAAAAACGAGAGAGTGAGAGAGCAAGTCTTCCATCAACCCTATCAGTGATATGTTGTCCGAATAATACAACGTGGCGTCAAAGAGACAGACAGACAGAGAGAGACAGACAGACAGACAGAGGTATTAACCAGCACCATCAGTTCAGTAGAGAGACGAGTTGGACAACACGGTGAGAGAGAGAGAGAGAGAGAGATAACAAGTCTCCCATCCACGTCATCAGTAGCATGATAGCCGAGGCTGGCGAGGGAGTGAGGGACAGCAGCTGTGATCACCAACATTACATGGATAACTCAGAAGTGTAACTCGTGTCGTAGGAACCATAACACGATACGGCTTGATGTTTTCATGTCCGGATTTTGTCCGTGAATTCGAGCCGTAAGAGACGATATCGTAGGTTTTTCAGGAGTTACATCGGGTATTCTAGTTTATACAGATAATGATTTAAGGGGATTTCATCTTGCTGTTTCATTTAAGTACCAATATGAAAATACGATAAGATGGAATCGTATTGTAATTCTATCATGTAAGTGAGTCTTATTTAGTAAAGATGAAGAAGTATTATGGACTGATTGATTTTTCTCAGATGACACGAACCTTTCATTCGTATGACCAAACCAAACCAAGCTAATCTAATCTAGGCTAACTTAACCTAATCAATGCAAACTTGATAGAGCCTAAATTAGTAAGGTAAGTATGATTAAGTTGGATAAAGTTATATTGGGTTGGGTTAGATTAAGTTAGGTTTGTTCAGGTAGAGTTAAGTTAGGTTAGGTTTGGTAAATTAGGTTTGGTTAGGTTTGGTTAGGTTAGGTTAGGCTAGGCTGGATCACGTCGACTGGTCCTCGCCGTTGAGTGTTTTTAACGTTGACCATTTTGCTGTCGTAACCAGTCACGTCAGCTGTTCTGAGTTTAAAGAATAAATTCCATTATCAAAACCTTTGAGACTACGGACCACGGCACAGGATTCTTAGAAACTCTTAAGTAAAATTTCCCCCTAACTGGTGTTATGAGAACGTATATGGCTGACTCACTTTAGCTATGGCACAAAGCTACTGGTTAGATTGTGGTAGAGATTCCCACTGATATCCACCGTAGCTTGCTAGATACCTTCTCTTGTTCTCAGTTACGGGGAAAGTTCTGGCATACGGACCTTTGAGAACCAGAACCAAAGGCATTTACGATCAAATACCGGGGCTCAAAATATTTGGCCTTGCTGTGACTAACACGATATTGGATTTTAGTGTTGAGAGAGAGAGAGAGAGAGAGAATAGTGGTGATGGACAGAGCTCCCCAGGGTCGCGACAATACTGATGGTGTACCGTAGCGACCTCTACACCCTGCTGAGATTGACCAATGTACTGTATAGTTAGAGAACACAAGGACTATGTACTGTGGTGTCGATAAAGTACATGCAGTATATAACAACCTTTAAACGACGCTATTAGTAAAATACTTAAGGTACAACAGCTCTTAATAAAAGTATCTTGCACACAAACACACATACATAATGTATATATATATATATATGTGGTTATCAGCATATATATATATATATATATATATATATATATATATATATATATATATATATATATATACTGTATATATATATATATATATATATATATATATATATATATATATATATATATATTTATTTATTTATTTATACACGAAAGCGCTTGGGAACTTCGTGTTTTCTTCTTTCCTGGTGGTTATCAGCATATACCTAGATCACGCGCACCTACAGTGATTTACTTGCATATATATTTATATATAAATATATATATATATATATATTTATATGTAAATATATTTATATGTATATATATATATATATATATATATATATATATATATATATATATATATATATATATATATATGTAAAAGCTAAGGTGTAATTTTATCAAGATTTATCTTATCCACGTTTTCATTGTGGATCTACAAGAAATATATATATATATATATATATATATATATATATATATATATATATATATATATATATATATATATAGTTAGTGTATAGTTAAAACACAAGAGCGACAACACTATAAATTTGGCCAGAATCCAGCACACAAACATTAATATACGTATATATATATATATTCTGACAATGTCAGAAACAAAGGTGGATAAATGTTTGATTTTAATGTAAAGGAACACGTAAGTTTGGGGTCGTTGTTGTTGTGGTGGTGTAGTTGTATTATTTAAAGGTCATATTGCCCACACCGTCTGACCTTCTGTTTGTTAAAGACTCCTGCTGCTGCTCGCGGCTGCTGGAGACCCTTACAATGTGTCCGGTGTTATCCTCCTGACCGCCCACAACACACTGCTCACACAGCTCAACTGATCTGAATGAACATTTGTGAGATATCAAATAATAATATAAGAAATTCGGCTCTCTTGGTCAACGCTCAAATTTATGGAAAAGTCAAAAGTCAAATATTATACTCGTCCGGCGTATTGATAGAGGTGTAGCTTCACACGGTAATACACTTCCATCCGATAAAGTAATGAACAGCAAACTCAGATCTCTGTGTCAAAGGTCAAGGTCACAGCTGCGAGGTCAAAGTTGCAGATGATAGGTCAAAGTAATCGCTGAGAGGTTACGGTTACAGCTGAGATGTCAAAGCTACAGCTGAGAGGTCAAGGTTACAGCTGAGAGGTCAAGGTTACAGCTGAGAGATCAAGGTTACCGCTGAGAGGTTAAAGTTACCCTTGAGAGGTTAAGGTTGCAGCTGAGAGGTCAAGGCTACAGCTGAGAGGTCAAGGTTACAGCTGAGAAGTTAAGGCTACCGTTAAGAGGCCAAGGTTACCGCTGGAAGGTCAAAGTTAGCGCAGAGATGTCAAGGTTACACATAACATACCATAACCACCTTTAACCTAACCTAACTTACCTGAGCTACTCTTACCTAGATTAAACGATAGTTAGGTTAGTTTTAAGTTTGGTTACGCTCGTGCGATATCTCTGTCTGTATGAGTGTAAATTGGCACCACAACGATACACGGAAATAAAAGTATAGCACCACAACAATACACGGAAATAAAAGTATAGCACCACAACAATACGCGGAAATAAAAGTATAGCACCACAACAATACACGGAAATAAAAGTATAGCACCACAACAATACACGGAAATAAAAGTATAACACCACAACAAAGGCCAGAAGGAAATTTGCCACCACAACGAAACACGAAAAAACAATTTGTGAAGCAAGTAGAGGCAGGGGATGGAGGAGGGGGTGGATGGAGGGGAGGGGATGGAGGAGGGGGTGGATGGAGGGGAGGGGATGGAGGAGGGGGTGGATAGAGGGGAGAGATGGAGGAGGGGGTGGATGGAGGGGAGAGATGGAGGAGGGGGAATTACACCTTCGTACCTTTGAGACTGTAAGGTGTGGAGTGCCACTTGAAGTCTATTTCTGGATCCTGGGAGACTGAGTCAGACCTAAATAGTTTTCAGGGTGTCGAGTGTTGGGAGTCGTTATATTTTAGATTCCTTCATTTTCCAAGTTCTTATTTTTTTTAATGATCACCTGAAGATTAGCCACCCTAACTTATTTTACCAGATGATTAAATAAATACCCTAACGCTACATGATTAGGTTAGGTTAGGTTTGATTAGGTTAGGTTAGGTTAGAGTTGATTAGGTTACATTCGGCTAGGTTTGATTAGGTTAGGTTAGGTTTGATTAGGTGTGATTAGATTAGGTTAGTATTAGAATGCTTAATGATCAGGTGAAATAATCTGGGATGCTAATCTTCATGTAACCCAGATTATTTATTCCTTTGTACCAGATTAACTTTCAGTGTCAGATATATCACGGGGTAGGCACCATCGCTTGATTTAACCTGATATTTTCTCAATCTAACCTAACCTAACCTAACCTAATTTAGCTTAACTTAACTTACCCTGAGAGAGAAGCTTGTCTCAGTTAGTCTAATTTTATTAACCTGATCTAAGTGAGCATAGCTTGATGTAACCTAACCTACTGTAATCTTGCTTTACCTAATCCAGTCTTAAAGTAATCCAACCTTATCTAGGTTAGTCTAACAGAACTTAATCTATCCTGACCTAACTTCATCTAACTTAACCTCACCTTCTATATCTTTATCTATCCTAACCTAACCTCGTATAGCCTAATCTAACCTAACCTAACCTAACCTAATTTAACCAAACCTAACCTTACCTTTCTAGCGGCATGTTACCCCTTATAAAGCTTCATCATAAAGACTTACTTGAGTTATCATGTTGACTGTCGCACGAACGGACGGACGCAAGGATGGACGCACGGGTGGACGCACGGGTGGACGCATGGGAGAAGAACGATGCTCAGGTAAGTAATTAATTTCGCGTTGGGTGGGCAAACCTGCTACTGGACAACCGTACCTTAGAGCAATGGCATCTGCATATTCCTGTTTGTTAAGCTTGAAGCCTGCTTCTCTTATCTGTAACTTTGTTAGCCAGTTTGAGACGCCCACGTCCTGCACTATAGCTACTTTTTCCTCAAATTCACTGACAGTTGTTGCAGCAGTTGTTAGAGTTTTTCACTTTGGGTGTGCTGCCGTTCTGTCGAAATGGAGCATTGAATTTTGTGTAATTCGTTGGTGTCCACCTCGCTTGCTGCATTTTGAGCTACTATGTGCTCAGTGAGGTCTGCCGTGAGCTTGCCAGAGTTTTGATGTTCAGAGGCAGTAAGCTCCTCTGGATTAATAATCCCCATTCCTCCCAGTCTCTGGGGTAGTGTACGGAGTGAATTTTCTACTGGGGTTAGGTGGCGACTTTTCCCCAGCATTGGAATAAAAGCGACCCTGTTGGCTACTGCTACTACTACTATGGTATTATTACTATTATTACTACTATTACTACGTATGTTCATATGGCGTTTTATTTATTGTCTTTCTCTTATGTTCTCTTCTTTTATTTTCTTCTGTCCTTCCACATCGTTTTCTTTTCATTCTTCACCTTCTTTCCTTCTCTTTCCATTTGGATTTCTTCTTTTCTCTCTTCTCTTTTTATATCTTCTCCTGCCATCCTCTCCTCTTCTTCCTTCGCCCCCTTCTTTTCCCCTTCTCCCCTCTCCTTCTCCTCCTCTCCTCCTCTTCTCTTCCTCCTCCTCTTCTCCTCACTCTTCCTCTCCTCCTTCACCCTCTTCTTTCCCCCCTCTCCTTTTCCTCTTCTCCTCTCTTCTCCTCCTACCCCTCCCTCCTCTCGTCCTCCTCTGCTTCCCTTACCCTCAGTAGAACAGCACGCCAAGTCACTCACCACCTGTACACGGTGTTCCCTCACTAATGAGCTGATGGACCCAGGTAACACGATGCTGTGAGGGGGTCTCTCTCTCTCTCTCTCTCTCTCTCTCTCTCTCTCTCTCTCTCTCTCTCTCTCTCTCTCTCTCTCCTAGCGTACTTTAGATTATCAAAAATTCAGACGTTAAATATTTCCCATACGCAGTTAAGTCAGAGTCTCCACGTAATTTCTAGTTCATTTTTACTATAGTCTTGTGTCACCTGTGAGGTAAGTTAAATGGATGAGTCCCTACAGCTCTAGATGTGTTGTCGTAATTATCACCTGCGGGGAAAAGTTATCGTACGGTATTGTATTCAGGGGCATTACTTATCGCGCTTAAAGGGTTCAATTATCGTACTCAAAAGGGTTAATTGATCGTATTCAGAGGGTAAGGCATAATAATCAAAGGGTTAAGTTATGTTAGTCAAAGGGTTAATTCATCGTACTCAAGGGGTTAAATTATCGTACTCGAGTTAAATTATCGTACTCGAAGGATTAAATCATCGTAGTCAAGGGGTTAAACATTGTACTCAAGGGATTAAATCATCATAGTCATTGTATTCAAAGGGTTAAGTTAACCTACTCAAGGAGTTAATCCATCGTTGTCAAGGGGTTAAGTCATCGTATTCAAGGGGTTAAATTATCGCACTCAAGGGGGTTAAATTGACGCACTCAAATGGGTTAAATCATCTTAGTCAAGGGATTAAATCGTCGTATTCAAAGGGGTTACGTGACACTGGTTATCATAATTTAGAAAGAATGAATAAATTTTAAGAAAGATAAGAAATCTCGGTATATATAGAAAGTAGTATTTCCCAAATGAATAAGAAACATAGAAAATAATTTTGTTTGAGTTAAGGGTGATTTTCACTAACGATATCAACCATATCTGATTCTTAGTGGTTTAACGAAAGAATACAGAAGTGAATGATGGTAAGAATGCTGGAATGTGTGTAGGAATGAAAGCAGGAATAGTAGAATAGTTAAGAAGGACTGAAAGAATGAAAACAGGAATGAAGGAACGAAAGAGTTCATTTAGAAATTAAACCAATTTAAATGAGTGTGAATACTTCTAAGGAATGAATGAAAGAAGAATTGATTGCAGATAGGAATGAAGGAACACATCTAGGAATGAATACGAATATGAATGATGAAAATAGATGTTAGAATGAAAGGCGGGAATGAACAAGGTCAGGAATGAGTACGGATGTGAATAATGAAATGGATGTGAAAACGAATGGCAGGAATGAATGCGGGAATGAACAGGGACGGTGAATGCAGGAATGAGTGCGGCAGCTGAATGCGACTCACGTGTGTATGTGATAATGCAGGAGGATATGAGAAAACTTTTAGATTGGTGGCAATAACTCAGACGCGGCACTGACGGACACCCTAGCGCTTACCCGGCACACCCTAAAACAATTGGGACACTGAGACCCCAACTAGCCCCCACCCTAGACACCCTAAAACACCCTAGCACTTACCCTAGACATCCTGAGACACCCTAGCGCCCACTCTAGACACCCTGAGACACCCTAGCGCCCATCCTAGACACCCTGAAACACCCTAGCACTTACCCTAGACATCCTGAGACACCCTAGCGCCCACTCTAGACACCCTGAGACACCCTAGCGCCCATCCTAGACACCCTGAGACACCTTAACACTTACCCTAGACATCCTGAGACACCCTAGCGCCCACCCTGAGACACCCTAGACAACCTAAGACAGCCAAGAAGAAAGAACCAAAAAGGACGGCATAAAATAAAAATAAGCAAGAATGAGACAGATATAAAAGACAGAAAGAGAAAGCAAGAATAAGTTAAGAGAATAACAAGAATATCGACATAGGGGAAGACAGAAAGATGAAGAAGGAAAATAGGATGATGGGTAGGAAGAAATAGGATGATGGTTAAGAAGAAATGTGAGGATGGTTAAGAAGAAATAGGATGATGGTTAAGAAGAAATAGGATGATGGGTAGGAAGAAATAGGATGATGGGTAGGAAGAAATAGGATGATGGGTAGGAAGAAATAGGATGATGGGTAGGAAGAAATAGGATGATGGTTAAGAAGAAATAGGATGATGGGTAGGAAGAAATAGGATGAGGATTAAGAACAAGTGGGAGGATGATTATGAAAAATAGGATGATAAAAAAGAGGAAATAGGATGATAATTAAGAAGAAATAGGAGGAGGAATTGGCAGAAAAAAATATTTGAGAAAAACACAGAAACGGGATGAGAGATTAGCAAGAAAAGAACAAAGAAACAGAAGAAAAATAATAATAAAACAAACAGGGAAGAGATAAAGGAGGAGGAATGTTTTTAAAAGAATAAACGGTAGAGGAATAAACAAGAATAGAAACCACAATTGAGTGGGATTATCCTCACCTGAATGTCAAAGGAAATCGAATCCTGGAATCTTGGAATCTTGGAATACCACTCAGTAGGGGTTTTGTGAATCAGCAGGAATAGCAACACAGGGCAATATTGGGAAGGGAGAGAGAGAGAGAGAGAGACGGAGATAGAGAGAAAGTGTGAGAGACAGAGAAAGTGAGAGACAAACAGATAGAACGAGTGAGAGAGGGGTGAAGGGTGATAAAACGGGATAGTATAGAGAGAGGGAAGGGGAAGAGAAAGGGATGGAGGGTGGGAGGGGGAAGACACAAGGAACTCAGGAATTAGTGGAAGGGTGAGAGGGAGGGGGAGGGAGTGAGAAGGAGAGGAGAAAGAGGAATAAGAGAGGAAGGAGGTGAAGAAGGGAGAGAAGCGAGACCAATATTTAGAGGAAGAGAGGGGGAAGAGAGTGAAGGGAGGAATAGGAAGAGTGGAAGAGAGAGACGGGAAGGAAGGAGGAAAAGAGCTAGAGACAGAGGAGAGAAAGAGAAAAACAGTGAGAGAGAAAAGAGGGAAAGAGGAAAAGAGTGAGAGAGAGAGACAACGAAAAAGAGAGGATAGAGAATGTGATTGAAGTGAATGAAATATGGAGGAAGCGGAAGAGAGAGAAGGTGAGGGACTGCCTTGTAAATACTACAAAAAATAACTGGGAGGAGAGGAGAGAGGTGTGTGTGTGTGTGTGTGTGTGTGTCGAGGGAGGAGTCAGTCATTCCCAGTGAGGCCAGAGGCTATGGTCTTACATTCACATTGAGTCGTTTTTCTGGATCCACTTCACTTTATCACGTCAGCAATGTTTACACCGCCATGTTGACGGTCAGTAGCTCAGGTCTCGCGGATGCTGGTGCTGGTGCCCGAGGCTGGAAACATAATCTAACCTCACAAAGCCCACAGGATGATTTTCCACTTGACAAAAATTTCCCCAGTGCAATTTTCCGCAACTGGAAAAAAAAAATATCCCTCCGCCAGAATAAATAAAGGTGGAGTAAAATAACAATAACTTTGGTTTTATTTACTTTTATTTTTAGGGTGATTGGTGACATATTGCTAGGTTAGATTTATTTCGTTGTGGTTAGGTTGCATGCGGTTAGTTTTGGGTAGTAGAGGTTAGGGTAGTTGAGGTTAGGTTAGGTTAGGTTAGGATAGTTGAGGTTAGGTTAGGTTTCCAATATAAGTATATGATGTTATTTTAAAATTTAGTAATTGATCTTCATATATCACTGTTAACTATATGAAGTTCCTGTTGTTTCTGCTACTGACGCTGTTACCGCTGTCTGTGCTGTTCCTGGTGATGCTACTGTTACTGCTTCTGCTTCTTTCTTAGTCTATAGAAATCATGTTAAATCCCCTTCCTCTCACCCTCCTCCTTCACCTCCTCCACCCATTCTACTCATCCTCCTTCTTTCCTTCCCTCTCTATCCTTCAGTCCTTCACCTTCTCCACCGTCATAAACAACACCCCCCCCCCTCACACTCACACCCACCCACTCCCCTTTCCCCTCTCCCCCCCCCCCTCTCTCCCTACACCCCTCTCCTCCTACTCTCACCACCCCCCACACCCTTGGCCCTTTAATCCCGCCCTTACTGACCTGTCTTCATAAAACACAACATCCTGAGGGCTCGAGATTATTCAATAACAGAATGTGTAGTGGGGTCTTACGGAGGAGGTTTGGTGGCCGCGGGGTGAACAATTTGAGGGCTAGACGCGGACATATCTCTCTCTCTCTCTCTCTCTCTCTCTCTCTCTCTCTCTCTCTCTCTCTCTCTCTCTCTCTCTCTTACCTTTTTGTATTCTGTTAAGCAATATGACTGGAATTTATGGATATTCGTATTTATATACATTATCCTTGCAGTTCTACCACCATCGCCATCTCTTCCTCCTTCTTCTTCGCCTCATTCATCACGTCTTTCCCCTTTATTCTCCCTACGTCGTAATCTCCTCGGCTACCTCTTCCCCTTCTCTTCTTAACACCACTTATCTCTCTCTCTCTCTCTCTCTCTCTCTCTCTCTCTCTCTCTCTCTCTCTCTCTCTCTCTCTCTCTCTCTCTCTCTCTCTCTCTCTATCGCCATTCATCATCTACCCGGCACACAATCCTCTCACGTGTCCATTCATTCTTTACCTCAATCTATCTCTTCATTTTCTTCCTCTTTTTCTTCCCTCCCTCTTTTTACTATCTTCCTGCCTCCATCACCCTCTATCTTTTCTTCTTGTTCTTCTTCTTGTTCTTCTTCTTGTTCTTCTTCTTCTTCTTCTTCTTCTTCGTCTTCTTCGTCTTCGTCTTCGTCTAACCCATCCATCAGACTTCTATTTTTCATTGTTCATCCTCCTCCCCCACCTTCCATTTTCTTTAGACCTCCACGATTCCATCCATCATCCACCTACAATGTATTCCACTCTCCCTCTTCATCTTCTCTCCCCTCATTCTCCTCATCTTCTTCCTCCCTGTTTATTTCTATTTGCATACATCCATCACATAATTTCACTTTCCTCCTCCTCTTCCTCCCGTTCCTTCTCCTTTTCCTCCACGTCCTCCATCTCCACATTTTCTTTATCTATCACACACCTGCCTCCTCCTCCTCCCCCTTCCTCCTATTCATTCCTCCGTATCTTCATCCATCACACATCAAACTAATCCTCCTTCCTCCTGTTTATTCCTCCTCCTCCTTCCTCCTGTTTATTCCTCCTCCTTCCTCCTGTTTATTCTTCCATGTGTTCATCCATCACACATCAACTCCCCTCACTTTCCCATCGCCAGGGCGGGTAAAGAAGCCTCACCAAAGCACCTCTGAACGACCTCCCGCCGGCAAAATATTTAGCCCAGCGACCCCCTGAGTATCGGCAGAGTTTTAGGAAGCTTACTCTAGTTTTATGCTCGCGACTCAATTTGCTTACAGATGCTTCAAGATGGACGTAAAGGAAAGTTTGCTCGTCAATTCTTGCTTGTCGTGGTGGTGGTAGTGGTGGTGGTGGAGTCCTCTGGTGTTGGGAAGGAGAACTATTAAGTATACTATATAATGGAACAAGAGTAAAGGAAACATTGGGGATGGAAACCTGGGATGATGGCTTAAAAAAATAAATAAAAAACAGACAAAAATACCGAGAAAAAAAAGGCATTTAAATAACAGAAAAAAATAACGAACTGGTAAAAGTAAATAGGACAAAGGTAGTGATAAAATAAACGTGAACAGCGCCGCTCAAGTAGTGGGTAAGTAATTAAACCGAACGACGCTCATGAACTGAAGAAAAAAATAACACAGACAAAGTAAACATCAAAGAACCGAATAAAAGACCTTTAAGTAGTGGATATTGTTGATGTTATAATGTAAACACTAGCTGAGTTACCCTCCTCCGCCTGCGTCATTACTGAAACAAAATCCCATAAGGGAAAAATGTGGTTTGAGTGTGTAGGGGGATGTGGGGGGGGCTGGGGGCAGGGATGGGGATGTGGGGGTAAGGGAGTGGGGGGGACAGGCAATAATATATGACCAACCCTTAGACCTCCCGCACCTCCCTACCAAATTTCAGCTTTACAATACCTAAGAAGTAAACATACAGCCAAGTGGCAGAAACTGAATGTAATGTGAGTTAATATTTCAGGAACTGGAGTAAATTGTCTGAGTTACTTTAAAATATAATGATAATCTAGTAGTTGGAAACCTTTAATAATTTTCCAAGTGAAATATATGGCCAACTAGTACTTAATTCACAACTGCGTTAAATCCAGCCTCTCCTGACCTCACGAATGGATAGTGTTCAGGACTGAGGGAGATGATAGGTTTTCGTCAAGAGCTGTTATATTCTAGATCGATAACTAATTACTTGTTATCTTCGTCGTATAGTAAGTTTGGCGAGTTGTATATATACTTTTTTGGCCGCCTGTTAGGAGGGGGAGGAAATTAAACCTTACGATGTTAAGAGGAACCCCAGAACTGAAACTGAGGATCATTTAAAGGGAAATTTTACCCTTGATACTCTTGAAGGGGAAAAATTGAACCTTGGTACTCGTGGAAGGGAAAAATTGAACCTTGGTACTCTTGAAGGGGAAAAATTTAACCTTGGTACTCTTGAAGGGGAAAATTGAACCTTGGTACTCTTGAAGGGGAAAAATTGAACCTTGGTACTCTTGAAGGGGAAAAAATTTAACCTTGGTACTCTTGAAGGGAAAAATTGAACCTTGGTACTCTTGAAGGGGAAAAATTTAACCTTGGTACTCTTGAAGGGGAAAATTGAACCTTGGTACTCTTGAAGGGGAAAAATTGAACCTTGGTACTCTTGAAGGGGAAAAAATTTAACCTTGGTACTCTTGAAGGGGAAAAAATTTAACCTTGGTACTCTTGAAGGGAAAAATTGAACCTTGGTACTCTTGAAGGGGAAAAAATTTAACCTTGGTACTCTTGAAGGGGAAAAATTTAACCTTGGTACTCTTGAAGGGAAAAAATTGAACCTTGGTACTCTTGAAGGGAAAAATTGAACCTTGGTACTCTTGAAGGGGAAAAATTGAACCTTACGACCTTCAAGAACCCCAGAACCGAAGTCAAGGGACACTTAAGTGATAAAGAGAGGAACTTAAATTCTGTCGAGTGGCGAGACGTTCAACAGCGGGAAGAAACTTGATGATAACAACCCCGACCTTAAGGATGTTACATTAAGTTTGTACCAGATGGAGGAAAGACGTGTAGAAGGGAGTGTGATGGTGGTGGTGGTGGTGGTGGTGATGGTGGTGGTGGTGATGGTGGTGGTGGTGATGGTGATGATGGTGATGGTGATGATGGTGGTGATGGTGATGATGGTGGTGGTGATGGTGGTGGTGGTGGTGATGGTGGTGGTGGTGGTGGTGGTGATGGTGATGGTGATGGTGGTGATGGTGGTGGTGGTGGTGATGGTGGTGATGGTGATGGTGGTGGTGGTGATGGTGATGGTGGTGGTGGTGGTGATGGTGGTGATGGTGGTGGTGGTGACTAGTTGTTATGGTGATTATGTTGTGGTAGTGATGATGATGATAATAATGATAATAATGATGATGATGATAATAATAATATAATGTGCCTCTTAATGTTCTCCAGTGTGAGAGATACCGATAGACAATCATACATTAAGTATTCTCTTCCTCAGTCCCTCATTGAGAGAGATCACAACCCCGCTTCACCAGTCTCACTATCTGAGAGACCCATCTCTCACTGGCTGCCCCTCTGTGATAGTGATAAGATCTGAGGAAGATACGGCCAAGCTGCTCAATGAGGGAGGAGAGAGAGAGAGGTGGGGAGGGAGGGAAGGATAAGTGAGGTGGAGGAAGAGATGAGGTATAGTAAGAGGAGTAGAAGATTAGTGTAGAGGGAGTAGGAGAAGAGATGTGGTAAGGGGAGAGAGATGAGGGAGGGAGGAGGAGAGGATTGTAGAGGGAGGAGAGGGGGAGTCGTGAAGGAAGAGGAGAGGAGTGTCGAGAGAGGAGAGGGGCAGGGGTGAAGGAGAAGAGGATATGTAGTTGAAAGAAGGAGATATGTGGTTGAGAGAAGGGGAGAGGTGAGGGAGAAGAGGAGAGAGGTGAGGGAGAAGAGGAAAGGTGAAGAAGGGAGAGAGAAGGGAGGAGGGCCAGGCACCACCACGAGCAGCATAAGATTAACAATAACACCATCAGACCCAATGCCTCAATCTCTGTCGACGACGGTGGGCCTTCTCTTGCAACCCTTATGACTTGTAGGAGCTGTTTCTCCTCTGTGCCTCCTACTGCAACTCTGGCGTGTAGGAGCTGCTTCCTCCTCCTTTAAGGCCTTCTGCCGCAGAGGTCAGGATATGTATGTTAGCAACGAACTGAAGTTCTCGGGCCATTGTGAGAAGGTGAATCAAGCAACTAAGCTGGTAGATCTTATAAGCAGGTCGCTCAGATATCTAAACGGTCGGTCCCTAGTAACGCCATTCAAGAGTGAGGTGCTTCCCTGTTTGGAGTACTGTCACCCCGTCTGGTCCCCGAGATAAGCTAGAGACTGTCAGGTGATTGAAAATGCCCAAAGGAGGGCCACCAGACTGGTGCCTGCACTCCGGCTCCTCAGTTACCCAGAGAGAATAGAACGCCTGAAATTGCGTAGCTTATACTATAGGCGGACAAGGGGTGACTTAATTGAAGTTTATAAACATCTCGGAGGGAATTACTCAGTCGAGTGTCCATACCTGGAGCTGGTGGATGCCCGCCCCACGAGGGGTCACAGCTCAAGGTTGAAGAAGCCGCAAGTTCATAAAATTGTTTAGGCAAACTTTTGTGGAGTGATAATTATAGACTCTCTGAACCTTCTGCCAGAGTGCTGTGACGGCACCGAGTGTGAGCTCATTCAAGACCAGACTTGACCAACACTGGAGCAGGTTCAGATACATTCATGAGCCAGTACATGCCAACAGTAAAAATAAAAGTGATGACGAAAGGGTCTTCTCTACCCCCAACACCCACCCTCTTCCTCACCCGCCCACTTCCTCACCCAAACTCTTCCTCAACCATCAAAGCCCGCACTCACCCTCACCCACATCCCACCCTCTCCCTCCCTCACCCACCCTTTCCCACACCCACCCTCTCCCACACCCACCCTCTCCCACACCCACCCTCTCCCACACCCACCCTCTCCCACTCCAACACTCCCCCCTGCCCACCCTCTTTACCATCCACCCACTTCCTCACCTTTCCTCTTCACCACCTACTTACTTCCTCACCCACCCTCACCCACATCCCACCCTCTCCCTCCCTCATCCACCCTTTCCCACACCCACCCTCTCCCACACCCACCCTCTCCCACTCCAACACTCCCCCCCCCCTGCCCACCCTCTATACCATCCACCCACTTCCTCACCTTTCCTCTTCACCACCTACTTACTTCCTCACTCACCCTCTTCCTCCCTCAACCACCCTCTCCCACACCCACCCTCTCCCACCTCTTTATGGCCCTTCCCCCCCCCCCACCAAAAAAAGTTTATATATATGTGTGTGTGTTCTCAGTCAGCCGTTCTTCCTCCCATCTCTTAAACCCGAATTCTCAGATCACAGTAAGGCAAAATATTCCCCCTCAACCTAAGACCACAAACAAACATATCTGACCACCTCACTTACTTTCTGCAACTTAATAAACGGTGGCTAAAACTGGCCTCAAAATTACGCTAAGACTCTACTGTACAGTAATTAGATGTGTTTATAGGGGAAGAAAATTAAGCTGAAAGACTTTGAGAATTTCCCCCTGGACGTGTTCCCTCAAGTTTTTTTTTTTATCCCGTTGAAAAATAACCAGGTTCGGCTTCACGAATCTTTGACGACCACCGCAGGCCTAAAAAAAAAAAAAACATTGAAGAAGTGTTGAAAATATTAGAATAAACTTGGTTGAGAATATTGATGATGAGATAGGAGGATAATAATAATAATAATAATAATAATAATAATAATAATAATAATAATAATAATAATAATAAAGGTAAAAATAAAAGCAAAAATGTAAATGGAACATCCTCAACTAGGTACAGTAACTACATTTTACATATTTCCAAACATTTTGCCGCCCTTTTTATCACAATGAAACATTTTTCAATTCTGATTAGAAATTAACATTATTTAAGAACGGGTGAAGGAAAAGGGGGGTTTCATCACCTCCTCCTTCTTGTAGTCACACATCATTCTCAGCTCCAGCACCCCTAGCACCACTCAGCACCCCCAGAACCCCCAACACAACCTACTCAGCACCCCGAGCATTCCCAGCACCACTCCATCAGCACCCACACACACGCCCCAGCATTCCCTGCACCATCCCTTCTCAGCACCACTCAGCACCCCTACTCCGCACCACTCAGCACCCCAACCACCACTCAGCACACACCCCCCACCCTTCACCCCCCTTCAGTACTAGTATTAACAAGAGACGAGTGGGTGTGTGTATCTATTTGAGGTTACAACACTAACTAAATTAACATCGTGTTGTGGGTTGCTGGCTGGTGGTGGAGAGGTAGGGAGATGGGTTGTGGGGAAATGGGTTGGTGGGGAGATGGGTTGTGGGGAAATAGGTTGGTGGGTAAATGGGTTGGTGGGGAGATGGGTTGAAGGGAGATGGGTTGGTGGGAAGACGGGTAGTGGGGAAATGGGTTCCTTGGGAATTGGGTAGTGGAGAGGGTTAACAGACAGGTACAGTAGATAGGTAGGTACACATATACTGTATACAAACAAAACGAGATGGAACAAATACCTGTAACATACAGTATATACAGTTAAACAAGAACAAAAGTCGAAAGTATTTGTAATGACTCCAAGTTAAGATTTAATAATACCACTCCAACTCTAAACATTCTCTTGAGGAAGGAAGAAAATAAAGAAGACGACGACTTAGAGACAGTGGCAGGAACACCCACAAGGTAATGAACGAACTGAGAATTAAATGAGTGGTCGTCTAGGAGCTTCACAACATTGGATCATAATCTTCCCTCCTCGTGTTTGTGGTATATCTTGCCCTTGATCAGTATTTGTCGCTTGAGGGGTAGGGGAGTATAGACGCCTAACACCCCCTCTATTACCAAGTCACATTTTCAGATGCTTTTACGAGGTCACTTTTACCAGGTTACTTTTGCGGGTTCTTAAGATATTCTGGATTATTTAGTATTTTCTAGATATTTGCTTATTGCCTGTAGGCCTCTCCATCTTGTCTTAAGTTGTATGTGTGTCCGGCAACCTGAAGCTTTTTTTTTTTTTTCATTTGGCAAGGAGAAAACAACAGGGACGGTGGGTTCACATTTACAGGCCATGCATATTGTACAAGTGAGACATCAATATTCCAACCCACCGCTCTAGTTTATCCATGGACTCATCTTTTATTGCCGCCCCTGGAAACAGACCGCACTGTTTTGAGGATTTTTTGATGTTTTCTCTTGATCTTTTCTGTGTTTTGTGTTATTGTCTTTGTCAATCTTGTACATGTTAAGACCGAATAACAATATCCAGTCATCAGATTATTGTTGTCAGGAGTGAACAGCATCACCTGGTCACGGATATGATAGGTAAGGGGTGATGACGTGGGATCTTCGTCTTGTTTACGTCGCTTACAACCAGGATATGGGAGAATATTGTCGAACTTTCGTGCTCCCGTTCAACACAGCTGTAATCTGGTACATATTTTATCTTACTGTATGTGGATGAAGACTATTTTTGTACTCATTGGCATTTGATTTATAGTTTGATAATGTACTATACGTGCTTTCCTTCCTGAGATTAACGTTAATTACGATATATATTACTATTACCTACATACGCTTAATCAACCATCATTCCTGATAACATGGGTTTTTTCTGTTGGATTTCCGTTATCCCCGAAGCTTCTGTTACTGAGAAATTCGTTTATTGTTTATTACTTTTAATTTTCAAAATCTTAAATCCAATATATTTAACAGCCGGTTTAAGTTCGTCTCTCCAACGTGGTCTGTACTGTACTGTATAGTGTATACCATTACCTATGGTTGTGTCGTGTAATATTCAGGACCAAGTGTAGAGTTTTAGGTTGTATCGATAAATAAAATATATGGTGGGGGAGTGGTTATCGTATTATGCAGGCAGTTCATTGCCCCCGAGTTCGAATCTCCCCCTACCCCAGTAAAGAAGCATTGTATAATTGATATCCAGTGGAAGCAGAAGTAAATCATAACCATATCCGCCCTGACTCCTCATAAAACTCATCTCATTCGTCAATGTCAAGACAAATAGGGGAGATAGTCCTCTTCTATCACGTGTTAGTGGAGCCCTTATGGCGTCGTCACGTTTCTCATTATTTCTGGGTTACAACACCATAACTCACAGGTCGTCGTTCTGGTGTTTGTCTCAGCTCTCAGCAGTCGCTTCCCAACACGCTAGTTTGATGGTGTCTCAGGAGGCTTATGTAGGCTTCAATGGCACTCACCACTGATAATGTCTTCATCCCTTCCAGCCATAAATTGTGACTCGACTTGTCTTGTACCATGTCTATCTTCAGCTTGTTATTATGTTCCCCCCAGAGAGAGGATCATTTAGTCGCTGCTGTGATCGTCTGTCTGTCTGTTCATTCCTACGTGCCTCCGTGTCCGTTTGTTCTTCCTTCAGTGTCCACTCGTTTTTCCTTCCGTGTCTGTTCGTTCCTCCTTCCGTGTCCGTTCGTTCCTCCTTCCGTGAGGATAATTAAGTTCTAAACATTTATACTGAAAAAAAGACTACAATCATTTAATATTTTTGGTTTGTCAATCGTTAATCCTACTTATTTTTCTTAAAAACGACGATCAATTTTCGATTTATCTCGGTTTGTTTGTGTACTTTACAGAAGACTTTGTTTATAGTCGTTGTTGTTTTGTTTTGGTTTTTCGCCCAATAACGCCATCACCTCGTGGCCCATTCATGCGGAATTGTCACTTTAACATACATGTATTAAGCGAGTGACTCGATTTTTATATTTACATGAAATAAACCATTTTTATCCTCTAGTGGAGATGGTTAAGGGAAGTTGTGGAGTCAAGCTACGCCATCGCCCGCATCACGGTAAAATTTTAACTAACAGACGACTTTCCGGATGAGTGGAGCGTATTGTGGCCAACGGGGCGTGAGAGAGTGTACAGTATAGGATTCAACACACCTTAATCCATTCCTTAACAAGTGTATCGTTATGCAGGTTGTACAGAGGGATAATAATTAGTTATTTGTTAAATTTGTTTATCAGATTTCTAACATCAGTTATTGTAGGTTGTGATGAGGAAGGAGGTGGAAATAAGGAAGATAATGTGAACTCGTACACATCTCCGTGAGAATTCCACAGTAAAATGATAGTATTAGGACAACTTTAACCCCCTCCCTTCCTACCCAAACTGATGCACAGAGCTAGTAAGCTGATAATTAGTGAAAGGATAAATAGTAATTAAAAAAAAAATACCAATCAGTGGGGGAAAGGAACACTAGCAACTACTTAACAAGATATATTCAACTTCGGCCTTCTTGTTTATTTATGTTTACCAGAGATCAACTTATCGACCGTTCAGTACGCCCTGTAGCCGACCACGCGCTACGTAGCGTGCAGTTAGACAGTATTTCCTAACTGAACGCAGCCCTGGCTTCACCCTACCATTGAATCCTGTCGAGCTGTTGAGAAATTTGGAGAAAGCTGAACCCAAGTAGTGGGATTTCTTGCCACTATTTGACGCGCTACAGGAAATCGGTCAATCATGTCATCTTATTACGGGCCCAGAAAAATTACGAAATTCTAATACAGAGAAAACAATTTAGGGGGCACTCTCATGTTCTGTGCTGTCGTGTTTGTGTACAACTCGCTATCCTGCGCAGGTATTGAATTTGTACTGATATTGTGTAAACGGATATTTGCATTCAGAGTGCAAGTTTCTTAATGCTTATCACGTAGAAACTTCTGCAGCAGCTGCTTGTGACTTTGACGTGTTGTTTGTCCTCACAAGAAGGAAATGTTTCCGCTTGTTGTCCGCCAAGTGCCAGTGGTTGGATATATTTCTCTTCTGTATTTTTTTTATTCCAATTACTTTTTCTAACCAAATAATATTGGTACAGCGTAATTTATCTTAGTTTTATGGATAAAGAGAAGATGTCATATGAATACAAGATCAAAACAAAAATTGTACTTTTGATTTATATTTTATTTGAATTTATTGAGTAAAAATTCATACAGTTCATTTACCTGGTTACAATTCCTTCAAAACCGTCCGTTTTAATTTTATTTTTATGCAGCGTTACAACTCTGGTCATCATCAGATATGGTACCAGTATTAATGAACAATTTTGCAATGCGATCAAGAGGTGTGGCTGTGACCGAACAATTGCTTCATGAATCTAACAGGATCAGCATAGCATTAGTTGATCAGGAATCGAGTTACCTTACGAGCGTTAACATGGTCACTTAGTCCAATATTGATAACAGCTTACTGACACACTTCTTGTGGCCCCACGAGATGATATCATTACGTTTGTGTTAAAATCACCGAGTGTAATACATACATAATCATACACCATTGTCTTGTGTACATATCTGTTCTAATAACTCATAAGTCACTCTGCGTTATGAGATCCACAAAATAGTTGTTTGCGTCAGAGATTCATTTAATGTTAGGTGATAATAGATTAGCAAACCTTAAGATCGTAATTTTTCTTTTCACTGGCAATGTAATCCCGTGGACTCTCTTGCTGCTCGTAAATACACTCCCCAAATTTCTTCGACTTAATTTCCTGTTATTCGTTTTCTGTCGATTTGTGTTGGGTGTCGCCGAAGTGGTGGGTGTGATGTCCTTAGCTGGCAAAATTTGGCTTTCTCTCTCTCTCTCTCTCTCTCTCTCTCTCTCTCTCTCTCTCTCTCTCTCTTCTTAGAAAGTATCCTCTAAAGAATGAATGTTAGAGTATGAGACAGAATGAACGGTTATCGCTTGCTGAAAATCTGAATGTGTATAATACAAATGCAAGTGTTTCCTCGTCGTAAGAGCTGGAGTGAGAATGGAAAGTCTATTTAACTTTATTGACGTTTCGGATAACATTGTCCATCTTGAGAATTCACTGGACGTAAAAATAGTTAATAACAGGAATCAACACGCAAATGTACTTCACCAAACTAGATTTTAGAGTGTTTGAACTCCTTAAAAATCTCGAGTAAAAGTTATTTAATGAATTTACAGCTCCTTAAAACTTCTTGATTTATCGAACGCCTTTATAACTGAACCTCCTTTTTCACTTCATTCCAATACTTAAGAAGTGTTTGCTTTTGGTCTATTCGAGATAAATATACCAAGAAGTGAAACATGACACTGGGTAAGGTTATTTAAGAAGTGGACATAGATATTCATCAATTCAGATATCAAACAATAAAAGCGGCAATGAAAATAACATAACTATTTGGCTGTTGGTTAAGTGATGTTGGACTGCTCAGATTTTCATAGTTTTATTAGCGTAGTGTATTTAGATATTATTAAGATTGACCTTTGTATTTTTGTGTGATTTCTAAAAGCTAAGCAGGTCAATGTATTTAATTGTGTTCTCAGTTGTTTTAAAAGACTTAGTCACTACACAGAGGAATGTTAATAAACACCCCCACATTATCGCCTTGCGTGGTGTTTACATCAGTCTATAGACCCATCCGTAAGTTACATTTCCATTACGAGATAACCTGCTCCAGCCACTTATATTGCTTTCATCTTCTCCAACTACAGTATGATAGTTTTCTTGGAGAATTATGGCAGTCTAGGAGAAGTATAGAGAACGTCACATTATTGAAGGGGAAGGTGTGTTGACCCTCGTGAAATTTTTAGTGAATTTCGTGTGTGGAATCAAGATGTGAAGTAATTTTTCTTATTGTAATTTATACGTTGAATGTCCTTGTAGTTTATAGAGCTTGTTATGAGTATCAATATTTTCTTAAGGTATTGTTTCGTGTGTTAATTAGCAGTCTATGGGTTATGTGTGGAACTGGGAGGAGGGTCTAAAGTGCTCGGTTGCTTATCGATTAATAATTAATATATAGTGTAAAATAACATCTGTATATAGTGAGTTTCGGCTTGGCTACTGCAAATTTAAGTTTTTTTTTGTTGATTGTCACTCGAGAGTGTATTTCTGTTATTTAAGAGTATTGCCACTTCCAATAATCTTGTGTTTGTGTTTAAATACGTGTGTGTGTGTGTGTGTTGAAAAAAATTGAAAGTTGGTTCAATAGGCACGACTACCTGTTAGGGGTACACAAGGAGGCAGCATGGCCAGTACTGCACTCGACCACATTCACTTCCCTAAGTTGTAAGCTTGTGCCCATTTACAGCTGGGTGAACTGGGAGCACCCGGGAATAGAGCCACCGACTGTATCTAATTTGTAGGTTCATGGTTTCTTTGTGTTTAATTATTGTTTAATGTTAACTCTTGATTTATTGTGTTTATCATTAATTTTGACTACACATAATTTATTTTACGGATGTGTTTTAGATATCCCGGAACTTAACTTGACCTAGTGAACAGTGAAACAACAAGTAGGTCGTGGCCTCAGCATCTACGGTACTTGAGCAAAACCCACCTCTGAACTATGTTTGATTTTAGACTGAAGGAACTGGTTGGCTTCTGATAAAATAGACGGTAGATCATTAGTGTGTTTTGTTCACTCGCCATAAGCATCGAGGTCACGACTTACTTGATTTCCTTAGCAAATCCAAAACCGTCTTCATCGTATTTAGAAAGCTAAACTCATTAGCTGCAAGTTCATTCATTGTAAAATAATTTATAAATTAAATCATAAAAAATTCTAGTTTAGTGGCGCCCCTCATAACTTTTAAGGTTTTTTTTCCTATCTGGAACATCACTATTATAGTTAGGTCAACTCAGTGTTAAGAAGTGAAATATAATCTGTAAATTTACAAAAGATGATTTGCCTAAACTGACTCAGAGCTTGTGACGGAGACGTAATCCTTCGGTAGCTGTTGGGAGAAAATTCCCCGTAAGGAGAGGTAGAAAACCCATTAGTGTGACCAGAGAACTCGTTCAACAAAGCCATCCTCTTTAATTTCTTTTTTTCTTTTTTCTTTTTCATAAAGCGCCCCACTGATTGACCCTGTAGCCTAGTCTGCTATGTTGGTTGTTGGTAATTCTAGGAAAATAACTTGTTAAGATATCATTGGTTCTTTGAGGGAATTATTTCAGACTGACCTCCATTAATTTTTACAACACACGTAAGTTCCTATCTTATTCTTTACGAACATATGATTGATATTATTTACATGGTAATTTCCTTTAATGTAACAGAGGTTTATAAATCTGGTTCATATTTTTCATATTGAATCATGAGCACACGTAACTCGTCTCCTCCGCCACCATAACAGCACCTGTTTCACCTGAATAACTTAAAGACGACTGACAGGGAGTAACATACGACCTCTGATCTCCCCCTTGGCAGCGGTCGCGAGGGCAAACTTTTCGTCATTATTCAAATAGGCAGCACTCTCTGACATACCCCAGACCGCCTCGATGGCGCTCTCCTGCCAAATTCTAAAACAGAAATTAGGCTGGCGTTCGCTGCCTCTACTTCCAACTTTTTATGCTCGTAGTCACAGTACCACTTAACCCATTGTGTACGGGGTCCCCTCTGAGCTGAGTAGAATCGCCTGGCGTTATCCAAATAAAATCTTCAATGTAGCGTCCCTGTAGTGAAGGCGTTAGAGCTTGGTTAGGGATTTTGACTTTTCATCGCTTGCTTGTTTTGTCTCGTCATAGTTGCGGATTTTTTTTCTTTTCACATCCAGCTCGATCTACATTTAATCATTTTTTGTCGTTAATTTGATTTTCTTGTATTTTTTTTGACTCCCAGTTGGAATATATTATGCAGCTGTGGTCTCTTTACTTACGAAAGGACAAGACATGATGGAGGTTCTAAAGCTAATAAAGGGAAAACACTGATACGATACTTTCTTCACGATGACAACAGACACAAGAACAGCAGAACAGCAAGATATATCAACTATTCTGTAAAAATCAACACACAACGAACTCTCCTTCAGTCATGGTGTCATCAATCAGTAGAGCAAAATGCCTGATAATATATAACAAAAATGCAACATCAAGTAAGATAAATTTGAAGATATTTTATTCATCACAATATAATGATAAACTTTGAGATGAGGGTAAATACCGTTAGCTTTCTTTTGTTTGTACTGTACGTGTCATCCATCAACGAACATTGTTAAGTTCTTTCATCTTGCTCTGATGCTCATGAGTAAAGTTGGTTAGTGTTGCCTCTTACCCGTTTCACTAATCGTGTTGTATAAATCAGTGTAATGATCAAAATTATCTGCCATCCATATAGAAACTTCAGTGGGTTTTTTTTCGTTTTGCATTAGTAAAGCTGCATAATTATTAATGAAAGTTTAAACTGTATTCGTGTTTCAAACCATAGTTTTGAACCAGGCTTCTTTTGAAGACAAAATTTTGGATGGCCTGTGGTCGGGTGGGCTATTCCCCGTACAAAAAATAAAAAAAATGAATCCTCCGCCTCTTTTACACAATAACATCGGCTTCCTCGCTTCCTCTCTTGTTTACGTTTTGGCGGGCAGCTGACTCGCTGTCTCCCGAGGAGGTCCCGCTCATTATGATACACTTTATGGCCCATAAATTCACTTTTAATTGATTAATGGCTCGAGTGGATCTCCGCAGCAAACTTCTTGTGCAGTTTTTATGCTTTTATTTTCGTGAGCAGAAATTTTATTAAAGAATCTGCGGCAAGCGCCAACGACACAGCCAATAAGATACTCGTAAAAGCAACACTGCAACTTGTCGTCACTATGATATGTAACAAAACTTGGATGAAGTGTTATGAATTTATTCGTGGTCATTCCCCAGTTGGAAAGTATACAAGGATTTGTACATAGACAAGACAATGAAGATACCGGTTCAAAAATGTTTTATAAATGTCAGTGTTCAGCATAAACTATCTTTTCGGTTAGATTTTTACATATTTGGTTAAGTTATACGAGTAATTCATCTGCTTCGCTAATGACTGCACATTAATAATATATCAGTTTTAAATTATTTCAGTTTAACTCATTTCAAGTTTATCGTTTCAGCTTTTTAACATGTATTATTTATTATGTACATATTTGTTAATTTTAACTTGGCCTTGTGAACTGGGTGTTGACGTAGACAAATTAGAGCTGAAGCAGAATGAAAGTCTGTACAGTTCGAGCAATTTAGTTTTTATTATGTTCTTTATGGAATCATTAAACAGGAGTACATTAGGTTGAGTCATTTGTTTCTTTTATGTTAAGATGTTTTTAGTGTTGTGTTTGTAAAGAGGGCCATCACCACATAACACTACAGGACTTATTATTACCACACCGTAAAAAAAAATCACCACCACCACCACCACCAATAGTATCAGCACCACCACTATACCACTATAACTACCACTCATACCACCACCACTATCACCACTATCAACACCACCACAACAGTAAAAATCCTGCCGGAGGAAGTGGTCAAGTTATACAAAGCTGAAGTAGTTTTCCCCTCTCCCCTACCCCCCCTCCCCTCTCCCCTACCCCCCCTCCCCTCTCCCCCACCGCCACCCTCCCCTCTCCCCCACCGCCACCCTCCCCTCTCCCCCACCGCCACCCTCCCCTCTCCCCTACTCCCCTCCCTCCCCTCTCCCCTACTCCCCTCTCCCCTACTCCTCTCTCCCCTACCTCCCTCCCTCCCTCCCCTCTCCCCTCTCCCCTACTCCCCTCCCTCCCCTCTCCCCTACTCCCCTCTCCCCCTCCCTCCCCTCTCCCCAACCCCCTCACTCCCCCCTTCCCCTCTCCTCACCCCTTCTCTCTCTCCCACACCTCCTCCCCTCTTACCCACCCAGCTCTTCCTCTCTTCCACATCCTCTCCAACTCTCCCACAACTCCCACCCCTCGCCCCTCCTTCCTCTCTCCTCGCCCCTTCTCCCACCACTTCCTTCCCCTTTCCCCACCCCCTCATCCCTCCCCTCCTCTCCCCTCCCTTCCACAATTTTCTCCGAATCATCTTTACCTCCACTTATCTACCCTCACCCTGCCCTCCCCCTTCCTCCCTTGCCCCTTACATCCACCTTACCCACCCCACCACCACGCCTTCTTCCCTCACCCCCCCCCCCCTGTGCCTCCTCTTCTCCCTCTCAATCTTTCCCTCCTCCCCCTTTCTCTCTTTTCCCCCTCCGTCATTCCCTGCCTACCCCTCTTTCCTTCCCATTTTATCTCCCCTTTTTTTTCTTCCCCTCTCCCCCCTCCTGTTCCTTACCCTGCACTGAGTAGGGGAGGGAGGTGGAGTAGGGCCTACTCCACCTCCCTCCTCCCTCCCTCTCTCCCCCTCCTCCAAGGCTTTACTGTGTGTGTTGCCACCAAATTGGGGCTTTAGGAAATGTTCCCTGGCCTTGTGTGTGTGTGTGTGTGTGTGTGTGCGCGCGCGCGCGCGCGCAAAGACGCACTGAAAGGTTTAAGATACCCACCAGGGTGAGTTACTGTAGCGAATGACAGCTTGTACCTTGCGAGGAGTGACAGCACCTAGAGTACGGGTGAGTGACAGCACCTAGAGTACTGGTGAGTGGTAGCACCTAGAGTACGGGTGAGTGACAGTACCTAGAGTACAGATGAAAGACAGGACCTAGATTACGGGTGAGTAACAACACCTAGACTACGGGTGAGTGACAGCGCCTAGAGTACGGGTGAGTGACCAGAGTGGAAAGTTAGGATCAAAGAAGCATCTCACCACCACCGCTTCACTAACCTAAGCAGTAAACTCAATAATAACCGACTCCACTTTGAGCGATGTCGTGTGAGCAGGTTTGTCCGAAAATGCAATATCTGGATTCTCAAAAGTTTTCGTAAAAAAAATTTTCTCTCGTTGCTGGCGGATAAGAGAACTCCTCCACTAACAGTAAAGTCTCCGTGGCAATTCAACGTCATAATTTTGTTGTTGTTTACCATTAACTTTGTCTCGTAACTTAAGGTAAGGGTGGGGGGGAGGAGTAGCTACGTGCGTTCTGTGTCTGTTTTAAGATTATCGTACGAACCTTTGAGAACCTATGATTCAGCGTGTACGCAGAGGTTTATACTTGTAGTGTAAACACATCCTTATTATCTGTTGTTGTTATATTCTGACTAAATTTTCAGTACAAGGGCTGATCCCCCCGACCCAGACCAGTGTATGATGGGTACTTCAAGTGAGTGTTTAGAATGAATGTATGAAGCTTGGTTGCTAAAAAACTATTTATCCGCAGACAATGACGCACGGATAAGATTAACGCTTGTAGATAAGCATGAAAACAATCTTAAGTAGAAAGTGTATTACTATAGAGGTGTATAATGTGGTCATATGAAAGGATCACTATGCATGTTTACAAAGCAGGAAACTGAGTCCAGCTCTGTAAATTCGTAACTAAATGTAACCAAGCCAAACCTAACCTAATGAAACTTACCTTAATTAAACCTAGCTTATCCCATCTTATTATCCACGCACAGACATATTACCTTCATGTATGTTATTTTTATTGCCTTATTCTACCTCCGCTTACCGTCGAAGTTTAGTAACGAAGTTAGATCAGATTTTGTACTTATATCTTTGTGAGAAGAAATTGCTGATATCCAGTTGGAACTATCGCGAAAATATAGTTTTGTGTTGTCAGGTTATTGCTGATAAGGCAATATCTGGCATCTACTGGGATAGTTGCCAGGTAGTAAATAGCAGGTGGCTTTTGTGTGGTGTATTCCCCTGAATGTCTCCCCAGCTCGCTCCCCTTAATACTTGTGTGACGTGGGAAGTTGGTGGTAGTTATTGTGGTGAGTTATCTCAAATACTGCTTATTGAGATATGTAAATCGAATGTGTGTCATGCCTGAGTTAACAGATAACTTTACCTTACCGATAATTAATATACTATACATATATTTCGAAAATTTCATCCAAGTGATGCATAATGTGATCCTTGTAATGGGTGGTTGAGTGAAGTATAAGGCTTGTTGCAGTATAACAAAATCATTGAACATAAATACATCGTAAAGGCAAGACCGACACTACTACAGTACTTGGTGAAAATCGCCTTAAGTCGTTTAGGAGTTGGAGGTCAGGATACTGATGGGGAAGTTCAAAGACAATAGTTCAAAGGAGAGCGAGTAACTTTAGACCTGTGACTAACCGATCACAACAATCTCGAGAGAGGATTCCAGAGAAAACCCTTAAGAATCTGACGTGAGAGTAAGAGGGCGATGTGTTTTGGAAGTCTAGAGTTTTTTGGCCCTGATCGATCTCAAACTGGAATATGATATAAAACCTGTTTGTTTTTTTAGTACAAACCGGAAGTCTTTTTCAACAGTAACTTCTCGAGATATAATTAGTATTTTTTTTTATTGGGCACCCCCCTACATCCTTGTGTAAGGTGAAGCGCAGAAGCGTTTAAATCGCCCAACAGGGAAGCATGCCAAGTTCATGCTTTCATGCTTGCCTTTATGTCTCATGAGTTAAGGGCGTAGAAGCCTAAGAGTCAAGGGCGTAGAAGCCTGAAGAGTCAATGGTTTATGTCTAAGCAAGTTATTGGAAGCTCCAAGAACTTTCCCTGAATACGAATTCGCAACTTTCGATTTACAACAGGTACCTACTTTGCTGCTAGGTGAGCAGGTATCATTAGTATGTGATAATCACGTTCTCTTTGACCTTGCTCCTGTGATAATAATATAAATGTTGATAAGAACAGTATTGATGACCATGTGGCTCAGATTTTGTATTGTTTAAATGGGTCCTGTAGTACACACTTCACGTAGGTTATGAGCGGTCGTATGTCCACTGCACTGTATAGTGAATTAACACTTTTGAGGAAACACTCAGGCACACAACAAATGTTATTCTCTTGATTTTTTACTTTTGATGTATTAATCTATAAATTACGGACTTAAAGACGATTGATCAGTTTAAGACAGGTGTTTTAGTTTACATTTAACAAGGATTGCCATTCAGCTGTTTCATAGTTATTTATTGTCCATGAATAATGGCAGTTATTAGGGTGTTATAAAGATGTTGATTCAGGGCCTGCTGGTTTGTCTTGGTGCTCTTATAAGGACCCTTAATTTAAATATATTAGCAGCACCGTCGACCGTGTCACAAAACATTTGGTTTTCAGGGATCTAGTCTATAAGATAAAAAGCCGTAAGTGTATTTTCACGAAAGTGGAAAATAATATCTTTATCATGTGAATAAAAAATAGCTTTTTACGGGCGAGTCAATTTCGATTTTTGTCTCACCTGAACATGTTAGGGGAGATGGCCCGTGGAGCCAGACTATCCAATTCTCGTGTCCGCGCCTTGTTTTTACGCAAGAGTCGGTGTAAATATTGTTTGTTACTTACAGAACACACCTTGCCTTTTTTGAGTCTAGAAGGTCAAAGGACAAGATCAAAGAAGTCATGAAACACGTAAGCGTTGTACCTCTGGCAGGAGAATCGCAACCTCGCGCCTCCCACAAGAAAATGAAGTGTAGTACCAAGGTCTCTTTTAGTCCGGTACTGTACAGCGTTCTGGCTATCTCCAGAGGTATACAGAATAGTGATTGTAGCGATACTTACCTGTATCGGTGATGTAATATGCCAAGAAACTATAAGATTCCTAGCATATATTATTTATGGTAAAACCTGAAGTTCTTGTTATCATGTATTTCTTAGGTAGAAACATAATAGCATCATGGCTGATAATTTGAAATGCGAGAATGGAGAAGTGTGTATATTTGAATGTTGCATATAGGAGGACTTAATACCTATGGGTTTAAGTCGATCCCCTAAAAATTTTCTTTTGTATTTTTACTCTGCCTGTGTGAGCGTCCATCCAGAATTTTTGTTATGTTAAACTGTAGAGGGGATGTAATTAACCACAATCATTACCATATTAATTAGTAACATTGGACTGAAATGCATATAACACATTATTTATATTTTAAAGTTGCCATGACTGCTGACGTGTGACACTGATGTTCACAGATGAAAGTAAACAGTTGGTGAAAATATTCGTGTAGTTTATTTAAATACAATCATAATACACAATTCAGTAATCTCCATCCTCTCATACCAATGGTGTATTAGTCCGGGCGAGTTTAAATATGGGTCACTAATCGGTTATATGACCCTCCAGAGGACAAACACAGATGATGCCTCCCCAATGCATCACAGTAAAATGAATTATATACTGTATATGATATGTTAGTACAGTAATAATATGTTTCCTGCTGTACTAACTCCTCGTACACATGTTTTATATAACCTACAGTACTCTTTGGGTGAAGGAGACGCATGTCGAGTTTTCATACGTATTTAATGTCAACTTATCTTATCATTTACGGAACTATTTGAATGTACTTTTATTTCTTTCCAGGACGAACGAGACCACCCACCTGTACACATCACGATTTAATCAAGAAATTCAACCATTAAGATAAGCAGATTAAGTCATTTCAGGTAACTTCCCTTAGTTTAAAGTAAGAGAAGCGTTTTTTTTAAGGTAAATCCTCTTAATTTATTTTCTAAGGTAAGAGCTCAATTTATTTTTATATTAAACACTTTATCCTTGTTTTTAAGTTAAGGTTTAAGTTGATTTTAAGCTTAAGCCATTAAGTGCATTTTATGGTATGTATTTTTTTTCCTACTTTTTGTTTATGTTTAAGCCCCAAAGGTATATTATTTTTCAAGGCCAAAGCTGTGTTTATTTTTACAGTAACTCCTGCAAGTTTATTCCAAAGTGAAGGCTATTCTTTTTTTTAGCTCAACCTCCCAAGTTTACTTGAAGAAAAGATTTCAGTGAGTGTATGTTTAAAGTATATGAAGATTTGTGTGTATTTTTTATGATAAGCGTTGTACCGTAGCTGTCGTACACAGTGGGTTAAGATACCGTACTCAATAATTATCGTACACAAAAGTATTTAGATTTTTTACTCAATAAATATCGTACACACAGGGTCAAGATGATGCATTCAATAGATATTGTACACAGAGGGTCAATGTATTTTACACTAAATATCATACACTGAAGGTTAAGGTGTTGTACCCAGTAGTTGTCATACGCAGTGGATTAAGGTGTCGTGCCCTGCCAATGGAGTCTCTGTTCTCATGGGGATAATGTCATTTTCTCTCTTCTTTCATGACTCACCTCTCCCGGTCGTGTTTCTCCCTTGCATTCTTGTCTAGTTACGTACTCTTGTAATTTTTATGGACTCTTATTCATTTCGGATATTTATTTTTATACTCTCTCTCTCTCTCTCTCTCTCTCTCTCTCTCGGTATGTTGGTCTGTTTTCCATTATGTCGCACATACGCACAAACAAGTTTACATGTACCTTAAACACACACACTTTCTCTTTCCTCACCTACCCGCCAGCCCCATTTTCTTTCATATCAGAGAGCCACAACCTCCTCATATAGAAGTCCTCCCTCCCCCAGCAGCCTCACGACGTATATAGAGGAGACAAACACCTCCGCCATTGCGAGATCGGTCGCCTCATGTTTCCACAACCGCGCCGTGCCAGCCATATATTTCCCGCCTGGCGAACTCTGGAAAGTGAGAACCCTAGCCTTCCAACAGCGCCAAGCCAGAGAAAACTTAATATTTCCAGGTCAGGCCCAGTGGGAACCTTATACTGTCAAGCGAGGACGGAGGGAATGAGGACTTTATATTTCCCAGTGTAAATCTTCTCTTTTCCGAGCTGGTCCAAGGGATTAGGAGCCTTTTCAGTCCCGATATTTTTTTCTTTATGGAGCCCTGAAAGTCTCATAGCCTCTCCCAGTCCACTATGCGATTAGCAACTTTAAACTTCCAGTAGTGGCCCAGGGAGTGAAGAAAAAAAATTATTTGTCGTGGTTGAGTAAAGAGGAGAAGGTAGTGATTGTGACGCCCACGACAGGAATAAAGTACTGTTGTATTTTACTGCTGGAACGAAGAGACGGATCCAAGGGAAACCAGAGCAATATTTTGGTCTAGTGAAACAGCCAAACAAGTGACGCATTCAGGACATCTTCAGAGATCTGTTGACAAGACACAAACATAAATTTTACCATGTGAAAACAACAGAGATTTATTTTTTCTTAACAAATACTACCGAAGAATTTTCCTGTTACTGGACATTTAACAAACTCTACGTGTCCAGACCATCAAAACCTAATTTGCATATCCAAGGTGTTGTAATAATAATTAATGTGCGTCCTCGGTAAGTCTTGATTATTGAGGAACATCAGTCTTGCAGCAGTGGTCTCTAATATCTTGTAGCAGTGGTCTCTAATGCCTTGTAGCAGTGGTCTCTACAGTGATTTCTAGTGTCTTCTAGCAGTGGTCTCTAATGTCTTGAAGCAGTGGTTTCTAATGTCTTGTAGTAGTGGTTTCTAGTGTCTTCTAGCAGTGGTCTTTAATGCCTTGTAGCAGTGGTCTCTAATTTATTGTAGCAGTGGTTTCTAATGTCTTGCAGTAGTGGTTTCTAATGTCTTGCAGCAGTAGTTTCTAATGTCTTGTAGTAGTGGTTTCTAGTGTCTTCTAGCAGTGGTTTCTAATGTCTTGCAGCAGTGGTTTCTAGTCTTGCAGCAATAGTTTCTAATGTCTTGTAGTAGTGGTCTCTAATGTCTTGTAGCAGTGGTCTCATGTCTTGTAGCAATGGTCTCTAATTTCTTGCAGCAGTGGTCTCTAATCTCTTCTAGCAATGGTTTCTAATGTCTTGCAGCAGTGGTTTCTTATGTCTTGCAGCAGTGGTTTCTAACGTCTTGCAGCAGTGGTTTCTTATGTCTTGCAGCAGTAGTTTCTAATGTCTTGTAGTAGTGGTTTCTAATGTCTTGTAGCAGTGGTCTCATATGTCTAGTAGCAATGGTCTCTAATTTCTTGTAGCAGTGGTTTCTAGTGTCTTCTAGCAGTGGTCTCTAATGTCTTGTAGCAGTGGTCTCATGTCTTGTAGCACTGGTCTCTTATGTCTTGTAGCACTGGTCTCTAATGTCTTTTAGCAGTGGTCTCTAATGTCTTTTAGCAGTGGTCTCTAATCTCTTCTAGCAGTGGTTTCTAATGTCTTGCAGCAGTGGTTTCTAATGTCTTGCAGCAGTGGTCTCTAATGTCTTCTAGCAGTGGTTTCTAAAGTCTTGTAGCAGTGGTCTCTTGTGTCTTGTAGCCGTGGTCTCTAATTTCTTGTAGCAGTGGTCTCTTATGTCTTCTAGCCGTGGTCTCTAATTTCTTGTAGCAGTGGTCACTTATGTCTTGTAGCCGTGGTCTCTAATTTCTTCTAGCAGTGGTCTCTTATGTCTTGTAGCAGTGGTCTCTAATCTCTTCCAGTAGTGGTCCCATGTCTTGTAGCAGTGGTCTCTAATCTCTTCCAGTAGTGGTCTCATGTCTTGTAGCAGTGGTTTCTAGTCTTGCAGCAGTAGTTTCTAATGTCTTGCAGCAGTGGTTTCTAATGTCTTGCAGTAGTGGTTTCTAGTGTCTTCTAGCAGTGGTTTCTAATGTCTTGCAGCAGTGGTTTCTAGTCTTTTAGCAGTAGTTTCTAATGTCTTGTAGTAGTGGTCTCTAATGTCTTGTAGTAGTGGTCTCTAATGTCTTGCAGCAGTGGTTTCTAATGTCTTGTAGCAGTGTTTTCCGATGTCTTCTAGCAGTGGTTTATTATGTATTGCAGCAGTGATTTCTAATGTCTTGTAGCAGTGGTCTCTAATGTCTTGCAGCAGTGGTTTCTAATGTCTTGTAGCAGTGTTTTCCGATGTCTTCTAGCAGTGATTTCTAATGTATTGCTGCAGTGGTTTCTAATGTCTTGTAGCAGTGGTCTCTAATCTCTTCTAGCAGTGGTTTCTAATGTCTTGCAGCAGTGGTTTCTAATGTCTTGCAGCAGTAGATCTAATGTCTTGCACCAGTGGTCTCTAATATCTTGTAGCTGTGGTTTCCAATGTATTGCAGCAGTTGTTTCTAATGTCTTGCAGCAGTGGTCTCTAATGTCTTGTAGTATTGGTTTCTAATGTCTTATAGTAGTGGTCTCATAATTTTTCTGGCAATGGTTTCTAAACTTTTCTGACCGTAGTAGATAACCAATGCGACTGAATGCTCTGTTTTCACCCACACGTACAGTAGTCTTCAGGGTGACAGATCTAAGGCAGGAGGAACTTCATTTCACACAGTTAAACTTATATGCACAACAGATGTTCACAGTCGCTTGTATTTATTTGAAAGAGAAAAATAAATGAAAGCCAATGATGAGTTAAGATGCGGGAAATATTCAGTAGACAACTTATTAATATTTTGTTTTATTTTTACAATGACTCTTCAGAGTACGAGATTGGTTTGATTTGCTTTGGTTTGTTTAGGTTAGGTTGGATCTGGTTCGGTTACTGTTGACGGATCTGAAAACATCACATACAATATTATTAATAAAAAATAAATAAATAAAATACAAATGAAACCCGTGTTATACTTGATAAGTTATACATAAATGAAATATATTATAGTTGGAACTAATGGAATATGTGCCCTATAAATTATATATATTCAAGTGTCTATATTTTAAAAGGGTACGACGGAAATAATGAATACGGAGATTATAATAGGCTGTAAACCTATTATCTGAGTGTTTGGTATTTAATTTGGGGTGGAAAATAAGTTGCATGTTAATTGAGTGTTGCTAATTGGCAAAATATCAATATAATTTAAGCAATAAGGGTAATAAGTAGTCTCTCCAGAATCTATTTTGCGTCATAAAGTGAATTTCGAAGTTCACTAAACTGTCCGATGACAATTATGATAAATGTAACATAGCGAAGAGTGGTGAAGACGTTGATCTGTCTGTGTGTGTGTGTGTGTGGGAGGAGGAGGAGGAGGTAGAGGCTCTTGAGATACCCCAACACAATCCCACATACTCCCAACACTCCCATGTACTCCCAGACACCCCCACGTACTCTCAGACACTTCCACGTTTTCCAATATACTATATAATCCCACGTTTTCACCGACACCCCTACATTCTCCCACACACTCCCACGTACCACAGACGCTCAGGTTCTCCCAGATGCTCCCACATACTCCCAGAAGCTCCTACATATTTACAGACACTATCACGTACTCCCACACACACCCAAGGTGCTCTTGAGACATTTTCAACTATCTATTTCGAAACTAAAATTTTGTGACAATCTACCTGTCACACACACACACACACACACACACACACCAGCTGTTATATTCTGGGAGAAAATCAGTAACGGTTCTGGTCTATATATTCCCAGCAGGAGCAGAAGGGGGCTCAATGCAGATTAGTTTTTCATACAATTTTTCACGAAATGACACGACCTGGTGGCGCCCTTCTGACCACTCAAACGTCCCTTCCTGAAAAGCTTGATAAGAGGAGGTGAGAAAAATTATAGTGGTTAGATGAGAGAACTACTGAATCCCGCAGTGTTTTTTGCTGGTACAGGACTGTGAAGCCGGGCATAGTGGGTTTGGTGTCTGTTGACAATACCTTTGTGCTGATGGAATAGTTAGTTCTAGTTGAGGGGAAATGTGGATCCAGGAAGTAAATTTCTTTAGAATTATTTAATAAAAAAGAAGGTAATATTAGTGAAGACAATAAACATCGAGAAAGGTAAAAGTCATACATCGATGATAACGAAGGATATCCTGCGTAATGAATCCATTAGGATTTAGGTAAACGTTTGTCTACAAAAAAATGTGTTCATAGAAACATTCACTGGAGGTCAGAGCTGCCGCGTACTGCCATAAAGTTATAAGTTGCATTTATCAAGTTAAAAGCTGTTCTTGTCAAGCGCAGCGTCCGAGTGCAATGTTCCAAAGCTTTTTTTATCTTTGTTGTACATGAAATGCATTTCGTTACAAAGGACTGCCCACTCTAACGCTCACCAGCTGATGGCAATAATTGGGTGAGGATGGACTCACTGGCTGTGACAGATTTGACGTGGCCTACATTAGTGCGAACCAGATTCTGGATTGAGAGTTTCATACGTTCATTTTATCTCCCTTTTACTGGGGGTGAGAGAACACTTATCGCTACAGTCTCGGTGTAAATTTCACACTGTTTGAACCTCAGTTTTTGTGCGTGTCGTAGAGTTAAGCTGACCAGCTGGATGCGTTGTCACATCCACTCTAGTGGGAGAGCGGGTGGGGGAATATTTTAGTGTAGAAACCTTCAGAACCAGGTCTACCGTGATTAATGTTATCAGATCGCTTCTCCATTTCACCGAAACTGTTAACAGGTTTTGCATAACTTTCATAGGATAGAGGTGCTGCTTGTCAGGGAGTGAGAGGCACTGCCGGTAAGTCTCCACAATGCATTCGTTACGGGGGAGGGCGGACGTCAAAGCTGAGTCCCACCGCTGTCGATTGTATGAAGCAAGTTGTCACCTCTGGCTCCACTCACCTTCATGCATAAGATTCTGGATACCGACCAATACTTCAGCGTCTTTTATCTGCGGTGTTCCAGTTATTCGCTTTTAAGTGACGGACGAAACTGATCTTTCCACGGACACAGCCATAACATCGTCATTATGCATTTAGACCCCTTGTGAGTATTCCTATGACCAGTCTTTCTTGCTGAAGCTTCTTTGTTAATACTGAATTTCAGGGCAATAGGAGCGTTATTCAGGGCAGATATGGACACTTTATCCTTCAGCACTCTTTTCGTTGAATGCGAATACTGTTACTGTGTTGTACAGTAATTCTTCTTAAGTGATGGTTTTGTGTCTATTTGATATAATTATTATTATCAACACAAAACAACTGTCACGTATAATAATGCTGGAAAATAGATTTAGTAAATAGTGTGACATTGCAAAGTGCATGATAAGGATAGAGTCATGTACATATAGTGAACGAATAAAGAAAGAAGTTTCTCATTTTCCAGGAGAGAGGAAACAGTGTACTCCCTTCCCCTGAGCCGCCATCTGTGTGTACGAACCTAAATGAGCAAGTTGGGTGCGTTCTTACATCTCCAGCCCGGGGTAAATATTTGAGAATCCGACTCCTCCCTTGTGTGTTGGCAGCGAGCGCTTACCTCGCATATACTATAATATGAGATAATATGGCCTCTGTTTTGCGGTGTCACAAGACCAAAAATTTTGAAACCACTGGGTTGTAAAATTAAAGTACTTTTTTTTTTTAGTGCTGATTGATTCATTCACTAATTCTATAGTTTGTTTATAGTTCTGTTATATATATATTTTTAGACTGACACAAGTGTTATTTTCGCCATTATACTGTTACCAAAATCGCCCAAATTTATTAACATGCAACTTACAGTTTACAATTTACATCTGACAAATTCCATTAAGAGAGGTAAAATCGACAGCAATTTACATCTGGGAAATATGAAATAATTACGCACCCTCAGATTCCCTTTGGCGGAAACATGGCCCCCTGTCCGCCCAGGAAATATATTGACTTTATGACCTCGCGTTCCCCCTCTGGAGATATATTGCGGTTCACTCGTAATAAATACATTAAATATATCTTAAAACGTATTTGTAAACTTGTACAGACATTTTATACTGTGGATTTATTTGTTTGTATCAGTATGAAATTTGTTGATACTACGAATTTAAGGTAGTTATCGTACTGGAGCCTATATTGGGTTTCAAGAATATACAATAATTTTTTTATTTTTTTTAGTAATTTAAACATTGTGTCCAAGGATAACTTAATTATCGCATATTTACGATAAAATTATCGTAATGGATCAATTTTCTTTTCTTTTTCTTTTTTGTTTAACATACAGTGGATCCTTGTCATGGGTGGCGTTAGGCTTACCCACGCAACCAACTCCAAAGTTTGTTTTACTGGAGATAAGTCACCCGGCGAGCCATGACTGCGACATATATTTTCCATTAGTGGTATGTTAGCCAGCCTCTAGGGGAGGTCAGTGAGACAGTGTTGTACTGTTCATCGCCTCACGCCCCAAAACCACATTTTAAATAGTATCCCCTTGGCCATGGGTTAGTTAAGACGTCGACCCCATCCTCTCCCTCCTGAAGGGAACGGGACACCACACAGAGTCCTCCACCGCCACTCCGTCCTGTGGACCGTCAGTGACACGAGACTAAGTGTGCTAACCTCGGTTGTTATCCCTGTGGAAATATCACGTGTGGATGCCTGGTTGCAACAAGAGCAATCCAGGCTGGCCTATCAAACCTACAGTAAATGGTTAATCAATTCACACTTACAGAGTTCTCCTGCACGACACCCGTCTACAGTGACCGTGATCAACACGAGATTAAGTTTGTTAACCCAGGTTTGTATTCCCCGTGCAAAAATCACTTGTGGAAGCCTGGTTGCTACGAAAGCAATCCAGGCTGGCCTATTGCACCTAAGTGGCTAATCAAGTCACGCTTACCAGTTCTTGCCGCGACAACCGTCTACAGTGACTGTCAGTGACGCGAGACTATATGTGTGGTAACCCAAGAGTACCTTTTTGTTGTTATTCCCCGTGGAAAGAAGTTCTTATGCGGAATCCTGATTGCAACAAGAGCAATCCAGGCTGGCAGTAAATGTATCTCTTGAAGAATTAAGGCTCTGTTGTAAGGGTGAATGTTTTCCAACACCTACACCACCCTTATCTTACTTACTTCTCTTATCTTAGTTCTTACTCTCACTCAGTTCTGTCACATATTCTTTTGGTAGCATGGTCGAGGGTCTAGGCACATGGGTAAGGTAATTCTGGTATCAAGTCACTTGGACAGAAATAAAGTTAAAGCACTGTGGGAGAAATGAATACACCTAAAATACTCTAAGAACAAGTTTATTAATATGAAATCAAAGGGAAAAAGAGGTATTATTAATTTATAACTATCAGGTTCAACTCCTGGGCTTATTGCAGACTCAGTACTTTCTTCTTTACTTATTTTCTTTGCTCAACAGTAAGATCTGAGTAATTACTAATTACTCAGATCTTACACTCTTGCTGCACACAACCTTACTGGTGTTACATTACATTACATAGCAGGACCAGTACCTTGGCCCTACTCAAAATACATAGTACCTGGCACTCATTGTAGATTCCTGTACTTCTCACACCTACTGGTGGTACGTGGCATTGCAGTACAGATACACGACTTTACTCAACATACACGTTAATACTGAAACCAGCCGATACATGAGTCCACTACCCAACATGGGACAATTATTTCCTGCTAATTATCCCTAACATACATCTTACAACACTCTCTGTGGACATATACTTCCAGGGAGTGTCCCAAGGTAGAACACTGGGGCTCACGACCGTTGTTATGGTCGGTGGTAGCCAGACACATGACGAGTCTGGGGTCTGGCACTACGAGGCAGTGGAGCATATTAATCAGGCCGCATCGGTGCCATCGTTTCATATATGGTCCCTGCTGGGTATCTACTGCATCCGGGGCAGTTGTCGAGTGATCCAAGAGTCACAATTGGATCTGGAGAAAGATTGGGGTGGCGTCAGGGACGGAAGCATGTCAACAAACAAATCTCTGGTCTAGAAACGACAGACATATTTACGTTATATTACTTCTAACACTGGGTGAATGACAATTCATCTGTTAAAGCATGAACACTGATGAACACTGATATTCACTACAATTAACTGAATCAAACTGAATGGCTACACATAAACATAACTGGAGAAACATTGCAGCTGCGTTTGGGGACGCTCGCCGATCCGATCCGATCCGATGTGATGGAGAGAAGAGAGCCTATTGGCTCGCCTTGCGTGATGCGCGGGTATATATATATATCCCTGAGTTGCCAGTGATCGCTACTCACGCAATGACAATAATTACTCATTCAAAGATGACCCTCAGTTGACAAAGGTCTGGCTAATTACTTGAGTTCATATACACAGACTAATTCAAGATTGAGCTTCCCAGGAGAAAGTGGAATAAACAACGCATTGATAACTGTCTTCACAAAGGCAGGACTCTGGGAGGGAAACACAAGTGTAGCGTCTATGGGGAAAAACACGTCTTCTCGGGGGTCGCTAACCCACTCATGTTTTGCGGTCGTGGAGTTTAATAAGAATCATTAGTTAAATAGACTAGCAGTCAACGTGACCATGACACTGTTAAGTCATACCCATAGTAGAGTAATCACATGTATCCCCAAGTTGAAAATTCCCTCTTTTAGAAGATTAATTTTATTACAGCGTGAACGTGAGTGACTCATATATCCATGCAAATTGTAAATCATTGTATGGAAGCTTGCCAAATAATTGTGAGTGCAATATCTGCCCGTATCTGTGATCCTATCTTATAATTACTAACGGTAATGACTGATTGGTTATGACAAAGTATAACCAATAACTTAGATGGATGTTGGAAATTAATGGAACTCATTAAATCATCATTTATCAAGTATAAATCATGGAATATCGGGTGGTGGAGTGAATTTCTACGTAGATACATAAATAATCTCCTGTAAGTAACCAGTGTGAAGGTATCTAACTCTAGGGTAAGAAATATAAGAAACACAATTTATTAGAATCTCTATATAATATAATCCACACTTAGACCACTACGATGAAAAACCATGACAATCCTAAAGGGCGTAATTGTCGTACCCAAGGTCTTTTTTATCCATTTAGTAATAACTGTACCTTACTCCGGGGATTAAACAATCGCACTTAGGAGACATAGTTGTCATACAGCTGGAGGGGCTGAGCTGGAATTGGATCCACTGCTCTACATACAATAGTCCAAGGATAAAATACTTGCCCTTGCAATAGTCTGCGTTCAGTTGCGTGCTACGTATATGCTATGGGGAATTCATATCGTGTTATGGTCCAAACCGAACGGTTGTGACGTCATCGCGCATAAACGGTTGCATTCTGTATTATATGAGGATGGAGCACTCTTGTTAATTTTTTACCTTCCGTCACGTCGCCAAGCGGCCACCGTGTATAAAACACATGTTGGTCATTGTGCTTTTCATGATATTGTGCGATAACACCAGATTACTCGATAAAACAATTTATATATCTTTGTGGTCAGTAGGTTATTGACATCCAACTTCAGATATCTAGGAATAATTTCTCAAAGCAACACATTGATTATTTTGTAGTAAAAGATAAGTATTTGCATACTGAAGGCAAAAATTATCGCAGACAGTGAACCAATGCACTTTATTGTAGTTATTCTTTTAAGGGCTACTATTTTAGAAGTGACAAAAAACATCACGGTATTTACAAGTTGGTAACAGTTGGCAGACACCACTTTTTTAACATCTTATATTGTGCTCACTAGTTTATTGATGATACAGAGATATTTATGTGTAATGATCCTTGTTGTTGATTAAAAATTTAAGTTACTTTAGGGATAACAGCGTTATTTATTTTGAGAGTTCATATCGACAAAAAAGTTTGCGACCTCGATGTTGAATTAAAAATTCGCCATGGCGTAGGAGTTGTGGAGGTAGGTCTGTTCGACCTTTAAATTTTTACATGATTTGAGTTCAAACCGGCGTGAGCCAGGTTGGTTTCTATCTTTTAAGAAAGCAAGAATTACTTTAGTACGAAAGGATTTAGTAATTAAAATAATTTTTAAGTGTAGATTAACTATATTACTTTGGCAGATATGATGCATTAGACTTAGGATCTAATTAGATAGAGTTTTCTATAAGTAATAAACATTTATTCAAAAATGTTTGAATAAAATAGTTTGTGATAGCTTTAGTTATACTTGTGAGTTATTTAATTGTATTTATTTGTGTTCTTGTGGGTGTTGCATTTGTTACTTTGCTAGAACGTAAAATTTTAGGGTACATCCAAATTCGTAAAGGACCAAATAAAGTTGGTTTTATTGGATTGCTACAACCCTTTGCGGATGCTGTGAAGTTATTTACCAAAGAGCAGACCGTACCTGTAAAATCTAACTTTCTTCCATATTATGCTTCACCTGTTTTTAGTCTGTTTACTGCATTAATTGTGTGGCTAGTAATTCCTTATGAAATTGGAATAATAAATTTAAACATAGGAGTACTTTTTTTCTTGTGTTGTTTAAGATTAGGGATTTTTGTCTATAAGAGCTGGTTGAGCTTCTAATTGTAAATATTCTTTGTTACACAGGCTTCGTGCCGTTGCTCAGACTATTTCTTATGACGTAAGTCTTGCTTTAATTTTGCTTTCTTTTATCATTTTAGTTGGCGGTTTCAGCTTAGAACTTTTTAAGTCCTTTGTTTAGGCTACCAAATTCCAGGGCTTTGAAATACTTGTAGAGGCAAATTGTGGAGTAAAAACATACACAAAAATAACCAAATGAAACCTGAATGAAACCTGAATAAAAGTGATATGGAACTTAAAGATGCGTCGTGACAGACCTCATCATTAATATCTAATACTACTTTGGAACGTTCTTTTTGTGTGTGGCTGTGTCCAAAGGTTTTTAGTTGCTTCCAGAGCTTTTTGGGCTTGTTTTTATTTTCCTCGATCTTACTGTTTAAGTAGTCTTGTAGCGTGGTGTATGTGGCCAGTTGTCCAATTTCTCTTTGTTAGGCTCGCATACATACGTACATGTAGGGAAAGGAAACTTACAATGACGTTATATATATATATATATATATATATATATATATATATATATATATATATATATATATGTATATATATATATATATAAACTTTTACTCAACACGAGATAGAGTGTCGGCAATAATATTATCACAGCCCTTTATGTGTTTGATTTTTATATTATAGGGTTGAAGAGCTAATGACCACCGTAACGGTCTTTGATTCTTATTTTTCATATTATGAACACACTGAAGTGGATTATGATCTGTATAAACTATCACTGGGTAAGGTGATCCACTTACATACACCTCAAACTTTTCCAGAGCTAACAAAAGGGCCAATGCTTCTTTTTCTATTTTGGCATATCCACGTTGATGCTTTTTCAGTTTGGCCGAGAAATAACAGTTCTGGTACAATATTCCATCTTTTCCTTTTTGCATTAACACAGAACAGTCTGGTGCTGGGAAGTTGCTGCTTGGTAGAGGAGTTGCTGTGGAGGAGCTTTTTTAGAGGGGGGGGGGGGGGTATTTATATCGTTCTGCCGAATCAAGAATCGAAATGCAAAGATGAGAAATGCTGCTGATTGGCTAAGATGAAGGCGGCAACTGACCAATCACCGCGCAGTTCGAACGCAGAGCTGATTTGTGGAACTCGCCGCTGGTTGGCTGGTAAGCGGACGGCAAGTGACCAATCAGCAGTTGTAGGGGAGAATATCCACCACACTCTTCCGCTCGCTTTACATCTCTCTGTACTTTGTTTCTTAACTTACAAAATTCTGTTACTCATCATCATGACTATTTGTTTTTAACTTACGAGCGAGTTGATCTGTGTCTGATTGATTCCAATATCTCGCTAAGTTACCAGGAATCAGTCGTGATTTATAATTTTGTCTCCTTTAACCGCGCTACGTCATCAAGAACTCTAGTAAAATTATTTTAGAACTTCTCCAAGGCCTCGTTAACCACCATGCAATAAGGAACTCCTCTTTATTGTAATTCTTCACTGACCATATTTTGAATAATTTATGCTGTCCTATCTTATCACTGACCGCTTTCCTGCTGCAGTAAGTGATAAAATGGTCACTAAGGCCAACAGGAATGACCATTTTGTCTTGGCTATTACACATTATATGATCTAGTATGATGGCTGAGGACTTTGTTATCCGGGTATATGAATTGATTAGTTGTTTAAGGCCGTATGTATCTAAGATTTGTTTATATTTATTATACATACTGACAGTTTGATACTGTTTTCTTCTTGCTTAAAGCAAATTTTTTAAAGTCTCCCTGTATTATTGTTTCTCAGGGTTTTATTAGAATATAACTGGTCTCATTAAAGTGTTAGTTAGCGTGGTAGTTTAGCATAGGCACGTGGGTTACAGTGTTTATTTTCTGAGCAGCAATTGTTAGAAGAAAAGGAGCGGTGATACTCACAATTTATTAATTAAATATTTATTAAAATATATTGAACCTGTATCCAACAACAAAAATAGATTCAATCACTGATTACTTTACTTTACTTTATATGCATTTCATTATTTCTTTGACTATAAAGATGGTCATTTTACACACTTGCTAATAGCACAGATATTAATAAGTTACTAACATCACTCACAACTCAAATAACAATTCTAATACAGTACTGTACTGGTAATTGCATTATTTTATGGTTTCAATACTCAACAGGGGCAGTTATATTTTTGGTAATTATCCAGAATCATGTACAAGAACACGACTTTCCACATATAATCGAGATTAGTACACCAGGCTTACATCACTGGTGTTTATCACAACAAACAAGTGAAGCACGCTCTTAGCGTTGGTTGGACTCTGGCGAGCAGCTAGAGAGCTCATTCTCCCGGGGGTAGTTCCCAGCGCGTCACTCCTTCTAAATTTAATCTCGCGGAATTCAAAACATCCTGCCATGGACATCTTACTCGTAGGCAGCTACCACTCTCTGGTAGCTGCGGGTATTCAACTACAACACACTGTGCCTGAGATACGATGAGCGAGCATCAAAAAAAAGTGTAAAAGTCTAAACTCAATTACAAACAATCACATATGTCTGGCTAGGGAGACGCAGGGCAGTGACACAGACGATGTTTAATTTATGCTATATCTTACTTGGCACATGAGAATTTCACTATGTTAAAACATGAACGCTGATATTCAACAAAGTTCAACTGAGTTAAATTCACTTAATATGGCGGGCATGAGGCACTCGTTACATACCTGAGATATGTTGAGGGAGCGTCAAAATGTGACTCTCCCTCCCACATGCTGTTATCTACTAGGCTAACTGGCATTCAGGCACGTAAATATTCATTTAAATCAGTTACTGTACGCACTGGCTTATGAAAATCAGACTATGAGCTTGTATTAATTTTCTAAGATTAACTTTTTAAGCTAATCAGTGCCAGAGCTTTCAAAGGCAAGAATTGAACTGATGTCAGGTACTCCAATTGGGCGGAGCTTGGAAATCAGAAGACTGACATATTCTTTCAGGATATTAATTACTTTCTAAAATATACAACTGACAACAACTTCAATACAAACATCAGATTCTCTTATGATTGTGAATCAAAATTATCTAATTTCAGTTTCAGTTGGAGACTCAGAGCGTCCCCAAGGACGATGCCAGGAATTCGTCACTTCTACTGGCAGATTCTACACTAACTTATTTGACAATTTTACAAACAGTAAATGCAGTTGAAGCTTTCATCATCAATCACAAGGGATCTTGAATGTCTCGTCTGTAAGCAGACATATCTAACTTAATGTAAAATATGTATATTCTCTCTCAATTTCAAATCTCTGAACACGATATGAGGTAATAAGAAATATCAGTCTGGGGGGGGGGGTACATAAGAGAAAACGGAGGACTCAGGCGTACTGAAGCGGTGAGAAAACGGACGTCTCAACTGGGGGACTTAATAAAGAATTTATTGCTACATGTTTTGTAGGCTATTGAGCGTAATATGAATCGTTTGATTTTATGTTAACTAACATATACGACCGTGGTCAGTACATTTGCTTTCAAGATTATTGAGCTTATTAAGTACAAAACTGAAAATAATTTCAATACACTCTTGGGATTCTTTGAGGTCAGTAAATCAAGAAAATACAACTTCAGTTTTGAATTGTTATATCGTAATTTCACGAGAGACACAACAAAGAATACACAGCTGTTTGCTTGGCACTCAGAACACATCGTCCTAACACAATTTACACTACACATAAAGATAGATGAAACCTTCACAAAATTATACCCACCAAACAGAGAGGTACAGTACTACCGCCTGGGAAGATATTGGAAGCATAATGTGTTGTCTAATGGTAGACCCTGCTGCCATATGGCATCACAAAAATTGTGACCAAGTCCCAGGTTGCTGATCTGACTTTCTGCCTCATTTACACACAAATGGAGGGTTTTAATTGGCTATATTATTATTATTATTATTATTATTATTATTATTATTTATAATTGTTATAAGTTTTTATTATTATTTTTTATTAGAATTGTTATTTATTTATTTTTATTATTATTATTGTTATTATTATTATATTTGTGAGAGATGTTGAAAGCTTTAACTGTCTTTATTGTTCGTAACACTTGTTTAGTAAGTGAGTGTCGAGTCTGCCAGTACGGATGGCATCCGATGATATTGTCCCTGGGGATAGCCAAGAATTTCCAATTGCTACTAAAGTTAGATCATTTTGATACACAAACATCAGAGAATCTGATGTTTGTAGTTTAGTTAGTGTCAGTTGTCTATTCAAGAAAGCCACTAATCTCCTGAAAGAACATGTCAAACTTCTTATCTCCAAGATCTCAACCTATACCCATAAAGGGTTCTTGTCTAGATATTCCGCTTATGTTGGGAGAACTAGTGTTAACAGCGTGTGTATTTCACTTCTTCCTGGCAAGCCCAATCTCTGATTAGATTATAAAAATAGACGTCAGAAATTCACCTGACCCATGGCATTGAGTGTCATAGTTATTGTACAGCAACTGAGTTGAATGTAATTTCTGTCATTGCGTGATTAGCCTGTCTGGCATATGTTCCGCACAGGCCTGAGTTGCCAGTTAGCCGTATATAAACTCGTGCATGGGGGAGCGTCACATCTCTGACGCTTCTTCATTATCTCAGGTATGTGTACGATTCTCTGCCCGCCATATTAAGTCAGTTTAACTCAGTGAATTTTGTGAATATCAGTATTCATGTTGTAACAGTGAAATTGTCATTTACCCAGTGAAAGAATTAATGTAACGTAAATATCGTCTGTCGTTGCTAGACGAAAGATTGTTTGTGATTGAGTTATTATTCACATCTTTGACGCTTCTCCATCATTATCTCAGGCACAGTGTGTGTGTTAGCTGAATACCCGACAGTCACAGGGGGACCGGTAGCTGCATACCAGCTGGCTGCATTGGAAGATGTCGTTAATTTGGCAGGACTAAACTGGGCGAGTCCGCACCCTGGGATCTAGGCCCGAACTCCCCCCACAGTGTGTCCTACTACAACCAACCCTAACAGCGCTCTTCTTTTGTTGTGGAGACACCAGTGTTATACCCTGAGGCACACATTACAGTTATATGGGCCAAAGTATTATTGTTGTATATGATTGGAGCTAATTAGCAGAAGTATGGTTATCCCATGTTGAGTAATGAACCCATAAATATTGATAGTATCAGTACATCAATCGAGGAAAAAGTGCCATGTTGTTCATTCCGAACTAACATAATATTATAAATAATAAGTTAATTTGGAATATTGTCAAGTGTTTCATAGAACCATCTGTAGTGACAATGAAATAATATAATAATTGTTTAATGATGTAATAAGTAATTGAAGATCTATTTTTTGAATGGTAAAGTAAGACCTAAGTGGTCCAGTCTGGTTTGAGTGTACTTGATTAACATCTTGTTCACTCCTTATGTTAATAAATATTGAATTAGTAAACTACGAGTATCACCGCTCTATTCCTTCTACCCATTGGTTCTCAGAAAATAACTATTGTAACTCATGTGCCTTGAAGCTCACTGGCACGCTACCTAACAGTTCACTAAGATATGTTATATTCTAATAAAAGTCTGGGTGATGGCAGGCTACCGTTGTAAGTATAATAAGTGTTATAATAAGAATGACATGGTTTCCCAGACTAATCCATGGTTTAGAATTTAACTAAAACAGGATATAATTGAGAGAAAGTAAGGGCATAAAATTCAGAAAATACAATGATATATATGAAAGAAGGAATGAAGTAAAGAAAAGAATACTGACTTAGAAAATATAAGCAAAGAAATAAGATATATACTTATAGAGAGAAAGATTCCAGAATATAGAATTATTAGTATATACACAAGAAAAGATTTATATAAAAGATAGATATGACTAAGAATATAAATATATAAATATATTGAAGAATAAAGAGAATAAGTATATGAAATAGTATAAAGAAGAAAACAGGATGCTTACAAAATACCTCAGCTGAAAGATATGCAGCCCCATGCGTTCTTTCAGCAAGATGGGGCACCGCCACACTGGGGCTTACAAGTGTGCGATTTCCTCAAAGGAAACTTCCCTACTCATTGAATCGGTCGTGCTGGAACCATTCCGTAGCCTCCTCGTTCCCCGGATATCATTCCTATGGATTTCTTTTTATGGGGCTGCGTAAAGGATAAGGTGTATGCGAAAAAGATTAATAACATTGCAGAGTTAAGACACTGGATTGAAGAAGCAATGGCTTTCATAATACCTGGAATGAAATCATCTACCGTCTTGATATTTTACGTGCTACCAAAGGGGCCCATGTGGAGGTTTACTAAAGTGCAGTTATGTGTGCCAAATACATGTCAAAAGATTACCTGAGTTGGTTTATTCATTACAGCAAACCGTTTTAGGGTATATTTTACAGGAATTTTTTTATTGAACTTCATATTCAGGTAGTAGGTAGTAGGCAGTAGGCAGCAGCCAAACAGGGAGGTACTACGGCCTGGGAAGATATTGGAAGCATAATGTCTTGTCTAATGGGAGACCCCGCTGCCATATGGCATCTCAAAAATTGTGAACATGTCCCAGGTTGCTGATCTGACTTTCTGCCTCATTTACACACAATTTCAGGGTCTCAACTGTTTCTCTTACCAGTCAGTCAGAACACCGAGATAAGAGAGCCGTGGCTCTGAAGTGAACAAGGAGATTTAGGGCAAGGTATAGTTAAGAAGTGGGAGGTACAGAAGAAGAATGATAGCAGGTGGGCTTTCCACTTTGCGGAGGCTGGTTTGTGGCTTAACCAGTGACAGACGTCCCTCAGTCCTCCAGGGGCAAGGGAGGTTAGATAAGGTAAGCTAAGCTAGTATATAGTGCGATCCAAGGGAATGTGTTGTCTTAGGGTTGGTTGGAGGGTCCCTTCAGGTCCTTTTGTTGCTGAAGGGATGTTCCTCATCTTTTGTGCATGATTGGGGGGTCCCGCCAGGTCCTTGTGTAACTGGCAGGATAATCCCCATCTTTAAGGTTATGCATGTGGTGTTGGTTGTTTCTTGGAGGGTCCCTTCAGGTCCTTGTGCAACTGAAGGGATATTCCTCATCTTTAGTGATTGGGGGTCCCACCAGGCCATTGACATCACAGGCCCCGATGTGGGTCAGTGACCTGTGCCCGGGTGGGCTAATCCCCGTAAAAAAAAAAGCGAATAAATTATAGACACCCTGTACAGTACATTGACCAACTACATCTTGTTTGCTGAAACATAAATAACCACAGCTGCTGTTCATAAGATAATTTTAACTGATTAGATTTTATATTTTAATATTATTTTTCATTGAAAACAGCTTTAATGAGAATTATCATAGCTTGGAAGAAATATGCTGTTTGTGCAATTTGGTATTGTGGGGTATGGGATGTTTAGGTTCACACTCAGGATGGGATGGAGAAAGGAAACTCACAATGTGCTCTCTATATACATGTTGTATTGGATGTACAATGCAGCTTGGTGCTGGGAAGTGGCAGCGTGGTTACAAGAGTGATGTAGAGAGGGCTGGTTGGTGAGGATGCTCAGAGGACAGCTTGTGGGTCGCCATGCTCGCCGGTGGGAGCGAGGGCCGCCAGGCAGCGGCGGAGGAGGTAGTGTTGCTTGCTGCGGCTGTAGCTAGAAGAAGAGGGAGGTCACCACGAGGTCAGGTCATAAATAGCGGGGGTAGGCGTGGCTTAGTAGTTGACCTCCGTCATGTATAGCGGCGCTGGTTGACCCAGACCACGAGGCATACACTGGGAATTCGCGGGGTCGGCTACTCAGCGACAAACAGCGTTTGTAGGGGAGAAATCCACTACAATACTCCCCCCTTCCCTCCAGGCGGTGTAGGAGACTTGTTGTCTGCAGGGTTGCATGGCACATGCGAGGCAGAACGGGCGGTGCATGCTACATGTGAGCCATAACGGCGATGGCATGGATGAGCCGGCCACTAGAGGAGACAACTGTCTAGATACACAATATCTGTGGGAGTAGAGAGGGAGAAAAGGGGTGTGTGGAGGCGATGACTGTTGTGCTTCCCTCACGGCAGGTACAGAGTCGTCAGATGCGCCTGCTGGGGTGTGTGGGCCTGGGTCAGGAGCAGGGGCTGCTTCAGCAGAAGCGGATGAGGGCTCGTGACAGCAGCAGGGTTCAGGACAGTAGCAGGGGGGTACCTGAGGGAGAAAAGAGGGGTGTGTGGGTCCGCGTCAGGAGCAGAGGCCGCGTCAGGAGGAGCGGCAGGGGGTACTGCTGGGCCGGGGCGGCGTCTGAGGCAGGCCGGGTGTGTTGGTGTCGGTAGGATGTGGTGCTTGGGGCAGGAAGAGGAACGGCTGTCTGCTTAGAGTCGCAGAGCTGCTCTAGGGTGTCTAACCTGTGGTGTAGAGACAGTAGTTGTAGAGCCGATGAGAGCTGCTTCTGTGTGGATAAGCCAGTCTTCCATGTTGCTTGAAGACTGGGAGAGTGATCGGTTTCTCCTCCATCCTGTGTAAGTGCGAATCTCCGGGGGTCACCATTTGTGGGGTACGGGATGTTTGGGTTCACTCAGGATGGGATGGAGAAAGGAAACTCATAATGTGCTCTCTGTATACATGTTGTGTTGGATGTACAATGCAGCTTGGTGCTGGGAAGTGGCAGCGTGGTTACAAGCGTGATGTAGAGAGAGCTGGTTGGAGAGGATGCTCAGAGGACAGCTTGTGGGTCGCCATGCTCGCCGGCGGGAGCGAGGGCCGCCAGGCAGCGGCGGAGGAGGAAGAGGTGTTGCTTGCTGGTTGGTGTAGGTAGAAAAGAGAGAGGTCACCACGAGGTCAGGTCTTAAATAGGCGGGGGTAGGCGTGGCTTAGTAGTTGACCTCCGTGATGTATGGCGGCGCTGGTTGACCCAGACCACGAGGCATACACTGGGGAACTCGCGGGATCGGCTACTCAGCGACAAACAGAGTTTGTAGGGGAGAAATCCACTACAGTATTATGCTCGCCATGTTGGGGTGTATTCCGCTACAGGAGTTCATGAAAAAAAAATAAAAAGAAAGACAAACCACTCAAACGGTTAATAAAGTGATACGTAGTGAAATGATAAATGATAAACCGGAGTGATTAAATGAATACCGAAGGTATAGCAAGTAAAATCAGCTGAAATACTAATTGTTACCGTTATAAAGTACCCATTTTCTCAAAACAGTAAATGACCATTTTCTATGATTTCTAGATTGTCCAATAGATGGCTGTAGTGTAGGTCTTTTAATTCATTGCGATATTCCTTGGGATGGATTTTAAGTAAGTAAGGTAAATAATCACTATGCTAGTTACGCTGTATTTATGCCACGTCAAAGGTCAGACGCGAATCCAGGAATATCAAAAGGGGGGTGCAAGAAGTTGTGGGGGGGGGGGGGGGGCTGGGGCTTTAAGCCCCCTAGAATTTTATTTCTTTTCTTAATCTGACCAATATCATGGGTATTTTGAGGCCATTTTGAAGCCATGCGCACTTGATATTAGGGGAAATTCTGAAGTCAATAGTAAAAACTTTTTACCAAACAAAAATGCCTGAGGACAATACTGCATTAAAGAAAATGTACTGGAATGTTCTGGTGGAAAGGGGAGTCCGGACCCCCAGGACCCCTCTTGGATCTGCCCTTGATTAGGTGGCTAATTTCCTTAAGGCTCGTAAGTTAAACATCATTGTTACTGAAGGTACAATAAAACCTTTCACATTTCAACTTAAGTATAAGGTAAATTCGAAAAATAACTTCAAAATTAAAGCCGAGACTCCTTAACTAGATACTCTTGCTTTGCACTAGTAAGGAGACAATAAATTTCTATATTTTTTTCTGATATTTACCCCTTCGTAACTTGCAATGGAGATTCGGGAAATACTGTCCGGAGAATAACAGGAAAATTCTCGAAGTGGTCGAGCATGACGGAAATGCCACCTCTATGTAAGAGGTTTACTAAAATATATGACCGACGATCTTATTTTTATATCCATTTCTCATTTTACTCTATATAATGACTCACATTGTAACGTTATTCAACATGTGAGAATTTACGTTTAAGAGTCGCCAAACACCTTTTTGTTCCAGATACTACTCTGGTTTTCCTTGAATCCCCGAGATGAACAAGGAAGCTTATACTGTACCACCTGTTGTGCTCCTCCAGCTGCAGTAAACAATTACTTATGTTCGCTCTTTCCTCCCGTGATTGTCAAACATTCGAATGATCAATCTGTAAATCAATATTATTCAATTTGATACCGCCACAATAATAAGATATCAAATCGGACCTTTGTACGAGCATCAGCCAGGTGTAGTGTTTAAACGTGTGGTAGAGGCCGCGCTATGAGCAGACGACAAGCCAGCAGACGATCCTTCACCATGGCGACGCTCGCTTGTCGGGTCAATGTAATATCTGCCCTCAAGACTTTCTGCAGGAATTATGGTGCCTCTGCGGTAAGTGTTAATGCATATGTAGTTGTAGGCATATGTTTCAAATTTTATCAATAAGGAAATAGTGAAATACTGCTTGGCTAAGTTGATATTAAGGAAGTCCAGTCAGGTAAACAATATAAAAGGTAAATCAGCTGATTAGTCACCAAATTGCTTTACAGTCTTTGGATATTTTTTTATTATTTATATTTTTCGTAATTTTTAAAGATTAGTGCCTTTAAAGGTGCACTTGATTTCTCAAAGATTTACTTGTATGCTTCTCGCCACTGATGGAGTCGATCAGTTAAGTTTGCCTAGATATTCATTATTTCAAAGGTTTTTTATGCTTTCTCTCGTAATTGTGGTTTGATTTCTTGTGTTCTCGTTTTAAGTTTGGTTTAGTGAATAAAAGACAAGTCAAGTTGGAGAGCAAGGAAAATATTACTAGAATGCTCAAGAAGTAGGACTTGGACTTGCCATGGATGCTTTTGTGACTGGACTGAAACTTATAGGCGTTTATTGTAAGGTGTTATAGGTACACGAAATAGCTATTGCGTTAGCTTTTTCCCGGACTGATCATTGAAAAATACGACATTGTATCGCGTCTTGGGATTAACTGTTGTACAACACAGTCTTCAGATAACAATATAATTAGGAGAACTGTCAATTGGACACATTACGGAAAGAAATAGTGAAGAAAATATATAGAAAATTATGGAAAGAAAGACAAAAAATGAAAAAAGTTAATCAGTCAACAATAAATAAGAATAGGACAAAAAATCGGGCCCGTTGTAAAGGTAATTTTTCCCGGATTCTGAAACCACACATAACAAATAGAGCAGCTGTACACTTCTTCTCTCGCGGCTAGGTGTTCGCCAGGGGTGTCATTTCAGATTTTGCTTGGGTGGGGAGGGGGGCAACACCATTACATGCAAAGAGTAGGGGTCAAAATCCTGCTCCACCGTGGTGCCGCCGGGCGGTCCGACTAATTACCCAAATGTAGCCGCAATTAAGTCAAATAATGGTCCGACATGAATAAATCGGACTGCCAGTCACTTCTCGACTTGTATTTGGTGTCACAAAGTAAAAAAAAAAATGGAAAACTTACTTTAATCTGAGTTAATAGATCGCGTGCATGTACCGAGGGAGTGAGTAATTACCCAAATGTAGCCGCAATGAAGTCAAATGATGGCCCTACAAGCGTAAATCAGGCTGTGAATCACTTCTCAATTAATATTTGGTGTCATAAAGTCACAAAAGATTGTTAAACTTAAATTAATCTGAGTTGTGTTAGGTTAGGTTAGGTACATGCACTCGATCTATTAACTCAGATTAAATTAAGTTTACCAATTTTTTGTGACTTCGTGACACTAAATACTAGTCGAGGTTAGGTTAGGTACATGCACTCGATCCATTAACTCAGATTAAATTACGTTTTCCAACTTTTTTTTTTACTTTGTGACACCAAATACTAGTCGAGAAGTGATTGGCAGTCCGACTTATTCATGTAGGACCATTATTTGACTTCATTGCGGCTACATTTGGGTAATTAGTCGGACCCCAGCCGGGTGGTGCTATAACAGATGGAACACGTTCCAACACGTTTTCTATTTTCAATTTGCATCTGCCCGGTGTGGACCGTGTGGCTACTAGCAATATGACTTACTCCCTTGCTGCATTTGCTCTTCCCTCTTGAGGTGTCATGCGCACAACTCAGCAGAAGCGTCTGCGCAGACAGAATAGCTAACGCGTTAGCAATTCCGTGCATCTAAAACGCCATACATAAGTTTTATTAATTTCTGAAAACGGCACTACCACCAGAAGGAGTTGTTTGATTTTTTTTTTTCCACGTGTTCTTATCATTGTGGTAATTATTTTAAGAGGCGACAAATTTTTATTTTGCTTTTTTCTCAATCTATGATCATAAATCACCTGTAGTGGGCAGGGCATGAAGGTTGGGGGAAAGTGTGGGGTCAAACACGATGAAAAACTGATCATATGACACAAAACGATGTCTCTGTGTGCTTTGTACACAAAGAAATTAATTATTGTAAATACTCCTCCAAAAAATCTGAAGAGTCAACGAGTGTTGTTTTCTGTCCAGTTTGTTAACAACCGATGAGCTCAGTCCGAGCATACTCTCATGCCCACAAAAAACATCAAATCATGACGCTTCAACAAAGTTGCTTTCATTGGTACCAGATATCAAAATAAGTATTTTCTATTTAATATGGCAGGGGGTCTGGGGGTATAGCCAAAGAAATCTTCCTCAAATTACCTAACTTCCTAGCTGGGGGGGGGGGGAGGCGATGAGGTTAATATTAGGTAGGTTTCTTTGGTTGGTTAAGTCAGGTTCTAGTAAATGTTGCCTCTTTTAAAATAATTACTACCCTGTATTATATTAAGAACATCTGTGGAAAAAAATTAACAAAATTGAACAACCCCTTCTGGTGGTAGCAGTTCTCTGACATTGCCTAAGATTTCAGCAGGAGAAAATTACCGAGTAGTATTGTCAAATTTAACTACTGTATTTATTACTCATTTGTTCACTCTTACTGTGGTAATCTTATATTTAATGGGCATAAAATCATCTGTCTGCCATATCCATTTGAAGATGGCCTCGTCAATCCTCTCATCGCCAAATAATAATCATCTAGATAACTGATGCATGAGAAGAAGCAACTACTGGACTGTAGAGGAAAAATGTTAATGGGGGAGGACACGGCTAACACCAGAAGCAGTTGTTTGGATGGTAGTCAGTAATAAAAATAATACAACAATACAGAGAACATAAAACCTGACCTAACTAACCAAACCTGGTATTAATTTACTTTCAGACAGCATGAGAATCTTAGGAATTCTTTCTTTACTATAGGTAGTTTAACAATTCTAAGACACTTTTCGTCTGTGGCCTTTCCTTGCAAATGACTTAGATATGCCTGGGGGGTCCAGAGGGCAGAGTCCCTGATTAGGAGGTTAAGTTAGGTCATTTGCAAGGGAAACAAAGAGCAGTTCACTTGTAGTAAAATCTGTCATATGTGTAATTCTGTAGTGGAAATGAATAGTGTTAGCTGCCAGAGACGAAATTTAAAGAAATTATGAAAGTATCTGCAGTATCAACTAAAAATTGGCCTGTACAGTAGAACGTTGATTTAAAGCGATTCAATTTAAAATTATTGATTTAAAGCGACACCCACAATTAAGGACACTGTATTAGTTTAAAGCGAATCTTTCCTATTTTATGCTAGTCAATCTGGTGCATCATCATGGAATTACCGGTACACACACTTTTAAATTTCGCGCCTAATGTTTACCGCCAGACGCGTCTCTGGGCACGCTACACGGCTGCCCACCACCCTCCCACACCCATCCTCAGTTCTCGCACTGACGTTCTAGTGAACGGACATATTGTGTGACACTATCTCCTTCTACCACATGCATCAACCATCGCCACTATGTCCAAGAGGCCATCTACTACATCATTGACTACCTCGAAGACCATGAAATCAACAAGCAATTGCACTGGAGCAGAAAATCAAGGTGCTGGAAGCACTGCAGTGTGGAAATGGTACTTCAAGTGTGGGGCGTCAATTTGGACAGTGATGTGGATAATGAGATGGTCGTGTTGGGGTCCGTGTCTTCAGAGGATGAATTGCCTAAGTAAAGTTGAGTAAAAATCTATTTTGAAAGTATAAAGTAATTAAAAACTAAGTTGAGAGGAAAGTGAAAGTGCTTGGTGAGTCAGATGGGAGGCAGGCGGTGCCAGCGCGACCACCCTCTTGCATCAGCTGATCACTAGTAAACAGACCATTTCGCATCCCTTAATTTTAGCTGTGTTGATTTATGAGTGTTTGTTTTAGCATAATTCTACAAAAAACAATGTTTTGTTTATTCTAGGAGATGGGCTGAGGTGCATCTGGGTACTGCCAATCTTTTTCGTATTTTGTGTTTCTCTCGAGTACCAAATTAAATTATTCCATTGAGACAACACTTCGATTTAGTGGGAATTCGGTTTAAAGCGACCTCTCTTGGAATGTATCTCTTGTTATATCGACGTTCTACTGTACTGATACTCCAAAAATAGGCTGATAACACTGATATCGGTACATCCATAATACTGTATGCCTGTTTATAAAAAATCGAACCACATACTACATGTTAATACTAAAGTACTATACAGTACTTATTAATTATTAACATTGGAGGCGATTGCATCTTGAGGTGATGAGGCGGTTGAGGCAGGATTTGATTGTATGACACTCGCAATGTACATTACCAAAGCTGTTGAGGAGGTTATATTTTCACTGCTAATTTTATTGATTGTATGTACTGTACACTACAAGTATTTGTATTTCTTAGGCTCTTCACTGTAGTACGCCTCAGCAACCACCTATACCACAGTGGTTGTTTTTCCGGGCTGGGGGTACATGTGTCCGGTGCTGAACCCTAGTCTGGTTTTCAAGGGGATCCAGATTAAGTGAGTCTGGGTTAGAGGGAGTTGACTGTACATTAAATACAGTAGCTATGGTCAATTTTCTTACTGGGTCAGGCAAGTCAGAACCTTTCCTTCCTTTCATTGGAGTGGCTGAGTGTGAGCTCATTCAAGGCCAGACTTGACCAACACTGGAGCAGGTTCTGATATATTCAGGAGCCAGTGCATGCCTAGTATTTGCTAAGAGTGCATAACAGAGATTTGACCGACCGCCCAAGTGGATAAAGAACCGATCAGTGGCGAAGAGGATAGAAGTTAGTAAAAGTATGTTTATGTGGTGGCAAAGACTCGACTTTTCAACTTCAGAGGGAACTGCCATTCGTAGTTTATCCTTTCAGGGACTCTATTATACTGTAAGTTGAGTAGGCTGCCACCACAAGTTTTGAGCATCATGGGGGACCTCTCTTTTCAACCTTGTAGACTAGTTAGCTAGTTGTATTTTATTTGCCTAAAACTGGCTCAGGTCTAAGCTTAGAACTTCAAAATTAGCTCTCATTATTTGCTGGTTTTAAGTATAGTATTTGATTCATGTATTTTTATTTCAAGGTATCGTTTGGAAAATCACAATATGTGGAGGTAAGTACTGTACCATATTATATCTCATTCCCCACCATTTTTAGTTTATTTATGATGGATTTTATTTTTATTTTTATATTTATTTATTTATTTACTTTTTTTTTTTCATTAACTTTTTTCATTGAGAACTTGCAGTCCCATGACAAATATTTTTAAGAAAACGATTGAAGGCATATTTCTCTAATCTTACCAAAGGTACCTCAGAAGAAGCTGATCAGGATCTTGGGTCAAAAGATGTAATTCTTATAAAGAATCTTGTTAATTTCTAATACCGGTACTGTACTCAGTTACCCACTTCCTGAGAGTTATTCTAGCTTAAGCCCTCTAATTGATAATTCTTGTAATACCATACATGCACAAGCTGTTTTCCTCATCATCGAAAATGACGTTACCAGGGTCATCTCTCACACACTGCTCACTCACAACTTCCTTGCTTCTACCCATTGTTTGCCTGGCTCTTCTGAATACAGTACCTCTCCTCTTGTGTCAACACTATTCAACATATCTTTGAATGTGTCCTGTTCATGCTCCTTAGCCTTGTAAACCTCTCTCCTGGCCATAAGTTGGCCTTCAGGTACAGTACTCCTCCTTGGCACCACTCATCTTCCAGGCCTTAAACAATCTTCTTTTCTCCTGTATCTCTTTGTTTGCTTCATCATTCCACCACCATGTTGCTGCATGCTTTGCTGGGTATTTCAAGGCTTCTCAACTCAGCATAAAATGCTTCTCTTGCATTCTGTTCCTTCCATTTCAACTTGTTTCAGAGTGGGCTTCTAGCACAATTAGCTTCCCAGAGGGGATTCTAGGGGCATGTTCCCCATAATTAGTTTTAATGTTAGGATACTATATGTGAAATGTGGATAGCAAGGATTAAGTACAGTACATCTTTAATGGGTTTATCTCATTTTGAAGACAACTTTTTTCCAGTCTTGTGTAGTGGTTTTGGGCAGCAGTTTGTTTATGTAACTTACTTTGGTACTTTGACATAAGAGTTGTACTGTCAAGGGATACTGGGAATGTTCTCATCCTTTCGAGCACAGCCTCAGAACTCTTGTCCCCTTGCTCAAGGGAAGCCTTTGATCATGTAATAATGTGTCTGTTTTGTTCAGACAAGTATTGATTGAATTGAAAATAATTTTTATGTTTTGGAGGGTCTTGTTAGTGTGAGAATTTTACTTTCCAGTTTTTCTCAGCTTGTTTTCGAGGGTGCATTTTTTTCCCTTTAAGTGGCAAGGCTACATGGAAGTTTAGCTGTTTCTTCATATATGCCATTGAAAGAGTGACTAGAGACATATTTTCTCTTAGTTTCAGTCCACTTGTTTCTAGCACTTACCGGTATGTATATTGCTGGGAAGTTTGCCTTGTGTGAAATAGGTGATGCTGTCTTTATGGTGTCCAGAAGAATTTTCCCTGGATCCATTGGTCCTGCTAGTCCTCAGTTGTCAAATCATAGACCTGTTAACTTTACATGAGTTGCCTAATCTGTGCTTGCTTATAAAATGGGATTTTAGGATTAATCCCTCTCTTTTTTTCTCCAAGAGATGACTTAGAAATCAAACTCATGGATCCTAATTTTCATTTTTCAGATTCGTGGAGCACATGTTCGCCCAGAGTATCCCAAGCAAGTTAAAATTGTTGAAGTAGGTCCTCGAGATGGATTGCAAAATGAGAAGGTGCATGTACCCACAGATGTAAAGATCGAATTTATAAATAGACTATCACAGGCCGGTCATCAGTCAGTGGAAGTAACAAGGTAAGTTTAGACTTGTATGTAACATAATCTATGAGACTTAAGAAATGTTAAAAAGGTATAATTCAGTGTACTAATGAGAATTGTTAAGTGTACATGGATGCAATAAGATAGTTGTTAATACTGAAAGTTATTCGGAAGGTAGATGACTCCGGAAGAGAAAGTTAAGTTAACAGAACTGCTTATAGTACCTGATATATACGGTACTGTATACAGGCAGTGTATTTAAATTTGAATAAGACTATATTTCTATGTAAAGTTAATTTCTTCAGTTGTAGAGTCTTGCCAGAAGTTGTTGGGTGTTACTGGGTTAGTACAGCAGGGCCCAAGGAGGGCTGAATATTAATTCTGGTGCCCTAGAAACTCTGTGGTGCAATGTACAGTATAGTATTTTATACCCAAAATATTGGGGTGCTCCCTTCCCACGTCCATGTGGTGTGAGCCAGCACACACCCGACCACAACAATAGCAAACACCAGACTGACCAAGCGTGGAGTGCTGCGGGGCGAGTGTTACCCACTTGGTCAAGTACTGTATGCTAAGATTTTCCGATAGTTTTATATAACTCTGCATTTCCCGAATTATCTTCTAATAAATTATGAGACCATACACATGCCAAATTCTATGAACTTTCGAGATAACGAATGCCGCGTTATCAAGAGTTTATTGTACTGTAATTCAGTACTCATGAATAAAGTGAGGGAACTCATGTTTAGTTAAATTAGAAAGACCTTATTTATTGAAATACAGTATTTGTGGGATTAAGAACAACTGTTCAAATAATGGTATACAGAGGGATATTGACCTAGCAGCAAGATGCACAGGAACTAAGGAGTTTACATTCTGGAGGTGGTGTAGGGTAAGCACATATTTTGAGCACTTAACAGCCATATCCAATAAGGAGATACACTGTGGATGTAGATTAGTAATATAGCCAGGAGAATGTTGGTGGTACAGCTTTAATGTGCATATATCTCACTTTTGTGTCCTGGTTCAAGTTCTGGCCCAGGACAGATGTGGGAAGGGTATCATCCAGTGTGACCCTACCAAACGCCACAGGTTTGCTCCTGTACTAACACTGGACAATAAAATTCATAACAAAGTAACAAAGAACAGTTTAACTGTCCAAATGGCTTGTAAGCAAATAAATAATAAATGGGGGGGGGGGGAGGGTAATATGAATTTATTGATTTCAGGTTTAGGATAAATTACTGCTACCAGATTTAGAGTAGAGATAGTGGCTTTGTTCTATGGGCCTGTTTAATAGGTTATGACATTCTGACAAATGTTGTTAACTGAAGGTGTATTTGGTAATAGTCTGGGAAGATGGAAGGAAATGTTTGAATGGAGATTCAGGGTTAGTGAAATATATTTGGTAAAGATTTTACATTGGTTAGGAGGAATTACCACAATAATAATATCTCCGTTAGCTGGAATCCCTCAAACCCGGAACTCTCCGATAGCCGGAATTGAAATTTTCCCAGAAAATCGTTCCCAAAGTCAGAATTTTCCGGAAAAATTCATGCTTTGAGAACAATTTTCCAAGGGGCACATTTTCTGGAAAATAACTATAAACATTTACTAGTACAGGTACCTGGAAAGTTCCGGGATGGGAGAGTTTTTTCGAGGTTTGAGAAATGAAAATCATGCGTACTTTCAAGAAATTCCGTTACTCGGAAAATTTCGCAAAATTTTGGGAATGGGGGATTTTTTTCCGACTTTTTGAAAGTTGTCTCATTACTGTACTTGGAAATCTCTCATTCCTGAAGTGCGCTGCACCAATTGTTCTAGCTAATGGAGATATCACTAAATAGATGCATTCAATTGTGTTGTTGTGACTCAGTAATTTGCCCAACAAATTTTTTTTTTACTTTATTATAAGATCTCGTGGAAAAAACGTTTTTTATTTATGATAATTGGGCATGATGCAGTAGTTCCATGTATGATACAGGTACAGACCCTCAAAACTGGATCTTAGTAAAGTGGAGATTCTCGAAAACTGGACATTTTCTTCCCTGGCTAAGTAAAATTTTGCTTACACACACACACACACACACACACACACACACATACATATTTAGTTGACTGTTTGTTTAACTTTTTAAATAATGAAATAAAGACATTATCATTGGATCCATATATATATATATATATATATATATACAGTAAGTCCCCAAGTTACGTACATAATGGGGACCAAAAGGTTGTACTTAACTCGAAATGTACTTAACTCGAAAATCCCCCAACCCTATAATGTTATCTGGAAAATCCTGTGCTGTTTTCCAATCAGCACTCGCCGCCTCACCAGTCACTCGAACATTATGCAGCTTATTTCGCACCTTGAATCGGTTAAACCACCCATTGCTAGCATTGAATGTCACAGTATCATCAGGGTGATCTTTCTTTAGATCGTTGAAAAGACTTAGGGCTTTCTCCTGAATCATACTGAGACACCACAACAGGGGTCAAAACCTTACCAGGTACCGGCGCGCCACAGGACGGTCTGCACTCACACCTCACTCGACGTGAGTTCCGACCGGCAAAAGTCGCCGATGCGTTAATTTCATGTTTATGCATTTCTGTAGAGATGTTGTATTAAACATACTACAAATTGTACTATTGACTCAAACTTTTAATATCCTTGTGTTTTAACTGAATGTTTTCTCGAAGTCTACTTTTAAATTTACTCCATGGATAAAACGAAAAGATGAACGAAATAACCATCGCTGTGCGCGAGACCTGGAGTAAACAAACGTCCTGTACAGCGCCGTCCTCTCTGGGACCGGCGCGCCAGAGGACGGTAAGCTTTTGAACACTACTCCTCCCACTGGCTTCACCACTCTTACGCTTTACACCAGTCATTGCACACAGAGTAAAGTGTACAAAATAGGGCAGAAATTCACAGGAGAAGTACTGTATGCACAATGACCACACTTGTTGTTTTGGTGCGTCTAGCGTGTCGTCTGCATGGTCAGTGATAGTGGCGGCGCGGTGCGGCTGGCTCGCCCGCCAAATTTAAAAATTGCTCGCCCTTTTAAGACAATATTTTTGCAATTAAAGACTTCAGAAACGATGTACGTATCGGCCGTTTGTACGTAATTCGGATGTACGTAATTCGGGGACGAACTGTATATATATATATATATATATATGAATATATATATATATATATATATATATATATATATATATATATATATATATATATATATATATATATATATGAATATATATATATATATATATATATATATATATATATGAATATATATATATATATATATATATATATATATATATATATATATATATATATATATATATATATATATATATATATATATATATATATATATATGTATATGTATATACAGTTGGTCCTCATATTACGCAGTTAATGTAACCCGGAGGGTACCGCGGAAAGTGAGAAACGCGTAAAGTGAATAACATAACATATGGGATTAATTGAAATGGAGTCCGGGCCGATCCCCAAACTCCACTTTTTGACGACACACAACTATGTTGTAGTAAAAATATTATCTTAACTTTATGATGGCATGCACACACAATTAATCATTAAGAGAAATATCAATAATAATAGGTTTTTTAACACTTACATTAGTAGAAAAGATGGCTGGGCACACGGGGATGGGCGGTTGATTCCGAGGTAGAGGGCAGATTATTGGCCCTCACCTGTATCACTTGTATCAATTGTATCACTATCCACCACAGAGGCTTGCAGGGCCTCTTTGTCAAACCCCCCAAAGTTCATATAAGTCCATATCCTCACTATAATTATCACTATCACTGACTTGGGCCGGCTGTAGTGGGTGGCGGGTGAAGAACTGGTAATGTTTTGATGACTGGGCGACCTTGTGCGCACCATTTTCGCGCCTCTTACACAACATGGCGGATGGCGGGAGGTTTGGATCCAAAAATGGCGCGGCTTGCCAGCCGCTCTCCGCGTAATGGGGTTCACGACCGCAGAATGTGAGAATGTTAGGTTCTGGCAAGGCACCGCGTTAACGGTGAAACGCGGAATGCGGGACCGCGTAATATGAGGATTGACTGTGTATATATATATATATATATATATATATATATATATATATATATATATATATATATATATATATATATACACAGAAATACTTTGCTATTTGCAACCCCACTTATCTGCAATTGACATTTTAACACCCCTGATCAATATATGCAAAGCATACTCTGGGTGTTGGCAATTGAAAAATTACTATAACCTACAATAATATTTCAAACCGGGCGGGTTAGCCACAGCTCTCATATACTGATGTAGCTAATGCCCATTTCACACAAACGTTTTCTGCTTTCTTTTTTCCTGCGCATGAGAGACACTCACCCCATGCCTGTACCTGTACTTCCAAACAGCGGCATGAAAAAATATGCCAAGCTTTCAAGGATTCTTCATATGGCAAATGTAGTTGGTAGTTTAAATGTTGACACTCGTTTACAAATGTCACCACACACACCCACACACAGAGTGTGTTCTTTTGTATTGTTTTTATGTTATTGTAGCTATTTTATTGCATTATTAGGGGCCATGATTGCAGTAAAATTCACCAGTAAAGAAAAACTTTACCAGTGCGATTGCCTGGGAGATGTTCGTGGAACCAGTGCGAGAGTGAGAACGTCTTGACAATAATTTAACCTACTGTTCCATACATACACCTTAATAATACAAACTAACTCAATTATTAAACCTACTGTACCATATGAACACTTTAAATGTACAGTCAGCCAAAGATCCAGCGACTCCACCCTGAGTCTCGTACTGGCAATTTTACCTGGCAATATGTACTTGGTAAAGGAAGGCTGGCAATATGTACTTGGTAAAGGAAGGCTGTACTGGTATGTAAAGGTGATTGTGATTGGTGGATCTATTTTTGGCTATATCACTTTCAGGATAAATATTAAACAAACCAAAGGTAGAATTTTTTTAATAATAAACTACTCATTCTTATTTAAAATCATGAGAAGTTTCCAAAAGTTCGTATATTTGGTTAAATAACGTAGAAATTATATTAGTGAATTGGCAACTCCACTACAACGGGGAATGAGGACTGCCACAAGATTCTCAGATCAAATTTTCTTCATTATTTAAGCAAATATAAGAACATTTGGAAATTTCTCATGATCTTAAATAATAATGAATAAGTTTATTTTTATAAAAATTCTACCTTTGGGTTTTTTAATATTTATCCTGACAGTAAAGCAACCAAAAATAGATTCACCAATCACAATCACCTTTACATACAGCCTTACTTTACCAAGTATTGCCAGTACGAGACTCAGGGTGGGGTCGCTGGATCTTTGGCTGACTGTACATATACACTCATATCATCCTTTGGGCATCCTGACACAGTTTCACCAGGCAGTCACTCAGCTGACTCAGAGACATGTGTGGCAGTTGCTGTGTTGCCCTGTGTGTATGTCGTAATGTCATATGGGAGAGGGATACTGAGGGCTGGGTGGTGATTTGGTGATGCAGTTACGGCTCACTGCCTCAATACTGTACACTACATACATTCACTTCCCACACATACACACCCATGCTCTTCATTTTCCTTATTTTATACTGTAGTTTTATATTGTATTATATTGATTTCTAAGCCACATTAGAGTATTGTACAGCAATTATTATTTTTTTTAACCAAGCATAGACAAGTCATAAACACTGAGCTAGCAAGAGATGCTGGGTGGGTTGGCTTGCTCAAGAGCGAGACCTAAGCGTAAAGGCTGTTCAGGGGATCAGACGCTTATAGGTGGGGTTGTGTACTATGGATATGCATACACTATGATTTTATTGTACTGGGTAACTATCGTTCACCATAAATGACCCACAAAAATGCATGAATTTTAACCCCTTAAAACTATTATGCATATATAGTCTGACCCCCAGCTTTCAGTTTAAAAGTTGACCATTAAAACTTAGACTGTTCTCAAGTTGAGAGTTCCCTATAAGCAAGTGCAATGGGTTTGTTTACATCCCATCAGTTTCTATTGAATTTCTATGCCAGGTGCTGCCTGCTCTCACGTGGTCCATAATTTACCTCCAATCTTTGGTTTTATTTGACCAACAATCAAGGTATTTGGGGTATTTATTCAATCAGACAAAATTATTTATGAACTACAGGTTGACAACCCTTTATCCAAAATTCCGAAAATCGAAAAAAAAATTTTGTGGGGCATTTTTTTTTTTTTTTTTTTTTTTTTTTTTTTTTTTTTTTTTATATATATATAATGTGTGTTAGCCCACCCAGGCATAGATCACTGACCCACATCAGGGCCTGGGGGGCGAAAACGTAATAGTAATAATAATTATAATAATAATAATAATTATTCATAGTACAGTACACACTAAATAAAAATACACCAAAGTAAAATAATATGATAACACTAATAATAATAATATAATTAATAAAAATAACAATAATACAGGAGTACTGTAATAATAATAATGATAATAATGATAATAAAGAAAGTACAAGAATGAAAAAAGATCAAACGTAAGAAACATGACCTAGACCTATGAAATGTTATTATTATTATTATTTTATTATTATTATTATTATTATTATTATTATAATTTTATTATTATTATTATAATTTTATTATATTTTTACCCCCCAGGCCCTGATGTGGGTCAGTGATCTATGCCCGGGTGGGCTAATACATATTATAAAAAAAAAAAAAAAAAAAAAAAAAAAAAATCATTCTGAAAACCGAAAAATTCCGAAATCCTCTGGCCCCAAGGATTTTGAATAAGGGATTGTCAACCTGTACTATAGGCAAATGTCACTACTCTCTAGAAGCTGCTGCGATGTAAACAAAGCCATTTCATTCGCTTTTAGGGAACTCTCAACTTTTAGATAGCCTAAATTTTACTATTGAAGAACTAAGACAAACATTCAGTTGAGTTAGTGTGTGCGTGTGTGTGTGTGAGAGGAAGCAAAACTTGACTTAACTCTCCTGTAAGGCCTAGGGTAACTTTAATGACCCAGGAAACTGGAAAATCCTTAAAACCATTTTGGTCTTGGCTCCAATGGTCCCGAATTTGAGAGTTTATACAGTACCTGTAATATGAGGAATCTCTATATGTAAACACCTGCATTATCTAATCCAAGCTGGCAATTCTAAACTAACATCTCATCACTTTCATTTACTCTTCACAGTTTTGTGTCACCAAAATGGGTGCCACAGTTAGCAGATCATGCTGAGGTGTTGCGTGGAATCCACAGAGTCAAAAATGTATCTTATCCTGTTCTCACACCAAACCTGAAAGGCTTTGAGGCTGCTGTGAGTTTTTTTTTACTCTTTAAGTATCATAATTATGCAGTAACAAGAACATGTGATTATAATTTTTTTCCATGCAGGAAATAGATTGATTATTATTTAGGTAGATACAATACAGTACAACCAAGAATCAAAGTTAATTACAGTCAGCTGTTAACATAGGAGCAAAAATATATATTAAATGTTTACTGTCAAATTCAATGTAAGACAATATTTTGTAAAGGCTTATGTTTATTTGTAATTTGTTTCATACCTCAATAATTCATAAAATGTTAAAATAGTTAAGCCAACAGAATTAAATTACTGTCAAATTAAAGGTAGACAATAGTTTGTTATGGGCATTGTCCATACTACAAATCACATGAGGAAAATAATGCACCTCTGAGGCAACCTGTAAAACAGGAGTGGTTATTATGTCCTAGAAAGAACCTTAGAGTTAGTCAGGTTGAGAGTGCAGGGGGAAGATGTTTTTGGAGAATTAAAAAGGTGTAAAATTAAACCATAGTGAAGAGACACACTTCTTGTTGGATGTATTTACAGATCTCCAAATTGTAGATTATTGAACCACAGGAACTTAAGATCCTTAGAAGATAATGCAGCAGTACTCAACTCGAGCCACCTCATTGTCATGGGGGACTTCAGTTATGGCAACATTGACTGAAGCAATGAAATTACACCAAATAGCCTTAACTAATCCTGCATTTTATTTATTTATTTATTTTTTAAATCATGAAACTATTTCCTCCTCCAACATATTTAACCACTGGCTCTCATCATAACTGATGAGGAGGGTATGATGTCTAAATTAGCAAAAGCAGTGGGGATTACAAAAAGATAAGTAGGAAACAAGAAGCATTGACTGGTCTGACTTATTGAAAAATAAAAATGGGGATAGTACAAGTTTGGGACCACTTACCTGGCATGCTTGGGACCTGGGAGTTACTGAATGAGCACCAGGCCTAATGTGTAGTAAAGGTACAGTAAAACCTCTGTAACTGCCTGTGAAGCCTCTGTTTAGATCACTAGATTCACTCGTAAAAGTAGCTTTTAACTGTACACAGTAAAACTTAAAATGGTAGGCATATAAATTCTTTTCCTCAGTGTTTGCAAGAGATGATGTAAACAACTTCCTGCTTTTTGGGAAAAAACAGGAAGAAACATAACTAGCACACAATGGGTTCTCAGAAGCTTGTACTGGAGCTCAGTTGTTTAAATCCTGGCCCTGATAGTGTGTATCTCAGAATATTAAGAGGGTTTTGTAATGGGCTCAAGGAACCCCTTAAAATCCTGGAAATTGACATATGTAATTCCTATATTTGACATATGTAATTCCTATATTCACGAGCAATTGCCACTTCACATAGTTACAGGCCAGTGGGTTTTGCCAGCATAGTGTGTAAAGTACTAGAGGGTCATGGTAGAACATCTTATGTACAAGGAAACAACCTCATTAAGGAATGCCAGCATAGATTTTATGCACAGATGCTCCTGCTTGACACAACTGCTGAAGTTATTGGAGTGTGATGGCAATATTGACAATACAGTGGTCCCTCGGTTAATGAGCACAATCCGTTCTAGAAGGCTGCTCGTTAACCGAAACCATTGTTTCAATGGGTTTTTGAGTAATGGTTCCACCTCACCTAAAATTGCCTAAATTCAACATAAATGGTAGAAAAGTACACTTACTTTGAGGTGTGTATGTAGAAGGCTCCTGGATGATGATGATGATGGGAATTAGAATGGGGGTGGTGGAGATGGGAGAAGAGAAGGCATTGGGGTGGAAGAGAAGTCACCCCATGGCGCCATTTCACCCATAAAATTTCTCTTGGTGTAATTCAAGATTGTTTTCTTTAAATCAACACTGCATTATATATTGTCAATATGTAAAATAAATTTCAAAATGACCAATAATTTGCTTCCAAACACAAAAAAAGCATTTAGTTGAAGAGAGTCTCAAGCAAGATGTTACTTCCACTGAAAAGACAGAGAGACTGGCGCCTGTTTGGTGTGTTGCCAGGCTGGATGGCGCGCATGAAACTAGTTTCCATACCTTCAATTATGTTCAATAATTGGTAAAATGACTAAAAAATTTAATATTAAACTTTTAAAATTATTGAATAGTATAAACTTCTTGATATTTACTAAAATAGTAAGGAATTTAAGCCCTAAAACCGATTACTGTATTGGTGGACTAATACTACAGCTGGTGGACCGCCAAATGCAAGCGAAAACATGTTGAGGTCGGCTCGTAAAAACTCGTTAATCGAGGGATTGCCTGTTAACCGAAGTTAAGAATCTTATGGAAGGTAATTCATTAACCGAAATCTTGTTAACCGAGGGATCACTGTATATTATTATACTTTGACTTTGCCAAGACAGTTAGATAGTATACCTCCCGAAAGGCTGAAAATTTAACTGTAAAGGAATGGAATTTTTGGGAACGTTCTGGTAATGATTGGCAACTTCTTTTATAACCACAAGCATTGTGTGTTATGATATATGACATGAATCATCATGTGTACCTGTGGCAATATACTAGGACTGATGTTTGTTTCATAAATGATATGCCAGATGCTATTCATTCCTCCTTACAAATATTTGCTGACAGTGCTAAGCTATTTAAGAAAATTAAAAACAAAATGGGCTGTGAAGTGATACAGGAGGGGTCAAAGGAATGGCTGCTGAGATTCAATGTTACAAAATGCAAGAGGCTGTACCTAAGTTATATCAATAGTAAGGAGGCATATCACATGCCCCAACATGATGCTGAAACATCATTAACAGACTCTAAATGTGAAAAGAACTTTGTAATGTATATTAAGAACAAACTGAAGTTCTTGCTCATCGTGAGAAGGTAAATCGTGTAAATAAACTAGTAGAAAAGTACTTACATTAAGAATTTGAGCATATGTAGATTGTCCATTCCTCATTATACTCTTCAGAATTGTGGTGCTGCCCCACTTGTGTACAGTACTGTCATTCTTTCTTATCTTCAAAATATTCTAAAGACTGTTAGTTGATAAAGAACTTGTGGTGCCTGCACTTAACCACCTCGTGTACTAAGGTTAGAATGCCTTCAGTTGCTTAGTTTATACTATAGATGGGCGCGGGGTGATTCAATAGAATTTTAAAATCACCTCAAAGGACAATGCAGTACATAGTCAGGTGTTTTTATCTGGAGTTGGTGGATGTCTGCCTCACTAGAGTTCACAGCCTCAGGTTAGAGAAGGCACAGGAAATTGTCAGAGCTAACTTTTTTCGAGTAAAAGTTATGAACTCTTGGAATAACCTGCCAGAGAACATTGTGATGGCATAGAGTGTGAGCACAATTAAGACCAGACTTGACCAACGCTAGTACACGTTCAGGTACAATTGGGGACTTTTCTGAGTGGTACACTCAATGTTGTCAATCTGTCCTCTGTGTGAGGTGTGAACCCTGAGAGTCTCTACTCATAATCTGAAACCTCTGAGTTACTTGGTGAGACATAAGGTGCACATTTTTATCTTGGGACCAAAATATTTTAAAGCAAATTGATATAATTTTACTCATTACATGGTCTGGCAACGTTGATGCTTCACATGCTGCTTTGTTTACATAATACTCTCATAGATTAATTGATGTAGTATCGGCGCTTATCACGTTATACACATAAGTAGTATGTGGGCCTAGCCATGGCCATTCACAGAGGGTTTGCTTCTGTTTTTATTAATGATTTGAATGATTATCACGGCATGCTTTTATGTTTTTGAAGTACTGTATACTGAAAGAATATTCTTGTCACCGTACACACACACACACACACACATACATTTGACAAACATAGTTGTACTCTAATATTTAAGTGCAAAGGAAAATTTTAACTTTTATGATTAAATGAATGTTTACTCCATTATACAGGGGGTAAAAAAAATCCGGAATCATATGTTTTTTTGTGAGTGGATAATGCAGCAGGAAGTGATGCAACCTTCAATTTACTCTGTTATCTTGTTTAGTGATGAGGCTATCTTTCACCTTAATGGAATGGTAAACTGCCATAACTGCTGATAATGGGCAGATGAGAAGCCACATTGGGCAGAAGAGACACATGTTCAAAATGATCCAAAGGTATTGGTCTAGTGTGGCATCCTTAATATGGAATTGTTCGGACCATAATTTTTGTATGCTAATTTGTCTGGGGAAACATATGTTGCAATGTTGAATGAAGTCTTGCAGCCTTATTTAGACGATAAGCCACTTGCAAATCGTCTACGTTTCTGGTTTCAGCAGGATGGGGCTCCTGCACATTTCGCTTTGATAGCACATGGGCGGTTAGATTCCGAGATACAGTACTTGGAAAATGGATCAGTCGACATGGACCAGTTGAATGGCCACCCCAGATCACCAGACCTGACTCCTTTAGACTTCTTATGGGGCCATTTGAAATCCGCAAACACTTGAGTCACTGAAAAACCATATTTAAGTGGAATGTAACAAAATCAGTATGTGTACATTACGTGCTGTCACTGAAAGTATAAAACAGCGGACTGCAATTTGAACAATTAATAAAATAAACCTATGATTTTGGACTTTTGTTACACCCTGTATTGCATATTATTAGAGATAAACTGAAACTTATAAGCTCATCTAAAACCTACCTCTTGTAATTAAGCAGAATAAAGTAACAGACTATTACAGGGGTAATAAACTATCTCTACGAATTAATAGTGATTATCTAGGTCATAATATTCCACTATACTGTTTAATGATTAGAGAATTCTTTGATCAACGACATTATAAAGAAAATATTTTCAATTACATATATGTTAAAACTAGAGACTTCCCTCCTCCTTGCAGTTGACCTACCCTTACTCAATGCAATAAACAGTATTTTATATCTGCCTATTTGCTCAGTTTGTGTCTTGTGTATAAACCATTATTTAGTGTTTCCTGTAACCATTTGTTTTCATTCTCTTCTGCAAAGTTGTTATTTTTAATTTGTTTTACCATATTTCACGTATTACTTTCATGCATGTATAATAATAAACATCCTTGATATATTATTCCTGTTACGGGTATATTATTTCAACAATAAATCAGTACAAGTCCAAAAATCCGGACTACTTGGGGATTGGGTCGGTCCGGATTTTCGGATTTTCCGGATTCTCAGGCAGTACTTTTAAAGTTAAAATTTAAGGAGGAATAAAGAAGAGATGAACCTGTACATTTTGATAGTTTATTCATTAGCAAATAAAGCATGCTTCATTTATCAAAACTAGCAGTTTTAAAGAAAAATAAAGTCAACACTAGACAAAAATGTAAACAAACTGTCTAATACCATGACAAGTCCTGAAATTCTTACGCCATCCATCACTAAATGCGCACTCTGATTCAATGTTCATTTGCTCCTTAAAAGACTTTGCTTTGGCAATAAGCATCGGCCCAGAAATTGCCATACCTTCTGATCGTTTTAACAAAAACCATTCGTGCAACACTTTATCAAGATTTTCTAGTGTGGGCCAATGTAAACTTTTTCTTTCAGTAATTTTAATGTAAGGCTTAGAAGAAGCTGTAAATTCTAGAATTTTAATATTTGCCTTTTTTATATCATAAATTATAGACTTTCCAATGCCGTATGTTTCCATTAGAACAGCATTGCTCACACCACGTTCTAGTTTCTTAATTATTTTAAGTTTGTCACTCAATTTCAATGTGTTCTTCTTTCTCTTCACACAACGAAGTTTATCTACTTTAGGGGCCATTATTATGGGCTTGTACTCTGTACATGGAAAGAGTAGGACTCAAAATTACATACGTTGTCACAGTTTGATTGCTTGTTTTAAAGTGGTGATCGCGTGGTCGTTTGTTGTCGCTGTGCTGCTGTGGCATTCACGCATGCACACATACACACAAAAGATTTCTAGTGCCTCAAATTTTACATTTCAGTTCAAGCTAATTGCAAAACTAACGAAATTAGCTACCTATAATTTACAATTACTTTTATTATTAGAATTATGTAAATTAATTTTTTTAAAGCAACTCCATTCATTCACGTAACCCACAAAAGCCTGCTAAGTTTAAAAAGTTTGAGTTTTCGAAAAGTTCGGATTCTCGGGTGGTCCGGATTCCTGGCATCCTGATTTTTGGACTTTTACTGTAGGAAGATTCTTTGTGCCTTATACATGTATACATATACTATATTGCTTCATATTGGCTTGTATCCCATATAACAACAAAATTGTTATCAATATTCCTTTTAATCTCTTCTGTTAATAAATGTTCCAATCGTTTCAGTGCATATTCAGTACAGTATTAGTATTGTATGAAATGCAATTTCAATTCATATATATTTTTTATTGACAAAAATACAGCATGTTTGTGATGTATTGTCTACAGAATGTACAGTCTTCATGGTAATTGTTTTCTCATGTTTTCAGGTTGCAGCAGGCTGTGAGGAAGTAGCCATCTTTGGGGCAGCATCCGAGTCATTTAGCCAGAAAAATATTAATTGTAGCATTGCAGAATCTCTCACACGCTTCCAGGATGTAATGACTGCAGCTGATAAACTTGGGATTCCTGTGAGAGGTTATGTCTCATGTGTTTGTGGATGCCCCTATGAAGGTCTTGTTGATCCCAAGGCTGTAGCTAAGGTGACTATGTTCATTAATTTTTCTTGAGTAACCAATTTCGTATAGTCATACTTCAAGAGTTATAGTTTTTTCTTGAACAGCCCTTTGTGTTTTTGCTTTACTATACAGGCAGATAGGAATTCAGTGTTTTTCTGCCTCTTACAAGAATACTTAGTCGTAGGTAGTAGGCAGCTACCAAACAGGGAGGTACTACTGCCTGGGAAGATATTGTCAGCATAATGTGTTGTCTAATGGTAGACCCTGCTGCTATATGGCATCATGAAAATTGTGACCAAGTCCCAGGTTGCTGATCTATCTTTCTGCCTCATTTACACACAATTGCAGGGTCTCAATTTTTTCTCTTACTATTGACAATACAACATACATATATTGTTCCTCACTACTACTATTACAGGTTGTACCTCTCTAGTCCGGCAACCTCGGGACCTGACCGGTGCCGGACCATGGAAATTCACCCTTTTCCTGGATAGATAGTGACTTGTGCTTATGCCTGGAAGCACTAGCACCACTTTCTCTGCATCATGGTCTCTTTGAAGACATATTGAAGGGTTAAATGTCGTAGAGTAGCTTCTCAAATTTCGCGAGTTTTTAATTCTTAACGTATTTTATTGGAACACAAAAAAAAAATAAATAAATAAAAATTTTGACGGCGGAAACTTGAATTTCGACGGGTTTGAACGGCCCGCCAACTTGCAGACTACGTGCATAATCGTGTAAACAGCGTCATTTCTCTTATGTACAAAAGATTCATTATTGTTTATTACTGAGTGTCTTTTTTATGGAATTAATGTTTATGTGTGCAAAATGAGCAATACAATTCATTAATAATACGTAGAATATTAAAACACACGAGGAAATGACACAGCATTGTATTCGTTGATTACAAAACCAGTGACTGACTGGTTCTACATATAAAACTGAAGAAAATAAGACCTTGGTTGTAGCTGCAGTAAAATTAATATGGTTGTTTTAAGTAATGTTATTTAATGTTAATAAATGGAACAATAGAAGTAGCTAACGATAATGGTAAAGAAAAAAGAGAGATCGCATATGTAAGTGTGCATGCGCACACGTGAAAACATATCATCATTACTTTACATAAGAATATGAAAGCAACACTTATTTACTGTTCATATATATTTTAATTAATGTTTCTGAATTTGTTTTTATTGAATTAATGTACGTGTGTGCAAAATTAACAATACAATATATTAATAATACTTGGGATATTAGAGGAGACGAGACGGCTGCCGGCATTGTTAATGTTAAAGCTTACGAAACCAGTGATTGATTGGTTCTACATATAAAACTGAAGAAAATAAGACCCTGAGTTTAGCTGTAGTAAAAATGTAAATAAATGAATATGGTTGCTTGAAGTACCTGTAATGTTATTTAATGTTAATAAATGGAACAATATAAGTAGCTAACCATTAATGGTAAAAAAAAAAGTGAGACTGCTCGTATGTAAGTGCGCACATGTGAAAATATATCGTCATTACTCTACATAAGAATATGAAAGCAACACTTATTTACTGCTCATATATATTGAAGGGTTAAATGTTGTACTCTGTATAGACAAGCAGAGAGAGAGAGAGAGAGAGAGCAGCCGAACTGCCGGATGTAAACAAACCTTAATTTCCCGCTGCTTTTTTTTTTTTTTTTTTTTAAGGGGATTAGCCCACCCGGGAATAGGTCACTGACCCACATTAGGGCCTGAGGGGCAAAAATTTAATACTCCTGTAATAATAATAATAATTCAGATAAGAAAAAAAAAAAAAAAAAAAAAGAAGCTGCCTATCTACCTATTGGACAAACTAAAATCGTTCCGGACCACAGAATGCCGGACTAGAGAGGTACAACCTACTACTACTACATTTTTGCCCCCCAGGCCCCAATGTGGGTCAGTGACCTGTGCCCGGGTAGGCTAATCCCCGTAAAAAAGAAAAAACAATTTTAAATGCAAAGGAAAACATTATATACAGTTGTATTTAACACACTTTACAATTTTGTAAGCAGTTTGTTTTCCTTCTTTATGCTAACTGTAATTTAGAGTTGCTTATAATGATATTGAATTTTGTGGTTCAGTATGTACAGTAATACCTAGTGAAAAATATTGGCGATACATTTGTTATGTATATGAGTTTATGTCCTGCAACTTTTGTTTCAGTAGTACCCAAGTTATGAATGTACAGTAAATTATTTAACAACCAAAAATCTACTTTACTAGATAATCTGTTTTATGAAAGATGTACTAAATGGCACTAAGGGTGATTGAGAATATTTTTTTCTTATTTTTTTTTTTTTTTTTTTTTTTTTTTTAACGCGTGTATCCTTGCTTCGTATTTTAGTGATAGCCTTGCAGGTAAGAGCTGATTTATGGGAAATGAGATAATGTTAAAGGGGAAGGTGTGGTCACAGAATATGCAGACTCATGGGGGCTTTGGGAGAATTCATTTTGGATTGAGTTAGACATTATGAAAAGGTTTGTGTGGTAAATATATTATAATTTGCATTCAATGTGACATTTTCTGGATCCTCTTTGTACGGATTATTGTATTTAAATATTTAGGAAAAAAAAAATAATTTTAAACTATTCTTTGTTGCAGTGTATGACTGGAGCTTTTAATTGTTTTACATCTCACATTTTTTATTTAAATAGGTTGCATATACAATGTACCAAATGGGCTGCTATGAGATCTCCTTGGGGGACACTATTGGCGTAGGGACTCCTGGCAGCATGCGCAGAATGTTGGAAGAAGTGATGAATCTTCTACCACCAGATGTGCTGGCAGTTCATTGTCATGACACTTATGGTCAAGCCCTGCCAAATATTCTAACAGCTCTTCAGGTAAGCAAAGCTGTCTAGGTGTGACAGATAAGTTGTGTGATTAAATATTTATCTTAGATATAAAAATATACTGTATATATATATATATTTTATTTTTATTCAGTATAAGTATCTGAAAAAATTGTAGCTAATCAGATGAGATAGAATTGTAAAGCCTTGTTATTAGTTGGAAGATTAATTAACATTTACTGACAGAAAAGATAATTGATGTAGGAGAGGAAGGTAGTTAAGATATTTGATGTCATGCAAAGTTCACGTTGTTCATATGCTGAATGAGGTTCGGTCTTGTCTTGTAAATATCTGATCAAAAAAGTTTCATAAAAATATTATTTAAATACAGGTACTGTACTTAAATTATATTATTATAGGTTAGATTAAATGTTAAGTGTTTAAGCCCAGTAAGAGCCCTCTAAGTCGGTGATCTGTGAGTTGGAAACCCCCATAAGTCAGACAAGCTCTGGCTTAGAGGGTTGTGTGTGGCAGCAGTTGAGAGATGTGTCAGTTCCTGCATTTTTTTTTTTTTTTTTTTTTTTTTTTTTTTTTTTTAATGGTACTCTTTGGGCCCAGCACTCCTGCACTGTAGTCTTTGCTGACATTGCTCTTACTGCGGTACCCATGAAGGAACTACAGCAAAGCCATGTAAACAGGCTAAAATTTCAAGAGGCCTATGAGAAAATCTATAAATGCACCACTTGGCATGTAATTTTATAGATTGACACAAAATTTGGGCAACTTGTTGGCATGTCACAGCCTTAAGAGCAAATCACTCAACTAGCATGTTGCAGCTCTTTGAGTTAATAAACACGACAATCCTATGCTCAACAGGACTCAACATTATTTATACAGTAACTTAAGTACAAGAATAGAGATATTGCCATAATTTTGGAGATAATAAAGCTTACAAAAAAATGGTATACTGCATTGTACAATTTGTAATCATCATTATCATCAATGTTTTATGGCCATTTTCCACACTTGCATGGGTTTGCTGTAGTTACCTGATGGCAGCTCTCCATGTTGCATGGTCTTTCTTGTCATATATCAAACTCAAATGTAATTTCATACAACCTCTCTTCATGCCATTCCTGGCCTATCCCTGGCTTTATTCCCTTCCACACTTAGTCTCATGCACCTCTTAACCCAGAGTGCAGCGGGCGAGCAGGTACAGCATTTGCCGCCAGTTCCATGGGTTGGTGGTTCAATTTCCAGGTACTCCTAGTTCACCCAGCTGTAAATGGGTACCCAAATTTACAACCCGGGGAAGTGAATGTGGTCGATTGCAGTACCACCCATACAGCCTCCTTTTGTACCAAAGGCTTAGTATACAGTGTGCTGTATCCACACTGTCCTGAATTGGGCAGTCATGCTCATGGGACCCATTTTCACCTCTTGACCCAATTGATTTCATCCATTCACTTCACATGCCTAAACCATCTCGGCCAACATCTATACAGAACTTCATCAACATCACAATGCCCAGTTGCCCACTTAGTGCTGAACAGGGCCTCCAGTTTTTCAGTTACACATTACACATCCACCTTACCATTCTTACTTCAGCTTACTCATATCTACTAATGTCATCTTCTTTAACTGTCCGTGTTTCACTGTCATACAACCTCACACTTCTTACACCAGCCGCATTCATTAATATATATATATATATATATATATATATATATATATATATATATATATATATATATATATATATATATATATATATGCAAGTAAATCACTGTAGGTGCGCGTGATCTAGGTATATGCTGATAACCACCAGGAAAGAAGAAAACACGAAGTTCCCAAGCGCTTTCGTGTAATTCACATATATATATATATATATATATATATATATATATATATATATATATATATATATATATATATATATATATATATATATATATATATATATATATATATATATATATATATATTTATCTCTTTTTTTTTTTTTTTTTTTTTTTTTTTTTTTTTTTTTTTTTTAAAGGCTGAGTGTAAGGGGCAGGGTTGGTGCAAGACTTCTCTTTTACTTCCAGGTCTTAACAATGACATTAATATAGAACTTTGTCTGAAGTTCTTGAGTTTGAATTCCATTATTTTTTTTTTTAAATTCAACATGTGATACAATATACCTTACTGTAGTTTAACATGTGGTCTTATTTCAGATGGGAATTAGTGTAGTGGATGCCTCCGTGGCAGGACTTGGAGGTTGCCCATATGCCCAAGGAGCTTCTGGTAATGTAGCTACTGAAGATGTTGTGTACATGCTTAATGGACTACAGATAGAAACTGGTGTTGATTTAGATAGGTTAATTGATGCTGGCAATTATATTTGCAAAGTCCTAAACAGACCAAACTTCAGTAAAGTGAGTTGCGCCAAAACAAAGTGTTAGATTATGTATAAAATTCTTTTGATATACTGTATTCTATTTATTTTTTTAGATTTTAATATTAAAATGACAAAAAACTGTAACTCATAAAGATTTCAGATATAACAAAAACCATTCTCAAAGATTTCTCTTGTTTTGTCAGGCTCATGATTCAGTTGAATAATCATAATATTTCTCATAAAACCAACCTTGACAAAAGACCTAAACAGATGAAGGAATTATAGATGCACATGAACAGTTGTTATTTACACGTATTTTGTGATTACAATGAAATGTTAGTGTTGCTCAACACAAAATTTTATTTTTTTGATAGACTATTGAGTCCTTTATCACCATGGAAACTCTACCAACATGGGAGAAGTGAAACTTAACAACCTACACAATCACTGGCACAGCCACAACTTCTTATATTGCATTTATTCTCCAATTATTTCCTTTTTTTATACTTATGCTTACTATAATTTCTGTACAATTTTTTTTAATTACTGTGTTTTACTTCTCTGTTTATATGAATTAAGACCAGCCTCATACTTCATTGTACAGTCTTCATCATAATTCATGTAAGTATCCTGTAGTGTAGTGGTGGGTTCATTTGTTCTAGATATACTAGCATGTGGAGTACTTGGGGTGTTGGTGTAACAGCGGTAATGGACATGCTTCTCACCTATGTGTCCTGGTTTCATTTCCCATCCTATGACAGATGTGAAAAAGGTGTTATTCAGCTTGAATCCAAAACATGGCAGGTTTTCTCTGGGCACCCCAGTTTTCTCCTGTATATGCTGTACTAACACTGGACAATGAAGATCATAAAAGAGTAATGAAAACAGACCAACTACCCAAGCCCCTATTAAGCTGATAAGTGGTGAAATGAAGAATTAAAATTAAATCACAGTAAAAAAAAAATAGTAATTGTTATTATATTATAATAATACCCTGTAATAAATATTCAACATATATAGTGTCCAATTTTGATTGCAAACAATTTTACACAGTATAGTGATAGAATTGTGTTAGTGTACCAAATGGGTTTTAAGTTTCATATAAGGTTAGAGATTATGACTTACACTTGCCACTTTGTATTAAGTGGGAAAAACTTGAGAGATGAAAGTCTTTATAGTACTTTACCAAAATTTATTCTTTGGATTTCAAATTACAATTTTGATTGTATAGGATAGATCTCATTAATACAGTATTTGCCAACATAATTTTTAGGATTTTTCTGTGATAATTAGTAATTAGAACTAATTATAGTGGCTTGTAATGATCTGAATTGCAGAGTCAATGCTCAAAATTTTGGGGCACACCTATTCCTGCTAATTTGTGCCTAGATATTTTCACTCAGATGTCTTAACGTTGCCCCAGACTAACAAACTTCTTAGCAGTCAGAAGTGTGTCATGGTGGTATGTTTAGATAAAATATTAGGTTTACAAATTTAGAGTAAATTTTGTAATGTTTGAGTAAGGGCGACAAGTTTCTGGACGTATAGTAGTTGAATTTCTAGTGTTCTTAACCTTACCTGAATATCACAATATGATAATATCTTATTTGCATAACTAAGTTTAATATGTATAGTAAATTGTACATAAGGTGATTATGAGGAGAGTAAACATTGTAATACTGTAGTTATGAATATGCAATGGGTTGAACTGTTTGATTATTATCACCCCCAAACCAAAAGGTTCTCATCACGCTTTATGGGATATGCTTTTTGGTTGGTGATAACTTTATCAGCTGAAGATTTAAAGCTTATTTGGGTTAGTAGCATTTTTTACAATTTATATTTAACCGTCTTTTATATACCAACTCAGATTTGGGTAACCATGGGTATGACTAAAGACATGGTGACATTTAGTAATATTTAGGAAGGTGTGAACTGTAGGTATACTGTACAATGTAACTAGAATTACTGTATGCTTGAGCTACTGCATGTAATTTAAAGATATGGAAGATATGAATGTATTGCAAAAAGCAGGATTATATTAGTTGTGAATATAGTTAATAACCAGAAATATGGTAACTGTGGTTGTACTGCATAACCTGGAATATGATAGTCAAGAATTTAATGTATGCCGTACTATAACTCAGAAAATGGTTTTAAGTCAGATGGAGTTTAAAAAACCAATTACCATTAACTTAGGCCTACAATCATATTATTTGTTATAGACACAAACTTAGTGGTTAAATTCACAAAGGCTAAGTGTGGGAATAAAATGACATATTTACCTCAATTATCTGTTGATTGTGCAATGGAAGTTAACTGAGGCTTTAACCAAAAACAAATTTGGTTTCCTTCATGGTTCTTTACCTCAGTACTCTCTCCTTTTGAAGACTAAAGAATGGTTTTGGATGTTTGATATACAGTACCATAATCTAGGTACAATACAGGATCTTTCACTGTCTGAAGTACAGTAGTTTCTTCCTAGGGAGAAGGGGTTAGCTGTAGCATTCAATAATATGGCTTCCACAGAACTTGTCTTTCTTTCTCTTTTATACAGGAAGCTGTTTATATTTTTTAATTAGCCAAAGTAAGTCTGAAGGCATGCTTTAATTTTTCAACCATTTCTCAAGTTAATAATTTTGTAAAACCATTAAGTATTATAAACTTGGTTGAATGAATATATTAATTACAAATATATTGCATATCGCATTGTTGAATCCATGACAACATGTACTTAAACACAATCGTTACTAGTCTGGATGAACCTACATAAGCCAACCTGTAGTTTTACCAAATCGTAAGAAAGTAAATTTTAAAATTTCTGTTATGTGGGTTTTTCTATGTAACATGCCAAATTATTTTTATACCCAAAATAGGAAGCGAATGGGTTAGCATAGGGTGCATAATTATTGTTGTCTGGTGATCAGTCCAAAACATGACTTCTACAGATTGATACTAAAAATTATTGGTTACACCTTAAATTTTGAATACTGTACTGTATAAAGAGGAAAATGCCATCTTTACAAAAGCTTAACACCTTGGGTATGGGGGTCTCTCTTTGCTGAATAAAATTGTTTGGCATTAGCTAAATAAAATATTAAAAGTGGCGTCTCATATGAAGGGATTGGTGGAGATAGCTTATTGGCGCTTTGGTACAAGGTGTCTCTCTGTGCTGAATAAAGTCATCTAGCATTAGCCAAATATTAAAAGTAGCATCCCATATTGAAGGGTTTAAGAAGTTTTTGAGACCAAAAAATGCCCGTGACTTGAACAAATTGCAAATGAATTGAGCCCATTTGTAAGAAAGGGACTAGCCTATTATTGTGCTTTTTTCACTATTTAAGATTGAAATTCACACTTGGCTTCTAGTTAAGCCAGTTGTAATTTCAGGCTTATATGTTATACAGACATAAGTCACATTTATTGTGTAAGAAATTGAAGAAGCTCGTATGATTTGCTCCATAACAAGTCAAGCAAAGTTTTCAATCTACAGGTTTCAGCAAACTATATTCATAACTCTCATGCAGGCCTGTGATTTACTTCATCTACTTAAGAAAGTGCACACTTTTCCATGTTTGTTGGATAAGTTTGAAAGGGTGTGAATATTACTGGATTATGAAGCTGATTTTTAAAAATCAGTTTTATTATAGGTTAATAATATACAGTACTGTACTGTAAAGCATTGACAAGAATATTCACCACTAGTTTTTTTTATTAAATAAATTAAACCAGTTTTGAGATACAGGTATTGGCAAGTGATAATTGAAACTTTGAAGTGTGATTGTCTTATGAATATTGTGATGAGAAACTACTAATTGTGGGCACATCCTATTATGCTGCACATATCATATGAAATAACTTTTGAGTGGTTTACATCCAGTACTGGAGAAAGGTCCCTTACTATAAATACTTTTAAATACCTCTACATTAGTTATGCTGTATGCTTTCATAGATCTAGGTTATATATTGGAGTTGTGTTCTTGAATATTATACAGTAGTTGGATGATGAAAAAATCATGATAGGAAGGGTAAAAATTAAAAAGCTTGTTAGACTGGTTTTCAAATGCAGTAGCTATCCATTATATTGCATCTTGTGATAATTTGCCATGAAATTAATAAGTCAATATTTTGTGATATTTCCTCTTCCCAAAGAAATTTATAACTAAAAAAAATGAAGCAGTAAACAGGCAATTACATTAGGATCAGCTCTTGGCTATTTTAAAACTGAAGCAATTTACCTTCCACCACCCATATTGTAGGCAACCACTTTCATCACTTCACAGCTGGCAGCTGTTTTGATCAGTAATGTGATGTGGTTTACATTAATACAATTTCTTGTGTTTAAAGTGTTAAGTATGAAAGAGTACATAATGTATTTAAGCTACATATGAGTGAGAAAGGATTTTCCTTCATTCTATTTTAGTGTAAACTGTTGTGTACAGTATCTATGGTACTTTTCATGTTTTCTTTCTCAGTATAATGATCATTTTACTGTACCTTTTGTATATTTTAATTTTATCTAATGCAGTTATGGTAAATTTTATTTGATGTTCTAGCAATTATTGTACATTGAATATGTTTTATGTTGGATTAGGGTTTTTGTACTTAACAAAATTTAACAAGTCACAGTCCTTTCAATCCCAAGGTGCTGAAAAAAAGATTGAATAGTAACTGTACTTTAGTTTCACTTAGATTTAACCCGATAACTGCGGTAGAGTGATTTGGCGATGAACCCCCCCCCCCCCCCCCCCAGTGCACAAAAAAACACATACAGTAAATCGTTTTTCCTAAATATAAGTCCATTAACTGCCTTAGTTTGGCCATCAGTCTCTCATAGGATGGAAACAAATTCTCACCTCTATTGGATACCCCAACACTTGACTTATTTGACAATTTCACAAAAAATAAATACTTTATAGTTGAACCTTTCAACATCACTCTCAATGGATCTTGAATGTTGCAGCTATGATACAATTACTGTACACATCTCAGTGGGAGGACTCAGGAAACTGGGAAGTGTAAACACCCCATACTCGACCCTGTGCGATATAAAAATTTTCACGTGCCGCATTCAAAACGCTCTGAATTCTAGAATGTATGTCCCCTCCTCTGCTTATCATTCGAGAAGGTATGTTGCATTTATCGGGTTAAGAAATGCTGCACAAAAAGGGTGTCAAACTATTAAATCCAACTGCGTATCCATTCTCAAGAAGAAAAAATATTCCAAAGGTTATGAAGAATAATACTCCATTATTTTTATACATCCTCTGTTAACTATTGGGGCTAAAAACTTTGCATTCTTCATTTTTATATCAAGCTAAACCAGAGATGAACATGAAATTTGTGAAGTCACCTACTTCATTCAGTATACCTGTCAGTATTATATACTGCATACAGTACAGGCAGTCCCCGACTTACGACGGGGTTAGGGACCCAAATCGAATTGGTCATAAGACGAAAATCTGAAAATAATACATAAAAAAATCTAAAATGGGCATCTCTTTTTTCTTCTCAGCACCACAGAACTCTCACTTTTAAGCTTGCCAGCCATTTTAAAGGGAATTACGAACGAAAATTTTGTCGGTACACAGTGCAATCACTGACGTCGGGACTCTGAAATATATACTATATATATATATATATAAAATATATATATATATATATATATATATATATATATAATATATATAAATATATATATATATATATATATATATATATATATATATATATATATATATATATATATATATATATATATATATATATTTTTTATATATATGCAAGTAAATCACTGTAGGTGCGCGTGATCTAGGTATATGCTGATAACCACAAGGAAAGAAGAAAACACGAAGTTCCCAAGCGCTTTCGTGTAATTCACATCTTCAGGGGTGAGTACAGTCTGTACTCACCCCTGAAGATGTGAATTACACGAAAGCACTTGGGAACTTCGTGTTTTCTTCTTTCCTTGTGGTTATCAGCATATATATATATATATATATATATATATATATATATATATATATATATATATATATATATATATATATATACATATACAACACACACACACACACACACACAGAGTAACCCCTCCGTTAACGAACTCAATCCGTTCCAGAAGGTCGTTCGTAAACCGAAAAGTTCGTTAACCGAAACCATTGTTTCAATGGGTTTTTGGGTAATTGGTTCCAGCTCACCGAAAATTTCCTAAATTCAACAAAAATGGTAGAAAAGTTCACTTACTTTGAGGTGTGTATGTAGAAGGCTCCTGGATGATGATGATGATGGGATTTAGAATGGGGGTGGAGGAGAAGGAAGAAGAGAAGGCATTGGGGTGGAAGAGAAGTCACCCCATGGTGCCATTTCACCCATAAAATTTTAGCTCTCTGGTGTAATTCAAGATTATTTTCTTTAAATCAACTCTGCACTGCTTTATATATTGTCAATATATCAAATATATTTCAAAATGACCAATAATTTGCTTGGAAACACAGAAAAAAAGCGTTTAGTTGAAGAGAGTCTCAAGCAAGATGTTACCACCAGTGAAAACAGAGAGACTAGCGCCTGTTTGCTGTGTTAAAATGCTGGATGCCGCGCATTAAACTAGTCTCTTTACCTTCAATTATATTCAATAATTGTTAAAATGACTAAAAAATTGAATATTAAACTTTTAAATTTATTGAATAGTAAAAACTTCTTGATATTTACTAAAATAGTAAGGAATTTAAGCCCTAGAACCGATTAATGTATTGGCATATATATATATATATATATATATATATATATATATATATATATATATATATATATATATATATATATATATATATATATATATATATATATATACATACACACATAGTCATGCGCCGGTTAACGAACAACGTCCAATCGCATATACAGTACGCCAGTGCCCCCCCCCCCCCCCCCCCAAAAAAAAAACCTTCCGTGACGCCTGCTGGACCACCACTCCACGACACCCTGACGGAGACACGATGATCCTCCCCATTCTGACCAGATATTATGTGTTAAAGGAATATCCTTCCTTCCTTAGGCATTTGCCTCCAGGTGTAATGTTAACCTACATCTATTGAGGATAAAATCCTTCACCTACAAATTGACAATAACACATTTGCTGTAATCAGACATATCTAGTTGCCACAACAATTGCAACCCCAGTTGCAATTGGGGTTGCAATTTCAAATTCTGTGTCATTACTAAAGAATAATGAAGTCTCTGTTGCACTGCACTGTAAGATTAAGAAAATTGACGACTCAGGCATCCTGAAGTGAGAGAAAATGGACTCCTATGACGGGTCACTCAAATAAAGAGACATGGCTACATGTTTTGTGGACTACCCACTGTACAGCATTGAATGTATAATTTTCATCACTTTGTAATAAACCTAGTCATGCCTATGTGTGTTTCTGATAATTACCATAACATTATATATTTAGCGGTTGTACAAACACAAGGCCTCACACATGCCACTCAGACTGACAGACTTGACAAGTTTTACCAACCATAAAGACAGTTGAAGCTTTAAACATCACTCAATGGATCTTGAATATTCCAACTGTACTCAGACATATCTAAGTTGCCTCAACAATTGCAACCCCAGTTGCAATATCAAATTCTGTGTCATTACTAAGGAATAACGAAGTCTTTGGTGCACTGCACTGTAAGATTAAGAGGAAACAGACAACTCAGGCGTCCTGAAGTGAGAGAAAACAGACTCCTTTGACGGGGCACTCAAATAAAGAGAGACATAGTTTCATGTTTTGTGGACTACCCACTTTACAGTATCCTTTTCATCACTTTGTAATAAACCTAGTCCATGCCTATGTGTGTTTATCATATTTACCATAACATTATATATATATATTTAGTGTATCTAAATGGTCGTAAAATGGGAAACTTGGGGTTGGGTGCCTGGAACCAATTAGAATAAATCCCATAGGTTTATGTATTTTCGGACAACGTCCATTTCGGTTAACATCACATTTCCAAGAACGTATCTAGGACGTTAACCGGCGCATGACTATATACAGTTGGTCCTCATATTACGCAGTCCCGCAATCCGCGTTTCACCGTTAACGCGGTGCCTTGCCAGAACCTAACATTCTCACATTCCGCGGTCGTGAACCCCATTACGCGGAGAGCGGCTGGCAAGCCGCGCCATTTTTGGATCCAAACCTCCCGCCATCCGCCATGTTGTGTATGAGGCACGAAAATGGTGCGCACAAGGTCGCCCAGTCATCAAAACATTACCAGTTCTTCACCCGCCACCCACTACAGCCGGCCCAAGTCAGTGATAGTGATAATTATAGTGAGGATATGGACTTATATGAACTTTGGGGGGTTTGACAAAGAGGCCCTGTAAACCTCTGTGGTGGATAGTGATACAAGTGATACAGGTGAGGGCCAATAATCTGCCCTCTGCCTCGGAACCAACCGCCCATCCCCGTGTGCCCAGCCATCTTTTCTACTAATGTAAGTGTTAAAAAACCTAATATTATTGATATTTCTCTTAATTATTAATTGTGTGTGCATGCCATCATAAAGTTAAGATAATATTTTTACTACAACATAGTTGTGTGTCGTCAAAAAGTGGAGTTTGGGGATCGGCCCGGACTCCATTTCAATTAATCCCATATGTTATGTTATTCACTTTACGCGTTTCTCACTTTCCGCGGTACCCTCCGGGTTACATTAACCGCGTAAAATGAGGACCAACTGTATATATATATATATATACAGTAAGTCCCCAAGTTACGTACATAATGGGGACCAAAAGGTTGTACGTAACTCGAAATGTACGTAACTCGAAAATCCCCCAACCCTATAATGTTATTTGGTGGTAATTAATTGCTAGCATTGAATGTCACAGTATCATCAGGGTGATCTTTCTTTAGGTCGTTGAAAAGACTTAGGGCTTTCTCCTGAATCATACTGAGACACAGAGGCTTACGTTTTTGTGTGCAGTCCTCGATCCACAGCGCAAGATATTTTTCCATTTCTTCCAGAACCTTCCCTCTTCTTTTAGTTATAATCGTAGATTGCATTGGCACTGCAGATTTCACATGTTCCTTGATCTTTTCTTTGCCCTTATCAATTGTATTAACAGTTGACCGACTCAGGTTAAATTTGCGGGCAACATTGGTCAACTTTTCACCACTGTCAAGCAGTTTTATTATGTCCATTTTTACCTCTAGTGAGATTGCTTGACGTTTCGTAGCACTCCCACTGGCTTCACCACTCTTACGCTTTACACCAGTCATTGCACACAGAGTAAAGTGTACAAAATAGGGCAGAAATTCACAGGAGAAGTATGCACAATGACCACACGTGTTCGCACAATGACCACACGTGTTGCTTTGGTGCGTCTAGTGTGTCGTCTGCATGGTCAGTGATCGGCGCGGTGCGGCTGGCACGCAAACTATACGCTCGCCCGCCAAATTTAAAAATTGCTCGCCCTTTTAAGACAATATTTTTGCAATTAAAGACTTCAGAAACGATGTACGTATCGGCCGTTTGTACGTAAGTCGGATGTACGTAACTCGGGGACGAACTGTATATATATATGTATATATATATATATATATATATATATATATATATATATATATAATCAACGACCTCACCAGCAAGGAATCGAACCCTCGACCTACTGGGTGGGACCAGGGAACGCTTACCGGCTAGGCCACAAGGACACTAAAAGCAGTTTTAGACTCTGTTATATTTCACACAAAGCCTGTTCATCGAGCTGATGGTGCCGTGAGCCTCATTGGGAAACTGCCCGTGCCTCTTATGTGGTGTCAGTAGCATTTTACCGAATCCAGCTGGTATGAAACGCGAGGTACATATATACTTCATTTTTAGTCCATATAACACGCGGACTTTGAACATATAATCAACGACCTCACCAGCAAGGAATCGAACCCTCGACCTACTGGGTGGGACTAGTATATATATATATATATATATATATATATATATATATATATATATATATATATATATATATATATATATATATATATATATATATACAGTATGTATGTGTGTGTGATAATAATAATAATAATAAGCGGTTTATTAATAGAGTTGCAGCCAGTGGCTGAAAATATACAAACTTACATGTGATTTAGACATAATAATATACATTCAATACATTTACAGGGCTGTACAGTACATAAATCAGGAGCTGTTTATTATTTTAACAGTAGATGGGATGGTGCTGTTCTTATATCTATCAGTGCGGGCTCTTATGGACTGAATATTGTTGTAGTGGCGGGCTGGGTGGGGGACTGCTGGTGGCAGTAGGTGGGGATGATGAGGATGGTGCAGTAGTCCACTGCCAAACCCTGCTAGTGCATGGTAGTGGAGGTCACTGAGGGATGGCATTTCCAGGTTGTATATATTTATGTATGTGTATATATGCATGTATGTGTATATATGTATGCATGTATGTATGTATGCATGTATGTATGTATGTATGTATGTGTATATATATATATATGCATGTATGTATGTGTATATTTGTATGTATGTGCATATATGTATGTACAGTACAGGCATTCCCGCGTTACGGAAGGGTTGCATCCTGGAAAATTGACCATATCGCGAAATTCCGTAACACGAAACCTATTTTCATATTGACTTCTATTATAAAACTGGAGGTGCGTTCCTAAGGAATTTTTTTCGGCCCCCAAAAAGTAATTCAAACACTTTTATGAATGAAAATAAACATTTATAAACACATACAATATAGTACATTAAATAATTTATGATATACCTTCTTAAAATATCAAGTTTAATATCCGATGTAATGCCTTTGCGGCTTCTTTTTGCACTACTGCAGTCACTTCCACTTGATGGCCTCTTTCCAGTCATCTTGAATAAGGGTAATGCACTGTACAGTACTGTACTTACTGTATGTTTGTAAAAGTTAAATCCAACTGCTGGGGCGAGAAACATGCTCGCACACTGGATGTAAACAATGGAGTGACTCCGCGTTGCGATGCCGCGCTTAGCGGTAGCAAACACCAAGAAATCCACACCAAACAAATTATAATTTTAAAAAAAAAAATAATAATTTTATATTGGGTTTATTTATTTATTTTTTTTTTTACCCCAATTTCCGAAAGGGCAGATTTACAGGCCGTATCGCGAAATTATTGGTCATAATTTACAAATTCTGTAAGAGCGAAATTCCGCAACCCGGGGTTCCGTAACGTTGGGGATGCCTGTATGTGTATATATGTACAGTATATATATGTATTGTATGTGTATATACAGTGGGGTATGCTATAACGAATCTAATTGGTTCTAGAACCTTGTTCGTTATAGCATTCGTTCGTTATAGGATTAATCCGTTCCAGGCCCCCAAATACAACCACTTAACACTGAAAAATATAATATAAAATTGTAAAAATTGAAAAAAAGTGCATAAATATGCATCTAAACCCCTGAAATAAAGAATATCATTAATACTTGTAATAAAAAAACAATAAATTAGTAAAAAAAAAAAAAAAAAAAAAAAAAATTAAATGTTCGTTGTAGGAGTTTCGTTCGTTATAGCATTCTCAATTTTATAGGTAAAACCGTTCGTTATAGGAATATTCGTAGTAGGATCCGTTCGTTATAGCATACCCCACTGTATGTACATTATTTATGTATGTATATTTGTATGTATGAATTTTTTTTTTTTTTTTACACGGGGTTAGCCCACTCGGGCACAGGTCACTGACCCACATCAAGGCCTGGGGGGCGAAAATGTAATTATAATAATAATTATTCATAGTAAATGAAATTTAAAATAAAAACAAAATTGAAAATAAAATCTTAATAAAGAACCATAAAGAAATCGCGTATGTAAGTGCGCACATTTGAAAAAATATCGTCATTACTCTACATAAGAAAATAAAAGCAGCACTTATTTACTGTTCATATGTATTTTAATTAATGTTTCTGAATTTAAAACAAAATTCTACCCACCAGTGGTGGTAAAGTTGAAAGCATACGGACAGCCAATGTTGTTGTGTGTGTTTTTACTCGGATGACAAAGTTGCCAAGTCATCAGGTTCAACTCTAGCTGAAGCTGTAGAACATAAAAACTTTTTCTGTGTTTTTAGTTTTATTTAACTTTATCTGTGTTATTTTTGTTGGTTTATTAGGATGTTGCCTTATTACAGGTAGTAATTCACCAAAAAAGTAGGGTAAATAAGGCAAAATTTAGCCAAACATCAAAAGTACCAGACTCAAATTAATTTTCTCCATAGGAGGTTGTATTTAAATTTGGATGATTTGAATTTTGCGAGGTTTTTACAGTCTAAATAGGTGTCCAAATATGAGAGCCTACTGTATATTTATTTTATTTTATTTTTTCGGACTGGGGTCTGTCCCAATTAGTCTGATTTATCGAGGTGCTACTTGTACATATATATATATATATATGCTGATAACCACACTCACCTACAGTGATTTACTTGCATATATATATATATATATATATATATATATATATATATATATATATATATATATATATATATGCAAGTAAATCACTGTAGGTGCGCGCAGATTCTTGTTCATAAGAGGCTATGGATTAATGTGTCGAGGTTATTTCTTACAAATGTGATCAGACAATTTCTTGTGCAATCATATATTGTATGGTTCATTGTCTTGTTGCAGGTTCACCAATAGCACTGCCATTATTGCATTATTGCATGTTTAACTTAATTTCTCTTCTTTAGTCCAAGTTATTTTATTTTGGTACTATTTAAGTAGGCCTACTTGTTAATTGTCAGTTTAAATAGTGTGTGTTATTTTAGTTAAACAATTAGAAAGGATGAAAATACTTTTCTGAGGTGAAATCTTTATTTTATAAACCAAAAATAAATATTTGACAAACACAAAACTTGCAGTCTTACAAACTCCCATGACAGATGTCTACATTCATCACCATGGAAGAACAGATTGGCAGAATTTTTTCGTGTGCTCCACATATTGTCTGCAATCTTGGATAAGGATTGTTGCAGCTTGTTGATTAAAAGAGGCAACAAAGATAATATAATTTATATTGTGATGATGGTGCAATCAGAGTGGCATGAGAGAAGTGAGTAAGTTAAGATAACAGCAGTGAAAGTTTGGTGGATATGTGAATTGAAACTCATCTAAACTTGAAGGTAGGTTTTGTTTATGATATTTAAGAACATTAATTATTGTTTAGGAAATTCAAATGCTCATTTTTTAATGGCACATAAATTTTCATAAGCTTAGGAAACAAGTGTTTGCTACAGTTTAGCTAATTGGTGAACCATTTAGGCTTCATTGATGATAAATTATACTTGCCTAATATATTTTTTTCATAATTTTGTAATACTTTTTATGCTATGTATAAAAAGAACATTAGTTATAATATTTGCTCCATTCTGTATTGGTTTCAAAGTTTGGTGTCCTGTAAAAGAATTTCACTTTGAAGAATGAAAAGAGTAGTCAAATTCATCTGGAGGGATTGTAAGATGCTGCATTCCCCATTACAAAGCTACTACAGAACACAACTATCTAAGTTGTACTCCTAAAGCTGCACACAAAGAGGAGCAATAAAGTGGATGATCAAGAAGACATCACTGGTGATTAGTTTTAACATTTAGTGAAGAGCAATGTTGAAAATTCTTAAGAATACCATCTTGAGAATTTTAAACATTCTGAAACGTACCACAATCTCTGGTACTGTACAGATAAAGGTCTTTTAATGTGTTATTTTAACTTGTATTGTTGTCACCAGCATTTTTTCAGTACTGTATGTCCATTCACATTTATAATTCATGCATGAAGATCGTAATTTATCGTTACTCATCCTTGTATTAAGCTTTGGAATTCAAACCTAAATTAGCTATTGACAAGTAATGCCTAACCTAGGAATGACAACACAATAAATGATAAAATGAACACAAATGTTACCAAGGAAAACATTGTTATACAATATGAAGTAAATCACATATCTCATGGCACTCCCAAAAAGTGTGATGGAGAATAATGAGTTCTCATACATGATAGAGCAGTAGTAAATTACGAAATACACATTACTTCTTATATTATACAACCTGAATTAAATCATTGGATGGTACTGTATGCTGAAATTAAATAGACTTAAACAGTTGGTAATGGTAGTGGGCACATAGAAACATGATTATAGTAGTAAATTGTTGAGCCACAACACAGGTCAAATGTGATTCGAAAATTTATAGGTTAAAATATAGATGGTCAGTTCACCTTATTACTTGAAAATGTAAACTTAAAAAGTATTTTTTTTATTATATCCCCAAACAAAATATGCTGACAAATCAAGAGCCCTAAAAAAACTGTATTTTCAAAGAAAACCATCAAATATAATTTATTTTAAACTAAATACCTTCTACAGTGAGTTCTGCTATAACGCGTGTTTTGATAACGCGAATTTGCTCCAACGCGATTTATGAATTAGGAACGATATTTGTATAACGCGAACGCTTGTTTGCTATAACGCGATTTTTGCTTACTATTTCTCCAATTTTGTGGTACAGTGGGGTATGCTATAACGAATCTAATTGGTTCTAGAACCTTGTTCGTTATAGCATTCGTTCGTTATAGGATTAATCCGTTCCAGGCCCCCAAATACAACCACTTAACACTGAAAAATATAATATAAAATTGTAAAAAAGTGCATAAATATGCATCTAAACCCCTGAAATAAAGAATATCATTAATATTTGTAATAAAAAACAATAAATTAGAAAAAAAAAAAATTAAATAATGTTCGTTGTAGGAGTTCCGTTCGTTATAGGAATATTCGTAGTAGGATCCGTTCATTATAGCATACCCCACTGTATTAACTGTGAATATAGTAAAGAAGAATATCAACAAGAAGCGTTCTGTTGATAGAATTCCTGGTGATGGTCGTAAAAGAAAGGATATAACACTTGAAGAGAAGCTCGATTTTATCAACCTCAAAATCACCCTTCTCCCCCATCAAGTAAAGTGTTACATTTACTGTGTGATTTCATTATTAGATATGAATGTAACATTTATTTAGACTGTGCTATCCTTTGTGCAAGTCTAACTACTAAATTTTTTCGATTTCGAGTAATCTGCACCTAACCCTATTTTCTCCATAAGCCCTGTTATTTCTATTACGCGATTTTCTATAACATGATATTTTACAAGAACACAATTATCGCGTTATAGCAGAACTACCTGTATATAGTTCAAGTTTCCCCGAATAAACTGTCCAATTTTTCGTTTACCAAACTAATTTGCATTCACATACTGTACTCAGCATGGTATTCCAAGTGATCTAAAACAGTCATTATGATTACAAGTACAGTTTAGTGCAGTATATGGTTTGAACCCTTGCTGTCATATGATTAAAATAAAATAAAATGTGCTATACAGTCCTGGGAAATACTGTACTAGTGCAGTGACATAATTTATTTGAAAATATTATGTTCACCTGGTAAAATACTGATAATATCCTGATATTAATATTTAACATGATTTAAATAAACTGTTTTACATTTCAATTATAAACTTTACTTATAAAAAATAAGTTTTTATTAATAACTGCACTGTAGATATGGAATTAACAAATATTTGAACTGAACCAAATCCATGATAGACTGAATTGTCTTTGGTATCTTGTCTTCAATCAAATATAAGTAGCAATAGTTTATTTAATGTTCTTCCATTGTCAGGATTCATAGTCACTTGGAAAATGAACAAGGTGGTCAAACATTGGCTACAGCACATGATGAACTGAAAAACTTACTGATGGATGAAATGTCCTTGTAATATAGTATATAATGGCTCGGTTAAAATAATTATTTACCAATTTTAATATAGGCTGAAAGTAGTGTTTGCAAGACTTTTAATAAACTAAGAATTTAGAATTTAAGGCTGAACTTAGGATAGTCAGGGCGTATGATGGCCTGTTGGTTGCTTAGTTGGCAGCGTTCAATTTGACACCCAGGAGTACCTTCTTCACTTAGCCACTTCACCCTGTAAGATGTAATCAATATTTTAGGATGATAACATTATTTAATAGTGGATCCTGTAAGACGTTGGACACTACATAACTCAACAAGGAGTACTAATTGAGATTTCAGAAATTTTGAAGTTTAAATTTTTATCTGAAGTAACTTGCCCTCCAACCAAAGCATTAATGAATGCAGTATGAGAGCCCTGACATTGTTTTCAACAATTCAAAATTGTACTGTATGTCATTTATATGGAGTATATGTAGTCACTTCAAAATTAGTAGAAAACATGTAGGATTGTTGAGTTTGAGAGGGAACTAGGTACCCCTCCATTTCAGAGTGGAAGCTCATTGTATTGATGATACTGAAGTCTTCTTTTTACATGGTGATTGCTGGGTTCTTGGTTTATGATTTCGGATCAAGATGCACACCATTAAAATAGTGCAAACAGGAGGACTTTAGGACGTTTTTGTGTTGGGTGTTAAAGAGATCAGGAGTTTAAGTATCCAGTGCAATGGATTTCTCAGCCACAAAAAGGTAACAAATTGCCTAAAACCCTATGATTAATGGTATTTGAATGCAGAAATGCCATACTTAAAAGTGATCTCATTAATATGAAGTAAAACTAGTCACCTCTATTAATTTTAGATTTCACACATGCTGAGATAATGTAAGTCATGGTGGGAAGGTTATGAATCCTGACACTGACACTAATGTCTGTAGTGGGACAGGTCACTCTGCCATCAATGGTGGCAGTATGGCACTGAAATTTTTTGGCCATAAGTACAGTTCAAAATTACAGTGATATTTTTTAATGGTTCAATATGGTATAAAAGTACATATGGCATTTTTTCCACATCAGCTTATTTAGAGAGGAAAACCTGCTTGTGTGTCACTTGTTAACTCAGGTCATCATCAAAGAGATCAACAAGATCTTTACATCCTGTCTGTGATGTGACAATGAGGTCAGAGTCAACCTGCTCCCTGTCATGAGGATTGAAAACTTGAGCCAATAATGTTATTGATGTTGTGGCCATAAGTCAGTCTACCATGTTATACAATGGGGCAGCGCCAGCAAGTCATTTCAGAAACTCAAGCTTATTCTGTAAAAAGCTTTAAGCTTTCTACAACTTTAATCTATTGCCCTTTCATTTCATGCATCAAGCAAGTATAATGTCCTAATTTATTTACTTGTACAGTGGTCCCTCGGTTAACGAGCACAATCCGTTCTAGAAGGTTGCTCGTTAACTGAAACCATTGTTTCAATGGGTTTTTGGGTAATTGGTTCCAGCTCACCGAAAATTGACTAAAGTCAACAAAAAAGGAAGAAAAGTACACTTACTTTGAGGTGTGTATGTAGAAGGCTCCTGGATGATAATGATGATGATGGGAATTAGAATAGGGGTGGAGAAGGGAGAAGAGAGGGCATTTGGGAGGAAGAGAAGTCACCCCATGGCGCCATTTCACCCATAAAATTTTAGTTCTCTTGGTGTAATTCAAGATTATTTTCTTTAAATCAACACTGCACCGCATTATATATTGTCAATATGTAAAATAAATTTCAAAATTACCAATAATTTGCTTGTAAACAGAAAAAAAGCATTTAGTTGAAGAGTCTCAAGCAAGATGTTACCTCCACTGAAAAGACAAAGACTGACGCCTGTATGGTGTGTTGAGAGGCTGGATGGTGCGCATAAAACTAGTTTCATTACCTTCAATTATGTTCAATAATTGTTAAAATGACTAAAAAATTTAATAATAAATTTTTAAAATTATTGAATAGTATAAACTTCTTGATATTTGCTAAAATGGTAAGGAATTTAAGCCCTAGAACCGATTACTGTATTGGCGGACTAATGCTACAGCTGGTGGATCGCCAAATGCAAGCGAAAACATGTTCAGGTCGGCTCGTAAGAAACTCGTTAATCGAGGGATTGCTCGTTAACCGAAGTTAAAAAGCTTATGGAAGGTAACTCGTTAACCGAGGCGCTCGTTAACCAAGGGACCACTGTACAGTATATTAATGGTATATTAATGATAACATTTTATGTAAGGAAAGCAGAAAAAGTTAAGGTGCATCTGTGTCTCCTTTTCCTGTGAGTTTTATTCAATATACAGTACTGTACTTGGAATTTAGTGTTGATAACTTGGTAACTTCACTCTATTTTTTCTCAGTCTATCTGGTAATACTGTACCAATGTGATAATTGGCCTCTGCCTAATGGTGAAAAAAAATTTAGAATGGTTGCCGCTACTAAACAAAGGAAGTAAGAAAAAAAATACCATACTATACCGCTCCCATTGCCTGCCACAGTTCACTGCTTGAACTGACTGTTTGGGAACATCTCCATTTATTGCATTTGACTACCCGGTAGATTCCGAGTTCTGCACAGTACTGTACAGGGGTCCCTGGGTTACGAAGGGGTTCTAAGGACGTTCTTAAGTAGGATTTGTATGTAAATTGGAACACATGCTATGTGCACACCGTACTTTTTTCTATTTTTTTTTATACGGGAATTACCCCACCCAGGCGCAGGTCGAACAACCCACAAAGGGGCCCAGGGGGCAAAAACATAAGAATAGAAAGAAATTAAAAATAGAAAAGAACGATGTTTAAAATCCCACTACAGTAATACCTCGCTTTACGCGTTTCAACATTTACACAGTACCCCGCCAGAACCAGAATTCCCGCTTTACGCAGTGCATCTACTCATATACGCGGGAAGCGGCGCGGGCAGGGTGCGCACAAGGTAGCCCAGTCATCAAAATATTACCGAGTTCTTCACCCGCCACCCACCACAGCTGGCCCAAGTCAGTGATAGTGAGGATATGGACTTTAAGGTGTTTGACAAAGAGGCCCTGCAAGCCTCTGTGGTGGATAGTGATACAATTGATACAGGTGAGGGCCAATAATCTGCCCTCTCGGAACCAACCCTCCATCCCCGTGTGCCCAGCCATCTTTTCTACTAATGTAATTTTTAAAAAACCTAATATTATTGATATTTCTTTTAATTATTAATTGTGTGTGCATACCATCATAAAATTAAGATGTTATTTTTACTACAACGTAGGTATTGTGTCTGAAAAAGTGGAGTTTGGGGGTCGGCCCAGTCTCTATTTCAATTAATCCCATATGTTCTGTTGTTCACTTTACACGTTTCCCGCTTTACGCGGGCCTCCGTGGGTTCAATTGACAGCGTAAAGCGGAGTTATACAGTCAATCCTCATATTACGCGGTCCCGCATTCCGCGTTTCACCGTTAACGCGGTGCCTTGCCAGAACCTAACATGCTCACATTCCGCGGTCGTGAACCCCATTACGCGGAGAGCGGCTGGCAAGCCGCGCCATTTTTGGATCCAAACCTCCCGCCATCCGCCATGTTGTGTAAGAGGCGCGAAAATGGTGCGCACAAGGTCGCCCAGTCATCAAAACATTACCAGTTCTTCACCCGCCACCCACTACAGCCGGCCCAAGTCAGTGATAGTGATAATTATAGTGAGGATATGAACTTATATGAACTTTGGGGGGTTTGACAAAGAGGCCCTGCAAGCCTCTGTGGTGGATAGTGATACAATTGATGCAAGTGATACAGGTGAGGGCCAATAATCTGCCCTCTGCCTCGGAACCAACTGCCTATCCCCGTGTGCCCAGCCATCTTTTCTACTAATGTAAGTGTTAAAAAACCTAATATTATTGATATTTCTCTTAATTATTAATTGTGTGTGCATGCCATCATAAAGTTAAGATAATATTTTTACTACAACATAGTTGTGTGTCGTCAAAAAGTGGAGTTTGGGGATCGGCCCGGACTCCATTTCAATTAATAACATATGTTATGTTATTCACTTTACGCGTTTCTCACTTTCCGCGGTACCCTCCGGGTTACATTAACCGCGTAATATGAGGATTGACTGTACTGTATATCATAGCCTAAGCCCATATATACATCTAAAATCACTTAATTTAACGCAAAAGAAATAGAATGGCAAAATACAGTAAATGAAAGTAAAAAATAAGTCATCAGGTAAATAAAATACTGTACTGTACTGTAATTTCAAGTCTAACTGCATTTGTAAGTTGGAGACCCCCTGTAATTGTAAAACCTATACTGTATTTTATTCTTTGTTGAATAATCATTTTCTGTGACATATTAACCTACCTACAGTATATCAGACCAAAACATGGCAGACTTTGAACTTTTCAGCTGCACGCTTAGGATGCGTTAGAATTCAGTGGAATGTACAGAAATTGTAACATTGTATCCTCGGTATTCCAAAATTATAACTCCTGCCCTTTAATGAAGTTATTTGTTCATTTCAGATCCAGGTTTCATTAAACCTTTACTATTTGGAGGTGAATTAAAAATTATGATTAGTACTGTACTGTACTTTTCACTAAGCAAAAGTTAACATTTTGTAAGTTCACATTAAGTTAAACCCTAGGGATTATCTGAATGGTTGAAATGTTTGCTTCACTTCAATAAAATTTACATAGCTAAGTGTAATAAATGTTAATAATGAAGTACAGTATTGACTAAATTATTAATACTGTATATATATATATATATATATATATATATATATATATATATATATATATATATATATATATATATATATATATATATATATAGTTAACTCGTATTCATTGAGGTAAAAGAATCATTACTTAATAAAAAAAATACACTCCGCAAATGTTTGAAAGACAATATTGTCGCCAAGTAACTTTAGCTGTTGGCAGATGCTTTGATAACATTCTTATTGCCATTTACACTGGGTGCAAGACTGATAATTGGCAGCATATCTCAGGGTGAGGCAGACGGTTGGCAAGAGCAGTCTCCAAGACATGCCAGTAAGATGACTCATCCAGGAAAAGTTATATTGCACAGTTGTGGTTAATTGATTGCCTTCATGGCTGTCAATGAAAGCTTGTTTATTTTATATGCAAACATTACATGTTCATGATATCCACTAACATTGAGCCATGATAAGAATTACTGTTACCTAGAAAAAGTAAACTTTTCAATGTAAGTGATCTTCTAAATCATAAAATATTGGCAAACCAGAGAATAACTACTGTATAACAAATCTCATAGAACTCAATATCAAACACTACAGTACAAACTAGTGGGTTTTAAGTGTGGATAAAAAGTCAAAGATCAGTACTGGTGCAGTATATACCTTAGCTCAATGTTACTGTGAGGATCCTGATGCCTGAAGACTTTAGTCAAGGGGTAGGAAAATATGTGGCAAGAAGAGGAAAAAGAAGGCAGAGAAATAAACAGGAGGAAGAGGGTCTGTGACAAACATGAAAGATAAACATAGGAAAAACACCAATTTTACTGGTACCCACAGCAACATCTTAACATGGTGGTGGCTTGGGGCTTGCCAATGCCACCATTGGTCACCTGATACCAGAGTTGGCCCATTGTGGTTGCCAAAAGAATTAAATGGCCATGTGGGGCATAAGTTAACAGTGACTGAATCACTCTGTGGTTGTGAATCCTGCTGATAGATCACAAATGCATCTTCAAATGTTATTCTTAGATGTTTATAAAACCACAGTATATTTTGTAAGTTTTTTTAATGGGTCACGAAGTAAATTCCTAAAACCTTTCCTTTTAATTTTCACATTCCTAAGTTTACCAATATGCATTAATGCCACATAAATACCTGTACGTATACTGTACAGTATTCATATTTTTACGGTAGCGAGAAATGAATTTTTATACCTTTTGTATTTATTATTTATTTAAATTATATGTTGTAGTTTTGTAGGTAAGATATCTAATGACCTGATGCTGATGATTGTTTTTCTTATTTAAGAAGTCTGGAATATTGGATTAGCCCTTTGATGCCGATTACCACAAAGTCTAGTTTTAACAATACAGTACCTGATGATTACCACAAGTCTGAGTTTTAACAATACCTGATGATTACCACAAGTCTGTGTTTTTTTTATTTGTGTGCCATGCATTTAAATTCTTACCTTCTTGTTATTCCCCCTGAGGCTGAGGGCTTTCACATCACTGCAGAACCCACAGGTGTATGTATATGGTTTGAATACTTTATGTTTCTTAATATTGTTTATTGTACAATATTCAATGGTATATACTAACTAATATTTTATTAATATTGTTCATGATTCTGTACCAACCATAATTTTTGGCTGAAAACATACTAATGAGGTTAGTAAGTAATTATTGTGCCTAGAATATATTTTGTTTTACATGAAATGGAAGTTTCTTTTATAGGTAGCCAGTGCATGTCCAGTACTTGCCAACCGTGCATAACAGAGACGTAACCAACTGCTCAAGCAGATAATGAGCTGATCAGTGGGAAAGAGGATTAAAGTAAAAGTAAAAAGTAATAATTATTGGAAATCTAAAAAAAATCACTTGTCTGGGGCCCCCTGGGGGACACATTGATTGAAGTCCTCTGGTGGGAGAGAGGGGTTTAGTCATCCGTAGAGCAGCAGAATGGTGTCATGTATAATTTTTGGGTGAAGGATGTAATGTTAATGGGTGAAGTTATATTGGTATTGTAGGGTATTTTGTGCAAAAGGTCTTATTTATGAATAAAAAAATCCAGGGGAAATATCATCGTCATCAGTCTCACGGCTATTTTCCAATCTTGCATGGGTTAGCTATGATTGCCTGATGGTGTGTTTCTCTTGTCATCAGGCAAATTTTATGGTTAAATAACCATATTGCCAATCAACTTTTAAATAATTAGAACTGGGCATTTTATATACAATAACTTTCAAACTAACAATAGTTTTTTTTTGTTAGAAAATTCTTTTAAGCATTTAATGGTGTAAGATTTTCTATAATTTACTATGTGTTATTACAAATGATGTAATTACTAAAATATAGCCCAACTTGAGATCTTACAGTTACAAATCCTTCCTTTCCTCCCTTACATATATTGCTTGAAATATTTTCCTTTCTTTTTGCTCTCTGTTTTTTGGTACAGTACTTACATCTGGTCTACACTGGCCTTGGGTCCCTGGAGGCGTCCACCAACAGTACCAGTCTTATTGTTTTTTATCCAGCCTGTGATGCCCAGCCCATCAGCAGTATCCTTGGCTACCTTGATGAAGTTACAGCCTGTGAATAAAGGATCATCAGTAACAGGGATCCATAATGTCTTCAGTGACAGGTCAATGACCCAACCTGGCTAAAAAGCTCATAATAGGCCCACCACTGAACTTGATATTTGGAGAAGAAAAATTTATAATACTGTAAGTATTATACAATACAGTACGTACTACCTGTACTATATTCAGCCTACAATATGATATCTGATCTAAGTTTTATAAAATGTTACATTCTAGGATCAGATGATCCAAATCTTAACCATTTTCATAATGGGGTTAATGTGAGAAAACAAAAAAACAAAGTGGGGATCATTAACAAAAACAGTAATACTATACCAGAATATGTCCTATAGTGTGATTTTTATCCATTACATTAAACAACTGAGATTTGAGGGAGGGGTTATGGATTACAGGTACAATTCTAGTGTTGAGGCAATATCAATTCCTACAAAGCAAATTTCAACTGCAGGCCTAACAACCTTCATACACATACAGTAGCAATACAGTATTCACAAATTTTTCACACATGACTAAATTATTCATGACACTGACAATGTCAGTGCATTGTCTATTCAAGTGATCCCTTTCCAATTGTAACCAAGACAAGATTGCAATATATTTTGAAAACCCTTAAATTTTAATAGTTTTCAAATTCAATTGATTTTCAAACTACTCTCCAATATAAAAATTGTAATACCCAATAGTTTTAAGAAGGTGCACTTTAGACTTTGTTTAACCCATAGGCTTCAGCTCATGTCTTCTCATGTGTGTCTGTAGAGCTTTGGGTCACGTCATATGACGTTTTGATATTTTGCGGGCCTATTTGTAATAAAAAGGGCGGGCTTGGCTATATTATGTTGCCAAGTAGGTATTTATTTTTCACTCACATGAAAGCCTCCCAGTCTCGTCTTAGGAGCTTCTCAGCTTTTGTGATGTAGAAATCTGGCCTTTGGACTTGAATCAGTTCACCATGTGTTTCTACCCCCCCCCCCGATCAATTATTGGAGTTGTAATCATGATTGTTATTAGTATAAATAGTCATACAGGGTGATCTCGATGATACGAGTAGATACGTTCCTTGAAGTCTGCTCATACAGTATAACGAAAACTCGTATAACGGAGGGAAAAATACATGAATTAAATAGCGATGCGTTCCGGAGCACCGACAAAACTGACATGGCAAATATTGGATACCCGTTTACCTCACTTATGCATATCAATTATCTCTTTCTTTTTTGAGAAAGAAACAGGTACACGTGCATGTTTAGAAAATGGAGTGGTGGATGAACATGTTGAATGCTTAGGAGTCATGACTGTAGCACTACACTAGGTTTTGGATGCCTTTAAAACAAGTTCCAAAGTATGGCAGCATTATGCTTAGGCCGCACAGTACACAGTATGGCGATGACAGTAAATAAATGCGATTCAGTGTGAGCGGACAAACTCGGGTAGCAGATTTACATACTGCAAGAAGGGAGAGGGTGGCTGGGGGGAGGATGGTAGGAATGTTGGGGAGGGGTGTGCGGACTGGCTGAGTGGCTCACAAACATGTCTCTGTGCCTCTATGTCACGAGAGACGTCACAGACAACATTACTGCTTGTTCTGCCTACTCAGCTAGGTAAACTGCCATATTCATTTCTCGTATCATCGAACAATATCACTCGTAAAGTGAATATAAGGTGCAAATTCCTAAACCTCGTATCATCGAATTCTCATATAAAGAATGCGCATATGATGAGATCACCCTGTACCATAGTAAAACCAGTGTCTTGTACCTCATACTGCTTACAAATTAGTAGTGTTTAAAGCCTTACTACTGCGTCACAAACATGCCACTTCACAAACATTCTCAACTCTTCCTAACCCGTGTTGCCAATATGTGGTGAGGACATGTATTTACTCTATTTCCTGTTTATATCATGCATGGCCAGTTTGTAAGATTAGAAATTTTTGTTTTTTATTGGTTTTTAAATGTTCCCGAATATACCCGCATGGGTACTGATCAGCCCGAAGCTCAGTGGTTAAATGCGTTTCGTCTTATTAACTCTCCTCCTTTAGTCGATAATCTCTCTTCCTTTTCTCTTCGCCGCAATGTTGCTTCTCTCTCTCTCTTTTACAGGTACTTTAACCGTCAATGTTCGGTGGATTTGGCATCCTGTGTACCGCCAGCAAGGCCGTGGGCTCGTAACACACGTCTTGCCCGCGGTGCCCACCGTTTCTCTCTGGATGTCGGTCACACGAGAATAACCCGTTATAGTACCTCCTTCTTTCCTCACACAGCCAAACTGTGGAATGCTCTGCCTTCTTCTGTGTTTCCATACTTATACAATCTGTCTCACATTAAAAGACTGGTTTTCCAGCATCTTCGTGGTGTAGATTAACGCAGTGCAATATAACCTTTTTCTTCTCTATTTTCAATTTCTTTCTGTTCTTATTTCCCCCCCCCCCCCCTTCAGGTCTCGTTGTGGTTCGTTTGACCTGTGCCCTGGTGGGCTAATTCCTGTAAAAAAAAAAAAAAGTGGTCATCTGGTGAATGTGATGCAACCAAGTTGTGTGTCATCACAACTGAATCTGTTGTTCATTCCCAGAGAAATAATGATTTGTAACTGTGACACACCAATCACAACCGTCTTAAACAGGTTGAATAAGTCAGTGGTATTATAGGAAAGGCAACACTATATTGCTCCTTAAGCCTTTTTCCACCCAGATAAAGATGAGTAGTTAATATGAGTGACCTAGTGAAAAACTACCAAGTCCTCTCAATCCCAATGGGCATGGGTATTTGAAGCTAGGTGTTTCCATATATTTTTCAGATTACAAACTTTTCCCTTCTACCAATCAGCTCCTGTGTTACTGTACTCTATGACTTTTAGTTCTGTAAACCATCAGTCTAGGCTGTAGAAAACTAATTACAGTACCTATATTTTGTGTGGAGAGACATCATTTCTAGAACCTGTAATTTATGTTCATTTTCTTTTCTTGCTTTCCCACTGATTTTGCATTTTATGCATAAAAAATAATATATAGAAGATCCCACCAACATATCTGTATTGTATATCAAGGAGATCATGCACCTAACTCAATAGTGTGATTCACAATTATTAAACATGTTTAATCAGTCCTAATGCTTCACCATCATTTCATGAAAGCCCTAAATCTTTTGACTGTTTCATCATAATTATATACTGTATGATCCAAGCTATCAATTGGGTGTACATGATCTAAAGGTAACAGAAATATTGAGGACACATTAATTAAAGTGAAGAAAAAAAGCCCTGGTCCTGACAGTACGTATTACCCACTCTTTACGCACTTTACTCGGTTTCTCTTTCCGCGATTTCCCATTTACGTGGTACCTTGCCAGAACCAGACTTTCACTTTCCGCGGTGCATCTACTCATATACGCTGTGAAGTATAATTTTTTTTTTTTATTTCATAAAATTCCTACAAATTACCCGGCCAGAATATAATTTACATTGTTGGAATTCTTACAATATGATGATCATTTTGAATATAAACATCATGGATTTTGTATTAGACATACAAATTTTAGATCTAATGTAATAATTTGGTTTACACAAAGCAAATATTTTATCTTTTGTGCAAAATATATGAAGTTTACATTCAAAATATTCCCTGACCTGCAAGGAATCCAGAAATGTCAATTATATTATCCTAACTTTAATCTGAGATATTATTTATTACAAAAAATGTAAAACTACTGTTTTCTCCCAAACATTTATTTCTCTGGTAGGGAGGGAATGTGGGGGGTGGGGGGAGGGTTGGGACCGACCGGCCCAGCTGGAGTGGTGTGGGGGGGGGGGAGGCAAGGTGGGGTATTGATTGACAGATAGTGTCTTGAAGAATTTTTTTTTATTAACTGAAGTTATTTGTTTTAGCTCATAAAATTCATACAAATTACTAGGCCAGAATATAATTTACATTGCTGGAATTCTTACAATATGATGATCATTTTGAATATAAACATCATGGATTTTGCATTAGACATACAAATTTTAGATCTAATGTAATAATTTGGTTTACACAAAGCAAATATTTTTTCTTTTGTGCAAAATATATGAAGTTTACATTCAAAATATTCCCTGACCTGCAAGGAATCCAGAAATGTCAATTATATTATCCTAACTTTAGTCTGAGGTATTATTTATTACTATACGATAAAATCTAGTGTTTTCACCCAAACATTTCTCAGAGAGGTAGAAGCCAGTGAGCTGGGAAGGGGGGGGGGGGGGCAGGGGAGTTGAGTCCATTATTTGAATGGACATTAACCTGGCGACTGTATTTCTCTTAAATATTAATTGTGTGTGCATACCATCATAAAATTTAGATGTTATTTTTACTACAGCATAATGTATTGTGTCGGAAAAAGTGGAGTTTGGGGGTCAGGCCAGTCTCTATTGGAATTAATCCCATATGTTCTGTTGTTCACTTTACACGGTTTTCACTTTCCGCGGTACCCTGTGGGTTCAATTGACCGCGTACGTAAATCGGGGTACTACTACTGTATGCATCCGAGAGTGTTAAGAGAGCTGTGCAATGAGCATCACAAAAATTGTGACCAAGGCCCATGTTACTAATGTGACTGACTTTCTGCCTCATTTACACAGTTGCAGGGTACAGGTTGTCTGAAGTTGAGTAAAGAATCTTTCATATCTTTGGCATATTTAGATTTAGAATTGAAGAAGTTATATTAATAGAATACGATTTTTTTTATTTCTCACACACCCTTGCTAGCATACACCTTCACAGCAGCATCACAGACCCTTACAGACAAACAGCGTCACAGACCCTTACAGACATACAGTGCCACAGCACCTTCACAGACCCTCACAGACATAAACCATCACAATAGCCTCACAGACATATAACGTCACAGCAGCCTCACAAACCCTCATGCCTTCACTCCTGCTTTACACCAGCCTCACACCCTACACTTATACCAATCCCCACACTCTCACTCCTTCACACCAACCTCACACCTTCACATCAACCTCACACCTTCACACCAGCTTCACACCCTCACGCCTGCCTCACACCTTCACACCAACCTCACATCTTCACACCAGCTTCACACCCTCACGCCAGCATCACACCTTCACACCAACCTCACACCCTCACGCCAGCCTCACACCTTCACACCAACCTCACACCTTCACACCAGCTTCACAACCTCACACCCTCATGCCAGCCTCACACCTTCATACCAGCCTCACACCTTCACACCAGCCTCACACCCTCATGCCAGCCTCACACCTTCATACCAGCCTCACACCTTCACACCAGCCTCACACCTTCACACCAACCTCACATCTTCACACGAGCCTCACACCAGCCCCACACCCTTACACCACCCCCACACCCTCACACTACCCTTACATGGTCACCCATCTTCACTTCCTTACTTCCTAACAAAGTCTCACGTTCATAAATTACCCCAAACTCTCACAAAATTTCACACCCACTCAAGATCTCTTCATTCTGAAAAAAACTTTGCACCGCCATACATCTTCACATTATCACGCCTTTTACCCTCACGCGGCTAATGAGCCGATCAGTGGTGAAGAGGATAAACGTAATACTCTCACACACTCTTATAACTTTATGTGACCTTATACTGTATTACTACTTAACCTAATATCTCCAAACAAGCTCATATTCTCAAATATTCTCATACCCTCTCAGACTCATAGCCTCACAGACCTCATATTCTCACATAACTTCACACCCTGATACCACCTCACATCTCCACATCCTTATTCATGCCTTGCAACTTTCCATCTTCAGAGCCGCTCGCCTTCACAGTCACTCAAAGCCTTTCATCCTCACACTCACACAACCAAATCACGCCGTCAAAGTCTCATACCCTCACAGGCATACGCCTTCACACCTTCAGAACAGCCTCACACACCTCACAGGTATATACTGTCACAGCAGCCTCACAGACCCTCAGACATACAGCGTCACAGCAGCCTCACACACACCCTCACAGGCATACACCACAGCGTCACACACCATAGACCGTCAGAGCAGCCAGCCGCCAGACACCCTCACATACAGCGTCACAGCAGCCTCACACCTTTACACCAGCATCACACCCTCACACTATGTCCAAACAGGTATTTTCATTTGTAAAAAAAAAAAAAAGAAATGCGTAAAACAAATCTTTATTCACTCAATATTTTTGAGCCAGCCAAGATCTGGGGCAGTGGGCAAATGCCCCATTTACTACCTCGCCATAACCCTCGAGATAATGGAACTTCTCACAGTACAGTATTGTGGTTGAAGGTTCGATCCCATTTGTGGATGAAACTTAAACTGGTGAGAATGTGGTATTTCTGGGAGTTGGTGGCTATATAATTGTTCCATTATTTTCCTGTATCTTAAGGTAGATCTTATTTCCCAGCCAGTGATTGTATGAGTGCAGTATTCATTTCTTGTTGATGGTGTGTCGTTTCTGCTATGTAATAATGTTGCAGGTGGTCTGGTTCCCAATCCGTATTTATTTCTCTCATGTTCTGTCACACGAAGTCGACTGATCTTGCTGGTGATATGAATAAATTTGTTGTATCCATGGTAGATCAGAGTAAGGGTAAAGCTAGGATTTCATATATGCGTTTGCGGTATACGTTTGCGTTAAATTGCCCTGAAAAACGGGCACCCTTGTTCCCATCCCCTACAACTGACGACTGAGCTCCCGCGCGCCTACCAGCCAATCGGCGTACAGCCAGCGATGCTGGTAGACCCAAGGTACGTTACCTGTTATCTACCTACCTTGGGTAGACCTACTCCACAGTGAGGCCACACATGTAGCAACGCCAGGATCAGAGTGCCGGGTACTTCTGGCATTCTCCTCTGTGATTGGCTCTCGCGCTATGCGCATCTCAAATCCTGATTCTTCAGAATTGTATAAATACGGGCGTGGCTCGCCAGGGAGACCATTCTACTCTGACCTACTGGACCAGCTAGACTTCTCTACAGCGCCTCACCAACCAGCTCCCTCAGAAAGCTCCTCGCCCAACAGGACCATCATACTCATACGCCTGCCAGCCTTTGCTCTGAACGGACCTCTCTCAAGAACCCTTCACTGCCAAGCCAGCCAGCCTGTCTCTTACTGTTGACGACCGGAACGCAAGCGATCACCTCACCAACCAACACTTTTACACTTGGGAAGCTCGTTCCTGACAACGCCCTTTCTGTGCCTCCCCACTGATCAGGGGTGACTCCTGATCAGAGGCGGCCCAGATTGGGTGCTCTGTAACGGTTTCCTGTAGTGGACGTGGGCCGCGACCCCACTGGTGTTTCTTGCACCAGTGGCTATTCTTCCTTTATTCTTCCTTCTATTTCGCTCTGGCCTGGGGACCTGCATCCTAGAGGTGTATTCGTCCTTGGGTCCTCCCTGTAAATGTTCACCTCCCTCCCAGGAATTTGTGAACATGAAAGGGAGAAGGAGCAGAACCCGTCCCTCCGCCAAGCCTTCCTGGGTAACCATGATCGTGCGGGTCCACCCGGGAAGGGGGAAGCATATCCTGCATCCCCCCCCCCCCCAAGTAGGTACACTAGGGCTCACGCCTATAAGTGAGCAGATTAGATAAACACTAGGGAAGTAGGCTCCCCTGACGGGACTCTGGGAGAGAAACACGGGAGCCACCTTTCGACCATTCGACCGACAAAAGACGGTGGGAGGTGTTGTAATTCCTGTGGTAGGTTAACTCACCCAGACTAGGTAGGCTACCTATGTATTTCAAAAGGTGGCTTGTCCACCTTGCCCCCTCTACAATGAGGGCACATAGGGTAAGGATACGCTCCCTTGATGGGGATGTAACCGAACCATGGAAGAACTCACTAGCCGAACTGCTCGGCGCAATACTACTCCTAAAGATCACGAGCCTTATTACTACCAAGGATTCATTCATCGCCCTCTGCCTGACTGAGGAAGACGTTGACTCCTTACTATCGAACGACAGCATAAAGAAATTGAAGAAGCAGCGATTCGAAGTAGTAATCCCACCACAACTAAGAGCCAGGAAGACTGTAGTAGTTAAAGGACTGGACAAGACCATCACAGAAGAATCTAGCGGACAACAATTGAAACTAGACCTGGAACAAAGAAATCAATGGGCCAAAGTAGAGGAGGTAGTTAAATTACCAAAACTACCATCTAAGCTGAAAATTAGGTTTCAGGACATAGGAATGGCACAAAAGGCAATACAGGAAGAATTCTGCCTCTATAGGTAGCAACCAAGTTGAACAGGAAGAATTTTTTCCCATCACGCCTTGCTGGAACTGCTTCTAATATATCCACTTAGCCACTGACTGCCCTAAAAAAACACAAAATACTGCTCCGAATGCGGGGAGGAGGGACATACATTCCAGGAGTGCAAGAGCAGTGTAACTCCTAGGTGCCTGAACTGCCAAGGGGACTACAGAACACTGGCAGCGCGCTGTCCAGTAAGGAAAGAGATCGTAAAAGAAAGGAGGGAATTAAAAAGGAAAGAGCACAGGAAAAGCAAAACAGGACCTACTCGGCTGTAACCAAATTAACAAAGGAAACAACTAAAGTCCTTGAAAAGGTAGCCTCACAACCCCCAGCTCAACAACCTATGGTGCTCAACCTGGGAAGTCAACTGTCGGTTAAAATCATGACGGCAATAATACACGTCCACCTCTTGAATATTGCCAAACCAGGATGTTTTGCTAAAAGGGTAAAGAAAATGTTTGCGGCAAATAACCTCCCAGACATGAAATAACCCCAACGACGTTCCCTCATCAGAAATCTTCAACCTGATCTACAAACCAGCAGTCAGGCGCATGTCACCCAATCACAAGCCACTTCCGACAACCCCCCCCAACCAGAAAGTAATGAAGAGGGAATGGAAGAAGACGAAGAGGAGCAGGAGCCCATTTTACAACATGAACCTGTTATACAACCTGAACAAGCGATCATATATAGCACCCTGAAAAAGAACAAAATGGGAATTGTGGCACCACCACCGTCACCAAGAAAAATAACTGAGAATCAGGACCTCGGGGAGGAAACCGGTATTAGGTTTTACACGTGCTCAGCCCCCCAAATAGTCTCAACCAAGAGACTACTGGCGGAGATAAGGTAAGGAAAAGTAAAATATACATATACAGATACGAATCTGGAAGATCACCATATAGAAACATTAATAAAGAGAGGAAGAATCCTGACCAAATATAATAGAATAGAAAAGGTGGAGCAATCCAAATACAGGAAATTTCGCCTCGGCCTGCATTCGGAGAGGAGGTCTTCAGGAGAACATCGATCATCTAAAATGCCGCAAACAAGCTCGAGACATCATCATTCATAATCAACAGACTTAAAATAATTCAACATAATGTACTGACCTGGACCACACCAAGAGCTCACGAATTATACAACATATATCTTACCCTAGACCCAGACGTCATCATATTAAATTCTCACGGCAAGGGTAATTCAATTACACAATATACCAAAAAAGCAGCCAAAATCCGTTACAAGATGGAATAGCCATAGCAATTAAAAGAAGCATAAAACATAAAGTCCATGATACATTTCAAGAAAACTTTCTGGCAATTGAAATTAATAGCACAACTGGTCCAATCATAATCGGCACCTGCTACCTCCCTCCAAGACAACCTATCTTTCCAATAGCAGACATGTTCAGATTGATGAGGAAGAACATACCTGCATTCTCTCTGGGTGATCTCAATGCTAGACACCGCATATTAGGACACCATACCAACAACGCAGTAGGCCAGGTTCTGAACACACTAGAGAGCCACGGCAACGTGGTACACCTCGGACCGGAATTCCCCACGTACATTAGAGCAGGCCACACAGGATACCCAGATCTCGTGTTAACAAGTCAACACCTAAACATACTACTTGAACCCGGCCCAATATCCACTAGTGATCATCTCCCTATCATAGCCACAGTCTCCACAGCCCCAATACAGATCCCGGCCAGGCTAAGATTCAACTATAACCGGGCTAACTGGGAAAACTTCCAACAAGAATTAAATAACCCGCAACCCATACAATTACACAACAGGCACACTTCTCTAATAGACCAATCACTGGATACATGGTACGAGCACGTTAGCCAGGCCGTAGAACACAACATACCCAAGACCACTCACCGAACATTACCACACCCTCAATACTTACACCAATCAAGAATCATACAGACACAATTTAGCAACATAATTAAACTAATCACACAACAAGGATGGACACCAGAACGCAGAAGGATATACAACATGTTACACGAACAGTTAAAAAACATCTCAAAAGAAGCATACAACAGGAACTGGCAGAAGCTGATTTCAGAAACGGAAGGAAACTACTGTGGGGATGTACAATGCAGCTTGATACTGGGAAGGCAGCATGGTTACAAGCGTGATGTAGAGAGAGCTGGTTGGTGAGGATGCTCAGAGGTGGACCAGCTTGTGGGTCGCCATGCTCGCCGGCGGGAGTGAGGACCGCCAGGCAGGCGGAGGAGGAGCGAGGGCCGCCAGGCAGCGGCGAAGGAGGTAGAAAGAGACATGTCACCACGAGGTCAGGTCTTAAATAGCGGGGGCTAGGCGCGGCTTAGTAGTTGACCCCCGCTCCGTGATGTATGGCGGCGCTGGTTGACCTAGACCACGAGGCATACACTGGGGAATTGGTGGGGTCGGCTATTCAGCGACAAACAGCGTTTGTAGGGGAGAAATCCACTACAATACTCCCCCTTCCCTCCAGGCGGTGTAGGAGACCTGTTGTCTGCAGGGTTGCATAGCACATGTGAGGCAGAACGGGCGGTGTATGCCTCATGTGAGACAACGGCGATGGCGTGGATGAGCCAGTCGCTGGGGACAACTGTCTAGATACACAATAACTGTGGGAGTAAAGAGGGAGAAAAAGGGTGTGTGGAGGCGATGAATTTTGTTCTTCCCTCACGGCAAGTACAGAGTCGTCAGATGCGCCTGCTGGGTCAGGAGCAGGGGCTGCGTCAGCAGAAGCGGATGAGGGCTCGTGACAGCAGCTGGGTCCACGACAGCAGCAGGGTGCAGGACATTAGCAGGGAGTACCTAAGGGAGAAAAGAGGGGTGTGTGGGTCCGCACTCAGGAACAGGGGCAGGGGTTACTGCTGAGCCGGGGTTGGCGTCTGAGGCAGGACGGGTGTGCTGGGGTCGGAAGAGGAGCGACTGTCTGCTTGGAGTAGCAGAGCTGCTCTAGGGTGTCTAACCTGCGGTGTAGAGACAGTAGCTGTAGAGCCAATGAGAGCTGCTTCTGGGTGGATAAGCCAGTCTTCCATGTTGCTTGAAGACTGGGAGCGTGATCTGTTTCTCCTCCATCCTGTATTAGTGCGAATCTCCGGGAGTCACCATTGTGGGGATGTACAATGCAGCTTGGTACTGGGAAGGCAGCATGGTTACAAGCGTGATGTAGAGAGAGCTGGTTGGTGAGGATGCTCAGAGGAGGACCAGCTTGTGGGTCGCCATGCTCGCCGGCGGGAGTGAGGACCGCCAGGCAGGCGGAGGAGGAGCGAGGGCCGCCAGGCAGCGGCGGAGGAGATAGAAAGAGACAGGTCTTAAATAGCGGGGGGTAGGCGTGGCTTAGTAGTGGACCCCTGCTCCGTGGTGTATGGCGGCGCTGGTTGACGTAGACCACGAGGCATACACTGGGGAATTGGTGGGGTCGGCTACGCAGCGACAAACAGCGTTTGTAGGGGAGAAATCCACTACAGTACTTCTACTAAGAAATATATTCAATGCATCCATAGCTTCAGGCCACTACCCAAAGAAATTTAAGACAGCAATTATCAGACTGATACCAAAACCAGGAAAAGCCCCCACAGCAGTAGCAAACTACAGACCAATCTGTCTATTAGAAACTCCGGGAAATTTTTGGAAAAATTAATTAACCTCCGACTAGAACACACCTGGAGCTAGAATACAAATACAACCCTAGACAACACGGATTTAGGAAACACAGAGGAACAAACACAGCCATAGCCCTTATATACGAAAGTATAGCAAACGCAATGCATAATAGAGAACAGTACAATATAGTTTTAAGGGACATGGCAAAAGCGTTCGATAAGGTCTGGCACTTGGAACTTAAGTATAAAATAACCAATCAAGAACTCCCTAACAACTTCACCTCTCTACTGTGTAATTTCTTAGACAATAGAGAAGCACACATTATAATAGGCAATCACAAAGGCCCAAGCTTCAGACTTTATAGTGGAGTACCACAAGGAAGTAACTTATCAACAACTCTTTACACAATTTACACTTCAGACATGCCGCCACCTATTCACGGTGAATACATTGCATATGCTGATGATGTCACCCAGATCATCCGCCATCCAGGCAAGGCCATACAGATGATGACATTAAAAACAGCTAGCACCATAATACAAATCAATAATTACGGGAAGAAATGGAAAATATCAACTAATACACAGAAACTGAAAATCATACACATTTCAAGGATAAACCCAGCACCAATCACAGTTAACAACGAAGAAATACAATACTCAAACGAAGGAAAAGTACTGAGGAACAGGAATAAATGAACACATAACAGAGCGTAATAGACTAGCCCAAATACAGCTTACAAAATTAAGAAGATTTGGCAAAATGGAAGAGAAAATACAACGACACCTATTTAAAGCACTTGTCCGCCCCCATCTTGAATACCCGCCAATACCATTAAACACGATCAGCCGTACCAACCAATTAAAACTCCAGGCAACACAAAACAAAGCCATCCGCAGAGCCTCCAAACAACGTCCCCCATACACAACCAAAATTAAAGAGCTTCAAAAAGCTTCCGTGACGCCTGCTGGACCACCACTCCACGACCCCCTGACGAAGACACGATGATCCTCCCCATACTGGCTAGATATTTTTGTAAATAATATTGATTATGTGTTAAAGGAATATTTTTCCTTCCTTAGGCTTTAGTAAGCCCCTTTATAATATTTATACTGTATATACTTGTCACACTTGCTAGGTGCTTCTGCCTTCTGGTGTCATTGTACAGGGGTACCTAGTGACAGCACTAGGATCCCGCTTCCTCTATCAAGGAATAAACAATTGAAATTGAATTCACGAAAAATACAACATTTTACCATTGAACATAAGAACATACAGACAAGCACAGGCAGTATGGTACAAACTAGAAGTCATGGAAGACGAAATATATAACCGACTAAAAACAGAGGACACCACACGATCACACAACTGGTGGCCAAAAAGTTTTCTCTATAACCCTCAAGAGCCAGACCTATTGTACACTAAACATTAAACAAAAGATAGGAGTATTCTACTAGTTACACAAGGACCTAATAGACCTCTCCAACTAACACAATAACAAACAACCCCTTGCTAGCTAGCTTAGCCTCCCCCTCCCCCCCCACCTGCTCCCTCGAGCTCGGGCGACCTCTTAGTGCGGCCTTCACCACAGCCAATCAAATCGTCTCTGCTAGGTGGATAGCCCACCTGCTCTTATTCTCTACTACTTTACTTCCCGTTTCATAACTTTCCTTCTACCTTACCTTTTCTCTCCCTTCCCATGGCAAACCATTGCCATTTTATCTCCATTATTATCATCATCATCATCATCAGGGAGACCATTCTACTCTGACTTACTGGACCAGTTACAGCGCCTCACCAACCAGCTCCCTCAGAAAGCTCCTCGCCCAACAGGACCTCAGAGCAAGCAACTCCTCACCTACTAACTCCTTAGCACTGCACTGTACAACAATATATATACCGAAAACGCAGTTTCTATTCTACCTCATTCCTGAGTGAGAGGTATCTACATGTACTTACGTTTGTGTGCCCATACAAAGAGACAATAGACAACTAAGGAGAATTGACAACTGGCCACATCCCGTACGCTACAGTATAATGTAGTGGATTTCTCCCCTACAAACTCTGTTTGTCGCTGAGTAGCCGACCCCACCAATTCCCTAGTGTATGCCTCGTGGTCTAGGTCAACCAGCGCCGCCATACACCACGGAGCGGGGGTCAACTACTAAGCCACGCCTACCCCCGCTATTTAAGACCTGACCTCGTGGTGACCTGTCTCTTTCTACCTCCACCAACCAGCCAGCAACACCTCCTCCTCCTCCGCCTGCCTGGCGGTCCTCGCTCCCGCCGGCGAGCATGGCGACCCACAAGCTGTCCTCCTGTGAGCATCCTCACCAACCAACTCTCTCTACATCACCCTTGTAACCATGCTGCCTTCCCAGCACCAAGCTGCATTGTACATCCAATACAACATGTATATAGAGAGCACATTGTGAGTTTCCTTTCTCCATTCCATCCTGAGTGAACCAAACACCTTGAACCCCACAATAACACAAAGCGAGAGGTGGAGCTCGACCCATTCTTTAGTGATATTCATGCAGGCGACCTCACCTCTATTTAATCAACATGTAAACAGCCTTACACATCAGTGGAGCAGGTTCAGGTACATTCAGGAGCCAGTGCATACCCAGTACTTGCTAACAGTGCGTAACAGACGTGACCGATCGCCCAATCGGCTAACGAGCCTATCAGTGTTAAGAAGCTATAAGTAAAAAAAAAAAAAGTCATCCATCTTTAAAACCCTCTAGTTTTTAAACGTCCCTTCCCGTTGACGGGATAGTTGTGTTGACAATCAGGGTAAAATTAAATAATAATATTGGAACTTGAATAGGTAGCAAAACATAAACCAAGGAATATATTCTTTTGCATAAACACTCAACGACAACAAGGTTAGTGACAGCCGAGTGGAACATGGCGTGGTTGTGTGTAAACGGTGGCACTGGTGCACAAATATTCAGGTTTAAAGGGAAAAAGAAACTGACTTTTATTGTAAATATCGATATTTTTTTTTATAATTATGTGACTGAAATTACAACTGGTAATTCCACCAAGGGGAAAAAAATGATATATTAACCTTTTCATCGTGTGGCACGCACTTGCCATTTTATTCTGTATCCCGCCAGACTATTTTATACAGCTTAGGTTCACCTCCCGCTGTGAAGGGTTAACTAGTAATACCGTAGTGTGTCGGTGCCGTGCTTGGGTGTACAGTTCTCCAGGGAGAGACGCCATTGAAAAATATCGCATTTCAGAAGCAGTGATATGTGAACAATTTAATAATGGAAAATCTAATATATGAATTATTGGATTGTGATTTGGTCAAATATTACCTGGATATTAAACCGGATGTATACTGAGTATACTGTAATTCTACCAGCTACCAGCAGCTCAAGGATTTTCAACGCTGAAACAGTGCTGCAAGTAGTCTTCTCAACAATGAAGGTTGGTATGATTTAATACTGCATTGGATAACTTTATTTAAAAAAGTTAAGTTTTGGCTGCAACTTTTGGTAACTGTGCACCTATTTTTTTATTTTTTATTTATTTATTTTTATATTAATAGTGGAGCAGATGGGTAGGCACCAGAAGGACTTATTTTTAAAATTTAAGAAATCATTCATATTTTCCACAATGCTGTTTGGGTAAATTTATGGTAGTGGACGTAATTAGATATAGGGTTTTATGTGTTGAATGACAATTAAAAAACAAACTTCTTCTATGACAGTACATTTTATCCATAACCGAGATATTGGAAGTTGAAAATCAGAAAACGGATCACCTGAAGAATCGTCACCCCAGAATGTCCACCCGAAGAATCGTCACTCCAGGGTATCCCACCTGAAGAATCGTCACCCCAACCCACTGAATAGAATTGTATAATTAGGATAACATAAATATATTCCTTTGTGTTATGCATCTTTATTATGAAAAGTTTAAAGAAAAAAATAATAAGATACACCTTACCTAACCTAACCATGGAGGGTCCTGACCCCACCTGAAGATTCATCACCCCCAGGATATCCCACCTGAAGAATTGTCACCCTGCCAAACTCTGGGGTGACAATTCTTCAGGTGATCCCAGAAAACCACTATAGAAAAATTCTAAGCGGTAGCGGTAAATGGTGGGATTTTTTTTACGGTAATGATAAATTCAGACAAAACAAGACGAGTTTCTTCTATGACACTTTTCTCGCATTTTACACATAACCGAGATATCGTAAGTTGAAAATAATTAAACTACAAGAAAATGGGTAATGGTGCAGACAATGGCTATCAAGAAATTCAACAAACACCATCTGGTGGTAGCCATTGTCTACACCATTACCAGAAAAAGTATTATAGAATTGCATTATTTGCCACCAACTGAATCTCGGGAATTTTATCATTGCAGGCAGTAGCTTAGGCAATTCTAAAAAACTTTTTATCTTTGCTTTCATTGGTACCTGATAGCAGAGTAGTTTTTTCTGATTAAGATGTCAAGGGGTCTGGGGTTTGGAAGTTAGGTCGGTTAGGTCAGGTTCTGTTTGGTTCTGTGCAGTGTCGTTTCTATTTTCTTGTTTAGTATGATGTAAATTGTATCCAGAAATTTTGGTGCAAATTCCATAAAGTCCTTCTGCTATTAACCGTGTGGTCCATTATCTAATTTTATTTTATTTTTTTTTAGAATAAAGAGTTGTTTTGTTACTGTAGAAACAGGAAGTTCATGTGCTATATCATAACCTATTCTTATATTGGTGTTCTTTTATTCATCGATTTCAGGTTTGGTGCTTAGGTTCCTTTGTTTTTCCTCTTTCTTGCTGGGTAAGGTTAGGTTACATTTAAACACAGGGAGTCCGGGAAGTTAGGTCAGGTTCTGGCTTTTCTGGTTAGGTTAGACATGTACAGTATACCTGACCATACTGTTATTTGAGAGTTGTTGTGTTAGGTTCTTGACTATGTTTTTGTTTGGCAAAAATTTATTTCCTCCACTATTTTTGGGATGTTCTTGATAAACTGAAGGGGGGTGCTGGTGGTAGAGCGGTAACGTTCTTGCCTTCGCAAGCTAGATGTCACGGGTTCGATTCCCGGGCCTGTGGAAGTTGTTTGGACATACTTCCTAGCCCCCATTAGTCCCTGTTCACCTGGCAGTAAAGTAGGTACCTGGTGTAAATCGAAAGTTGCGAATTCGTATTCAGGGACAAGTTGTTGGAGCTTCCAATAACTTGATGACATAAAACCATTGACTCTTCAGGCTTCTATGCCCTTGACTCTTCAGGCTTCTACGCCCTTAACTCATGAGACATAAGGCAAGCATGAACTTAGCATGCTTCCCTGTTGGGCACTGTAAACGCTTCTGCGCTTCACCTTACACAAGGATGTTGGGGAGTGCCCAATGAATAATAAAAATAAAAAAAATAAAAAAATAAACTGAAGAACTTTATTTCATAATCAGGACACCTGTTCTTAAATATTACATTCTTTAAAGTTTTTGATAATACTGTACTGTACTTCCTAATCACCCATCCTATCCAACCTAACCTAACCAACCAAACCTAGCCTTCTCTAGATGGCAATTTTGACTATTTAAGTATCTTAATAAGAAAATTATAATGCTTTTAATGTGAATAGGCTGTCTTTCAGAAAATTTATTTTAGTAGGCAGTCCCCGACTTGCAAACGGGTATGTTTCTGAAGCCTTGTTGGTTTATGGTTAGACGGAGTGAGACAACAATGTGTTCTGTCTCCAACACTATATGATGTCCATTCAGATTTTTTTAAGAGAGCATAAGAATGGAGGGAACTGCAGTGGGCCTATTGGCCCATACTAGGCAGCCCTGTTTACACCCAACTCCTATGGCTTACATATCCGTCCAACCTATATTTGAAGCTAACCAGTGTGTTCGAGTTAATGATGAGGTTCGGTAACTTGTTTCAATCACCCACTACTCTATTTCCAAACCAGTGTTTACCTATCTCGCACCTAAATCTAAATTTACTTAATTTAAAACCATTGCTACGAGTTCGCTCCTGGTTGGATAGTTTGAGTACCTATGTAAAATATCACTTTTGTTGAACACTAACTTCCATTTATACACCTCGATCATATCGTTCCTCACTCTTAAGTCTTTCTCACAGTCGGATTTCTCAATAACAGCATTGTTCATCTGATATCTGGTTTCTCTTTTTATGTCTTCTCCTAGACTAAGTACTTTACATTTGTCCACATTAAATTCATCTGCCATTTTTCAGATCAAGAAATTTTTTTTTTAGATATCTTCGTGTAGTTTTGCAGTCTTCGTCACATTTAATTACATGCCCTATTTTAGTGCCGTCAGCAAATTTACTTAAGTGCTGTCTATGCCTATATCTATGTCGTTTATGTGTACAGTATAATAGATAGTAATGGTCCAAGTACTGAGACTTGGGGTACTCCATTAGTGACATTACCCCTATCGGATTTAGTGCCATTAATGCTTTCTTGCTGTTTCTGTCCTGTAACCACGCCCTAATCCATTTTAGAATATCTCCAATTCCACGAGCCTCCACTTTTTGTATTAGTCTTTCATGGGGTACTTTGTTGAAGGCTTTGCGAAAGTTGAGGTATACCACATCATAATCGTGTCTGTCATCCACTGATTGGAAAACAGGTGAAAAGAATGTTAATAGATTTGCTAGTCATGAACACCCACTTGTGAAGCCACGTTGGGAATCATTATCAACTTGTGCTTCTTGAGGTGATTTCAAATAGAGTTTGAAATTATTGCGAACAACAATTTGCCTACAGTTGATGTTAAACTGATTGGAAGGTAGTTAGAGGATAGTGATCTATCTCCCTTCTTGAAAATCGGTATCACATTTGCTATCTTACAAGATTCTTGTACTACGCCCATTTTTTAATCACATGTTAACCAAATTTACTGAGGGTATACTAAGTTCTTCCTTACATTCCTTTAATACTCTGGCAAATATCTTATCTGGACCTGGTGACTTATTAGGCTTTAGTTTGTTTATTTACATTGTTACTAGTCACTACTATCTCCCTTAATCTATTTTCTTCACTATCTCTGTATATTGTCAGTGCCTCGGTTATCATGTTTAAATTCTCAGTAGTGAAAACTGTTGAAAAATATCAGTTCAGGTTATTGCTCATTTCTCTGTCATTATCTGGTAGCTTGCCGGTATCTGCCTGTATTGGTCCAATCTCGTCTTGTGTTTTAGTTTGATACATTTGGAAGAATCCCTTGGGGTTTGACTTCGCCTCCCTTTCTACCTTCAGTTCATTATTCCTCTTTGCTTTTCTTATCTCGGTCTTGACCCTACTAACCAATGGTGTACTTTATAATAATCTCGGAGGTAAACTTCACCACGTTTTATTCTCCTACCTATAGCTTTCCTTTGTCCAGTAGTATTCTTTAAATAATTATTTATCTATTTGGGGTCATTGTTATTTGACCTCGGTTTTCTGTATGGTATATTCTGCCTTTGTCCATGAAGTAATTCGTTATTTAAATTGTTATGGAACTCGACATCCTCAGATATCATAGTCTGGTCACCCTCAACAGTCATATTTTGCGAGGTTATCATTGTCAGGTCATCAGGTAAAGTTGTAGGTAGTAGTGAAGAAAATAAAGTGAAAGGTAAAATAATATCGAATATTCGATATGAAGATGATACTGCTCTTATTAGTATACACAGTTGGTGAAGAAACATTCCCAGTCAGATGTGGGAAGGGTGCTATTCAACCGTAGCATGTTTTTCTGAATACTACGATTTCCTTTTGTACTGCTTCCACTGGACAGTGAAGGCCATAATAAAGTTTGCAAGTTATTTTGCAAAATTCCCAACTGTTTGGCTTTGCACATTAATATTAAAGTGAAGTGCTGCATTGATGTGTGTGGCAGTGATACCAAGTCAGTGTTGTTAAGGTGAAGGTGTGTTTGTGTATTGGGCAGCATGTTCGCCTCGTAAGCGAGTGAACATGGGTTCGATTCCCTGGCAGGCAAATTTCTTTACGCCATTTGCTTCTGTCTACCCAGCAGTAATTGGGGACCTGGATGTTAATCGATTTGCGTATCGTGTTACTGGTTAGCCAGTGCAGTTGGTGAGTTGTGCAGTCATGCAACTCGTTAACTTTAAGCTGTGATTATTATGTTAGCGACAGCTTCTACGACTAAAACAAATTGCGCCTACGTGGCCCTAAGGCCGGCCATCCTTTACTACAGGGGACACCATTTCGCGTTTCCTTCTTTACTTGTGTGTGGAGTGGAGAGAAAGAGAGGGCAGACTGCCGTGACACCCACCATAACTTATTGTTGTATGTATATTATGTATGTGCTCCATTTATATACATTATTTATTCAGCCTAGCTAGCAGCGTGTGGCAATGTATTTACCATGTCCCACATGCTTAATTAATGTGCCTGGCGACATAAGGAAGCTGTTAATGTATCACTTACCATACGTCGCCTAGAGAGTAGTTGACCAGCGGACAGAGTGAGGAGCGCTACCCCCCTTGTGTACATATCTTTTATCCAGTAAATAGAACCTACGAACTATACAGGTGTTTGTGTTCGCTCCTGTATATAGAACTTAATACCCCGAACACGAGCAATTGTTACCTCTAAATTTACATCAGTTTAATACCAGTTGTGACTAGAATATTCTTTGTAAATACTTCATAAGAGTAAATATCATATCACGATAATCACTCATATCGTTAATAATAACAGAAGCAAACCCCCGTGATTGACCCTGGCAAAAGTTAGGCCCACATGCTGGTTAACTGATAAGTGCCCAAACTACATCAATTAATCTATGAGAACATGTTAACAAAAAAGCATGTGAATCATTAACATGGTTGGAGCATGCAATGAGTAAAATTATATCAAGTTTGTTTTAGAATATTCTCGTTCCAGGCTGTCGTGTGCACCTCACGTCTCGCTGAAGTAACTCCGAGTTGTCAAAACAAAATTATTTTAACAATTCATATTTTACTTCCAGATGACTTTGCATTAATACTGGATTAGGAATAATAACTACTATTTTTGTAGATTACCACCATCATTACTGTGCCCTACTGTCCATATAATTCAGGTTGTGTGGATCTGCTATACCTATTCACAGTGGAACAAAGAGGTGATGAATGCACATTAAATTATTTATAATGTGTTTGCCAACTTTCTGGAAATGTATGAGGCTACGACTACTGATCATTCTGTAAATGTGAGCAAGCGTAAACCACTCAATGAATAACTAGCATGACTGTATTATAACTGTAACCAAACAGAAAATGCTTGCAACAGGTGGAACTACTGCCGACTGACTAACTTCTGTCATTCGCATATTTTTTTTATAAACGTAATTTGGCAACTTGTTCTCTGTGCTTTTCTCGCAAATTACATAATATTAATAATTTGATGCTAATGTGAATAGTCAAATACATCTGTTATGTATTGGGTCATGAAAGTCACCCTGTCATAAAAGGACACCATATTGAGAGTCCAGACCGTCCTCCTATCACCCCTAGATCCCGTGAGAGTTGCCTAAAAAGTAAATAAATCCATACATAAATATAACTGGGAATACCACCCTAGTGTGCAGTAAAACATTCTAAGCATTATTTATGTTTTGCTCTACGTATGTATATCCTTGGTTAATACATACTGCGTTGTACTGCACAAGTAACTCTTTAAACTTCTCCCATCCCTGTAGCTCCGAACACCCTTCTCAACCCCCATACCCGTCACACACACACCAACCCACGTGAGCCCCTGGACCACCTCTCCCCTTCGCTCGTGAACGCTTCGGATTCACGAGTCGATACTCTCCGGGTTCACACCTCACGGATTGACAACGGTGACTATAACAGTTGTCATAGATTGGACGGATATATGAGCGATAAAGGTTAGGTGTAACGGGACTGCCCAGTATGGGCCAATAGGCCTACTGCAATTTCCTCCATTCTTATGTTCTTATTTGTACACATATCGCGATACTTTTGCAACACTCACCCACTCCCCTCTTTCCCCATTCCAGGTGCGGATCCAGGAATATCAAAATGGGGGATCCGAGAAGTTGTGGGTGGGGGAAACTTGGCGAGCATAGTGAGCCCACCCAGCTAGGGGGCTTTGGGGGGCGCTGTAAGCCACCCATTTTTTTTTAAATCTACCCAATATCATGGGCATTTTGAAGCCATTTACACTTGCTATTTAGCGATATTCTGAAGTCAGTAGTAATTACACTTTACTATACAAAACGCTTGAGTACAATACTGCATTAAAGAAAAAGTATTGGAATTTTCTGATGAAAAGGGGGGTCCCCCAGGAACCCCCTGGATCCCCCCCTACATTCCTCCGCTTTTTAGTTAGTACAGTACCTGTAAATCATTACTGCGCTTAGTACTACAGTAGCTATCAACAATTATAAAATAGAAATCATTTAAACCTCCTCCAATATGTACTCCCCGACCCTTCAAGCTCAGTTGACGAATGCATTGTACAGTTTTGTGGAAGCAGGTTCAGAATCACCCTTCCTCTACGACACTCGATATCCGGCGTGACACCCTTCACGACTCAGCATTTAATGAAATTCAACTAAAACTTGTCTGAAAAGACAATTTAATTGTTATCAATAACAATTTTAATGTTTAGAGTTGAGAGTGAGCGTGTTAACGGGCACTGGATGATACACGAACAGATAATATGGTTTACAGTATTTGCAACAAAACACTGATGCTAGTCTTTCAGTAATCTAAAGGAAAATTACCGAAACTTAAACTGTACTACATTATTAATAATGATAATAGATTATTACACCGAGAATAATGGCCTGGACACCCATAAGCAAACGCCCACAACCATAATCTCATTAACCAGTGAAACACGGTGTGGCACAGGCTTAATACCATAGCGACAAGTGAGCAGAACTCAGTGCATTGTGTTGGCACTGGTTAAAGGTTAGTGTGCCAGGGAGAGCCTTTCACACTTAACTCTTCCTCACCCTCCCCACAGACGTGTTTACTAACAGCACGCCTCCTGCGAGATGTTTTTATTAAAGGTGATACGCTACCACGGGTCATCAGTCAGGCGGAAGCAGAATGTCTTTGTTTGGATCCTGTATAAATTTACAAAAATGCCACTAAAAGTAAACACAAGTTTAAAGAAGTAGCTGTGAGCATTCGATGCGCATTTAAAGGCGTAAATACAAAAGAAGTAAGACAATATAATGCAGAGATGCTGTATATGTGTGGTGGTACTGGTAATTTTAGAAAAGTTTTAGATCTTTAGGTGTCCACACACATTACTTTTGGACAGGTGAGAACAAACCGATATTCATGATAGGTGAAAATATAAAATCTAAGAGGTTAAAGAAACCTAACAACAGACTGCCCCCCCTCCCCCCCCCCCACCACCGCTCCACTACCTCTGTCCCTTTTAACTAACCCATACAATCAATCCTTCGGTGTTTCTAATGCCTCATGACCTGTTCTGGGCATTTTGGATACAAGCTGGAAGCGTAGCTGCTATACAGGTATTCAACAACCTTTTCTTCCCCGTTTGTAGTCTAGTGTTCGTTTACAGCTTGGTAAACTAGGGGGTGCCCTTGGATCGAACCAGCGGCCTTAGTAATACATAAAAGATTCAGGAACACTAAATATGCATTCGGATCTTGAAGTAAACCAGATGACCCGTCCCATCCGCCTGGCACATGCATTTCTCAAACATTTATACAGTCTGGGATTAGTTACAGCTTCAACAAGCACACCCAGGCATAGTGCGTTACCATATGTCGCTGACGGTTCGTGGAAAGATATTTGCGAAAAACGAGAGTAATAGTTTCTGAACGAACTTCAGAATATACCTGTAGATATATATTTTAAGAAGGTTATCATGTTTTAATAAATTTGCGGTACAAATTCGTACATGATAAAATTTGAGCCTATGATATTGGTCAGATTTAAAAAAAATCGGGGGGGGGGGGCTTACAATGCCCCCACAACCCCCCCCCCCCCCCCCCGCTGGGTGGGCTCGCTGTGCTCGCCATGTTCCCTCAACCACAACTTCTCGGACCCCCCCGTCCTCCCTTTTTATATTCCTGGATCCCCCCCTGATTCATAAATCATGTTTAGTAAAGAAAAAAAATGATCACTATGAAACCTAAGTTGCATTAAGCTATATAGAGTATGAGTATATTAAGAAGCAGCCTGAATATTCAAACAAGACAATGGTACCGCATTAGTTTATAGCAATTCTACAGTTATTCATGCAAAAGTTGTAATGACATATCTGTAAGGAATAGGAATAATTTTAAATTTGGACATTTGCCTTTGCTATTGGAGCATTCCACTGCTAAACAGTAGCTGGAACAGCCTTCACTACTGGGCGACAGGCTGTAAACAAACCACGGCCATCTGGACTGCAGTCACCCGATTACAATGGGGGAAGACAAGAGTGGCGCATTTTTTTAATAGTATCTTTGGCGCTACAACGGTGATCCGGAGGGTCCGAGGGTGACAGGACTACGCTTCCCCAATTTTTACCTGCTACACAAGGCTTAAAGGCTATTTTTTCGTGATTTGGGTCCTGGTCAAGGCGACAAGTAATCAGGTTTTGTACAGTATTTAGATTATGTGAGTGGTCCTTGGGTAATTTGGTGAGCCACATTTTTTTAAGAACTCGTTCTTAAAGGGAAGAAAACTTAACAGGACCAATATCTCATCTTTTGTACTTACATGCCCTGGGACAGTGGGATATCCGGACAACCTACCTGATACTGTAACGCTTGCCACCCACTTCCAGTGTTACGTAACCAACCACAAAAATAGACAACCTTCTTAAACGCATATGATCCTGAACTCGGAGAGGTATCTGCCAGCCATCAACAAATTAATTCTTATACTACTGTACTGGATTTCAAAACCTCAATACAGTACTACTCCTTATAAGATTTACGTCTAAATGTATGTAAACTAAAAGCAATATCACTGGAGATTCATTAAGCGTGACACAACACTAAGTAAAAACCAGGCAAACAAGAACAACAAAACTGTACGTGGGTGTCAACTCTGTTTTTCCAATTAAGGCAACATCAGTTCTACTCGTCAACGGATGACCGTACCTGATCCAATCTCGTGTGAGAAACCCAACCTTTGTTTTTCTCTTTATAATATGTTGAGTTTCACTCCGGCAATCGTTCACATGCTATAGTATTTCTGGGACTTGGCTAAATGCATTTTTTTTATTTCCTCGTGCCAAGGAGTTAATAGGATACGTAAATTTTGCTTCAGTTTCGTTACTCAATTTATCCGATAACGCATTTTTACGTGCAACCACGTTGATCCTAAAATTTATTACTGTACGTAAATATTTTCTAAGTAGTGTTCAGAATGTCTTACAGCTGTTTTCTTTCATTCTTACATATAATGCAGTTAAGAACCAGAAAACGATACTTGTGGAGATCGTTAGCTCACTTTTATTATCGTATCCTAGGATAAGTAAGAACTTTTGCACATCTGTCTTCTTGTAACTATCTGATGAGCGGGAATACTGTCTCAAATCGGCAGATTATGTATATGAAAATGGGGAGACAATATTAAAATTAGATTCTGCATTTACAAGGGAAATAATATTTCTCATGAGATTTTAAATTAAAAAAAAATTCCGACAAACAGTAAAGTGACCACGAAATAATATATTTATACAAACCCGGAAATGGATGACAGACCCCCCCCCCCCCCCCCACTCCCAGAGTCGTATATACTGTACAGTCACTTGTTTTTGTTACTTGATCGTTGGCGGAGTTGTCGACATAAACAGTGCACTTGAGATCACTGATGTCTCGACGCCAAAATTCGCGGAAGCTGTAAAGAGTATTATGTACGCTCTTGGTAGTGTTTTTTGCTAGCTGTACGTGTTGTCCGTCCTGAGGTTAATGTAATATTGGATAAACTACGAAAACCAACTTGATAACCCATTAATCCGAATTCTGCAACATCTACTGTACATGAAACAGATTGCCTTTGGTATCAGCAGAAAACAAAAAACAAAAACAACCTATAAATTATCATGAAATTGGATAGCCATTGCATAGAATATGATAAGATTTTGTTGGATTCATTACCTGTTGCATCGTCAGGCCGTTTAAAGTACTTAGTCATTCAATTGAGGATACCAGGCAGGGGCGTGTAAACCATTGTAACAAAATTAAGTTTGCAGGTCATGTGCCATCGTTATGTTCTATCACTTGAGGAACAGTCAGCCTTTTATCCCATTAAAGGACATCAATTGAGTCCTTTCATTCTCATTTCCTGAGCGTAAAATGCCCTTATTCCGTTTGCCCTCTGGCACCTAAACAGTACTGTATATAGTGCCATACTCTTAAAGTATTGTAATGGATTTGTCGAAATATAAATTTCATATTAATATTGCCATTTCTTATTATACTCTCATGAGTGCTTTAATACTGTAGGAAGCTTGATGCCAATGAGACAATTACAAATGAGAAGTTAAAAATAGCAAATTGTAAGAGAAGACCATACGGGGAATATAAATTTAATTAAGCCATAAATGTTATTCGTTGTTTTATGAGTATTGGAAGTAGAAATTATGTGTGAGTGGGAACAAGTGGAGGACGGAGGAGCAAGGTTAAGGGGAGGTCAGGAAGTATTCTGACTCCAAGGTTATTATCTCTTTGAACATAAGAGTAATAAAGAGACTAGCTGGTAAGAAAGGTTTGGGAGTAAGGTTAAAAACACAAACAAAAAACTACGAGAAAAAGTGGAAGTTCATAGCCATAACCGCATCACGTCACTGGTAGAGTTGCCAAATACAACCAGAAAAGAAATACACTGTACTGTAGTGTACCTGTAATTTGGGAAATTACATTATAAGAGGAAGGTCAGTTTGAATGCTGACAAAAGCAATATGGTAATATTTGAGAAAAGGAGAGTCGACCCAAAAATATGCTTGGGTGGTGAGAAAGCGAGCACAGTACGCCAAATATCTGGGAAACACTTTTAAGTGAGAATAGAGGTATGAAGGGTGGAGGGTGAGATATTTTGGACTTTCGGTGAGTGGTGGAAGGCAGGTAACACGTTGAAGTGAAAACGTGAGTTGTAATGGCAGGAATAATATGTCAGGATTAAAATTTCGGGATTTGGATGTAAAGTATCCGGAGGTAAATAGTCAGGAAAAATGGGGATGTAAGAAAACGTGGAGGAAAAAATATATATGAAGGGAGCTGTCATGAGCCTGGCCTTCACATGTTTGATTCCGATACCAGTAACATTATTTTTTTTAACCATTTAATAAGTGTGTTTAGTTATGAAGAGTAGACTCAATGTAAGTTGCGTATGTAAAAATTAATTTAGGTCAGCTGTCTTAAATGTTTGTGTTGCACGCTCGTTTTGTATCGCCATCTGCTGGATTTATTCTTTGTCCGCCTGATAGGAAAAGACAAACGATTACCGAGTGACAGCACTTGGATTCCGTTTCCTTTAACATGGAATAAACTGTTGAAATTGAATTGAAAACACAGCCCGTAGCAGACGAGGTAAGAATAACAAGAAATAAAATTACAAGATGCATGATACTGTAGGGGTATCGAGATATTAAAGTTGTCTAGCACTCAGGATGGAAGGAAACTCTATGTGGTTTTCTTGTATAATATATATAAGTTATATGATAGACAGTCTGGTGCTGGAGGTGCTGTGTGGTGAGGGGCTGCTTGGTAGAGACGTGCGGTGAGTAGCTTGTCGAAGGAGGTAGGTGTGCAGGAGCTCCGTTAGAGAAGATGTTGCCTGTTGCTGGCCTCCTGGTTGAAAGAAATGTTAACAGCGTGGAGCTTGCTGGAGGAGATGTTGCTTGTTCAAGAAGATTGGTCAGAATGAGAGTTGGTTGGTGAGGAAGCTCAGAGAAGGACATGCTCGCTGGCGGGAGCGAGGACCGCCAGGCAGGCGGAGGAGAGGCGAGAGTCGCCAGGCAGCGGCAGAGGAGGAGGTGTTGCTTGTTCAAGAAGATTGGTCCGACTCAGAGTTGGTTGGTGAGGAAGCTCAGAGAAGGACATGCTCGCTGGCGGGAGCGAGGACCGCCAGGCAGGCGGAGGAGAGGCGAGGGTCGCCAGGCAGCGGCAGAGGAGGAGGTGTTGCTTGTTCAGGAAGAATGGTCCGAATGAATCTCAAGGGAGAGACAGAGCTTATATACACCGAGCAGCGGCTATGAGTCATGGTGGGAAAACCCGAGAAGTAGCCGGTGACTAGTTCCGTTGCTAAGATACGGCGGGCATTGGAATGCGGATACGCTTGGTTGCTAGGGAAGGCGGTAGCAGGTGATGGCGTGGCAGTTTGTAGGGGAGACGCTTGGTTGCTAGGGAAGGCGGTAGCAGGTGGTGGCGTGGCAGTTTGTAGGGGAGACGCTTGGTTGTTAGGGAAGGCGGTAGCAGGTGGTGGCGTGGCAGTTTGTAGGGGAGACGTCCACTACAATACTATTGCTGTATAGTAGTTGTGGCAAGCGAGCGGACCTGAGTTCCATCCTCGGGCAGGGTGAAACTATGAGCACGTTTCTTTACGCCATTTGCCTCTGTCTACCCAGCAGTAATTGGGAACCTCGATGTTAATCGATTTGTGGATCGTATTCCGGGGTAATGTTTAGCCAGTGCAGTTGGCGAGCTGTCCAGTCTTCTCGGACTATTACGTGACACTGGGTCATGCAGCTCGTTAACTTTAGGGTGTAGTTGTTGTGTTGGCGACAGCTTCTACACCTTAACAAATTCACGCCTAGGAGGCCCTTGGGCCAGCCATACTCGATTTCGAGGGGCTTCCATTATTTATACAGTAGTTGTATTTGTAATTCGTAAAAGCGGTTCTCGATGGGATTATTTGGTTTATATCGTTTGCAACCTATCTGAGGCGGTAAAATGTCAGGTAAACTACTGTACCGATGTAGTTTTTTATGTACCTAGTGAACAGCTTCTTGAAAGCTGCATTAATGACAAACACCGAAATAAGCCCGAGTGGGCCGACAACAATGAGGAAAAAAATTATTTATTGCTTTGTTAAGAAGCTAAAATAAATCAAAGTAGACATGATGAATTATATATATATATATATATATATATATATATATATATATATATATATATATATATATATATATATATATATATATATATATATGCTGATAACCACAAGGAAAGAAGAAAACACGAAGTTCCCAAGCGCTTTCGTGTAATTCACATCTTCAGGGGTGAGTACAGACTAGAGAGAGTAATACAAATCAAGGTGTATATATACAGAGGAGGGTGAGACCAGGTCCACAATGGTCAGGTATTAGGCAATGACCCTACTAATCTTTAAATAGCACACAACGGTTGGTGGTCAGGTCAGATGGTCAAGTGACCCGGCCTTCTCACCTGATCACAAATCTTCTTAATTACAAAATTGTCCAGCTTGTACATGCCGTTACTCAAATTCATGTTGAATGCTTCGGTATGTTTAATAAGACTAGATTCTATGATGTTCCTACTATCAATTGAATTACATGGTAATATTGAGGAGGCATTATCCCAGTCAATGCAATGCTTGTTATCCCTCAAATGAAAAAAACAGAGCATTGGATTCCTGGCCTGTCCTAACACTGTATTTGTGTTGTTTAATTCTAGTTGCAAGATCTTTACCTGTCTGGCCTAAGTAAATTGGCTCATCTCAAGGCCATAGGGCGTTCGGTCCAATAGAAAGAGTGTTATTCCTCTTCGGGGGGCACAAGCCTCTCCTTGTGTTCCTTGCTGTCAACAGTTTGTGTTAAGATATTAACGAGCGTGGGTTCAACGATGCTGTCAATGTAAATGGGATGCTCTGAAGGTTGGATGTGCGAGACTAAACTATTTTCAGAGTTCAAATAATTTTAATATAATTTCTTAAGCAAGAGTTGAAGTTATTTTGTCACATTGCGTAGGAAAAAATACAGGAAAATATTTAAAATTTTTCTAATGATTTTTTTTAGTACATTGCTCTAAACCTAAAGGGAGATACAATTTGAGTCTTCCCCCTCTTTGTTAAACCGTAATCTTTTCGTGGTTTTAAATCCAAGTATTTAAATTTTATAGACTTGACAAATTTTAATTCCTTCAAATCTGTTAAGTAAATAAAGTAAGTATTGTAATTTGTGATGGTGAGTTCAAATGTCATTATCTAGGAATTGTTATTTAAAGGGATTTCCACATTAATATAGCCTTCATGCACGACACTTGTCCTTGCTATTAACACTAAGGTCAATTTTGAGCAACGCCAAACATTCTAGAGGTACAGTTAACAACAACAAAATCTGCACCCCGAGGTCTGACGACTTTCGCAACCAATCACTGACCGAAGCCATGTGTTCATTTGGTAAGGTTGGTATTTCTGAATGTGTGATGCATTGTATAACCAATTCGATGTATTCTCTATATCATGTATAGTTAATACAGAGAAATTAACAGGAATACATAAAACTCGTGTTGTTCAGAATTCTTAGTCCGGTGTGTCATATCGTATAACACCAAAAGGTGCAGAAATTTTTGTTGTTGACTGTATATTATGGATAAATAAAACGCCCATCAAGCTATTAACGGGGCGAGGAAGATAGCTGACAGGTTATTTACAGTGTTAGTCAAAACATGACGTGTGTCGCCTCACTGGAGACGTAAAAAACATCAAGTTATCGTACCAAAACATTAACCAATAGCTTCAAAGGGATTGTTGAACCAATGGTGTGCACGGTTTATTGAACTAATATCAGGCCGGGTTTGTTGAACCAGCATCGTGCAGGGTCGTTTTGAACCAACAGTGTGCAGGGGTTTGTAAAGCAAATAACGTCTGTTTCTGTTAATCCATTTGCGTGCAAGAAAGATAAATTAGTATATTACAACGGGAGGAAATTTTATTTTGTAAAAAAGTTGGGATAAATTAGATTTTGGATACACCAAACAAAAACACTAAGTCATGTTAACGTCATGATAAAATTGATTGGTGGACAGTAACTTCGAATTTCTGATGCTGAAATATTTGACCTAAAATACGGCTCAAAAAAGTTATTGTTATTGGGTCAGATTACGCTTTAAATAGCATTCAGTTAGGGACGTTACATAATACGGTATAATATGACAGAGGATCTTAGATTAAGATAGCTACCTTAGTTTGGGTGGCGTAGGTCAAGCATGATATCGCCTCTACGGTCGTATATTGTAAGAATGCTTGAGATGGGTTTAAACTTGTTTCTAAATCCAAACTGCATTAGGCCTACAGTATATGTGATAAGTTATGATACGTTGAGTTAGTTTCAGTTTTTGTGATGCTTTTTGTCAGGTGCAATGGGTGCATTATCTATGTGATAAAGATTCCACCAGTTGTCCAGTCGTCATTAGGCAAGGGGCCAGCTGGTACCAGATGAGATGAGAGAAGAGTTTGGCTACAGGTCAAGTTATATAGGCACCCCCACCCTCCTTGAACCCATTGCAATACTTTCCCCACTACGCAGCATTGTTCGGTCATTTTATGTAATATATTTTTTAACTGATCTTTGGTAATCATGTAACCTACTTTTATCCTAATCTCTGATATTCAATGTAACATTTTCAATAATTTTTTTATGAAATCATAACTAAAGTTCATATAAATTGGGAATTTTCGCTTTTCTAAGTACACACGTGTAAAGTTTTTTCTCGCATAATAAAGTATATTTACATGTCTGAAGAAGACACTACACATGATCCTGGATGTTTTTGGACCGCAACCAAGAACATTGCCATCCCTTACAATGTAGTGGCTTCGGGTTTCATAACTTTACATTAGTGCCTTCCTGTCACGGTCACACCCTCTATTATCACACCCTTAGGTCATTATTAGAGTTTACCAAGTCTGATTACATTTCGCGCTTCAAATATGACTGAATTCGTGCATTAGCAAGTGGAGAAAATAATGTTTTGGTTATAAATAAGGTAAATATTATCCAAATGAGAACTGCCACAAGCAGAAGGAACTGCCCCCTTCAGGAGGGATAGTGAGTCAAGTGACTGTACTGCCTCTTCAGCTGATTTCCAACCAGGCTTATGGTTGGGATACAGTTGCTTGGCTTCATGCTTGGTATAACACCAGGCATGGTGTGTTCAAAAAAATAAAATAAAACATAATATATATATATATATATATATATATATATATATATATATATATATATATATATATATATATATATATATATATATATGCTGATAACCACAAGGAAAGAAGAAAACACGAAGTTCCCAAGCGCTTTCGTGTAATTCACATCTTCAGGGGTGAGTACAGACTAGTCTGGACTCACCCCTGAAGATGTGAATTACACGAAAGCGCTTGGGAACTTCGTGTTTTCTTCTTTCCTTGTGGTTATCAGCATATACCTAGATCACGCGCACGTACAGTGATTTACTTGCATATATATATATATATATATATATATATATATATATATATATATATATATATATATATATATATATATAGGAAGATCAAAATATACCAAAATTTATCAATGATTTCATCAATATTAAGCTTCTGCAAAATAACACATTCGATGTTCATAAGAGATAGAAAATTGAGACGTTGCTAGGACAGCGTTGAACGAAGTTCATGTTTTATTTACTTCAACTTCGAGAATGTTTGGATTTAGGGGCCCCTTAGAGTCGGGGGGCCTGAGGCCAGTGCCTCAAGTGCCTCATGGTTAATCCGGCACTGGTCATTGGTTTCTGTGCAGATACATGCAACACAATGTTTGGGAAGAACCATTCGGTGTCACAATTGCTGGTGAGCAATTACCTATGGATACTGCCAGTAAAATGTTCTTGTCACTTGATTAACTTGTACTCTTCTCATGCATCATTGAAGCTTCCAAAATCATTAGAGGATCTTTGCAGAAATATTTACTCACATTTCCTTGTATCTTCACAGAGGCGTGATGCACTGAAAGAATTCCAGGACTTTCTAGATATTGATAGGCATCAAAGCTTAAGAGCTGGACTCACTCGCTGGCTGTCAATGAAGGCTTGTGTTGACAGGATATTAGAGCAATATGATGCATTACTGTTTTATTTTCAGAATGCTGCATTTGAGGATCCCACAAACACAAATGACAGCATTTTGAGAAAGCTCGGTAACAAATTTACCAGAGCTTACCTTGAATTAATGTCCTTTAACCTTGGTAGACTGGTTTCATTCAACTTATTCTTTTAAAGTGACATGCCATTGTTGCACTTACTTAAAAAAGAAGTGTCTAGCCTGTTATCAGCATTGTGCTCAGATTTCATGCAATACTCATATCTTAGAGAGACTGATATTGATAAAATTGTTCCTAAGCAAGCGCAGCACTATGTTCCACTGAACAAAGTTTACATTGGCATTGCTGCAACAGATACTTTGAACAACATAACCAAACACATAGGAGAGAGCCACCCTGATGTACAATTGTTTCTCACTCATTGCAGGGAATTCCTAATTGAATGTGTGCAGCAGATTCATTTGAGGTTCAGTGATCTTGAAAAGTTTGACTTCCTTAAATGACTGTCTCCTTCCACTGCATGGAACATGAAAGTGCCATCTTTGCTGCATTTATTAAAACAAATGCCATATCTTAAAGACATTGTTGATATGCAAACTTTGGACAATGAATGGAGACAGCATGCTATGTGCCCTAATGTTGCTAGTGATATGAGCAGTCAAGATTATTGACTCCTCTTCTTCAGGTAAAAAATGCTGTAGGAAACCAGATGTATCCTAACTTGTCTAAAGTAATATATGTACTTTTTTCCTTCCCATTCTCTAATGCTTCTGTAGAAAGAGTTTTTAGTCAGCTTAAACTTATCAAGAGAGATCACAGAGCAGCTCTAAAGCATGAGAGTCTTCTATGTCTTTTGACATCAAAACTATGGTTGCAGCAAAGGGGGAGCCGTGTGGCTGCATCCTTAGATCCTCCCAAAGAGATGCTTCAGCTTCATTCGAGAATGGTAGCAAATGTAAATGATGAACAAGCTGCTAATTTGCGTAAGAAATTTCTTGAGGAAAGAAGTAGAGGTCAAAGTGTGAGATAATTACTGCCATTGGGAATACAAATTAAATGAAACTCTTCATGCCTATTCTTCTTTTCATTGCACCTTTTACCATATGTACTCATGCATATGTATGTATATCTAGAACACCAGAAAAATATGATGACACCATGGTGTAAAGGCGGGAGTAAGTACTGCTAGTTACTGTGGCTGGAAGCATTTGACATCTTTTTCCTAAGCTATTTCGTCGTCAGTATTGAAGCACTATTTTATTTATATATTTGCCTGTACATAAGATATGTAAAATATATATATGTATATATACAGTAAAAAAAAATCTAAGGAGTTTTCATGGAATCTTAGGAATTTTTGAAGCTCATCCGAGGAATTTAAAATATTGCGGGTGGAACTTGGAAGCACTGGCCACACGTCAAGGCATAGGCGGGCCAAACATCTACCTCACCACGAGTAAATTTATGGCAGTCGCATTCATATTCAGCAGTTATGTGATTGACTACTAAGTTAAGAAATATTTTCCTTGTACAGCTCACTTGATAGCTTGTGATATGGACTCCAATGAATGAGCTGACAGCCTTTTGACTTTGTGACTGGTGCAGGAAGCTGCTACCGAGTTAACGGTCCATTTATTTTTAACAGTAGCGTCATATTTACACTGTCTAGCGCACACTTCTTAAAATATCCACACATACAGTAAAAGACCAGATTCTAAAAGAATGCAGGCACAGTGTACCGGTGTTTCAGTATTTACACTTGGGTCAATGATCAGTCGGGTTATTTTGTGAGGTCAGAAAACTCGAATTCTGGTCAGGTATATAAGTTCCTCTTTCGAGAAAGTAGTATTATGCAGTCGGCCGTTTTCACCTTTCTGTTAACGTGTCCTGATCAAAGCAACTTCGTCAATATACCATGTAATGTACAAGAACATTAAAAATAATAAAATAAAATAAATTGTCAAAACTTATGCTTAGAAACCATGTCAAAAACTGTGACCTCGAATTTTTCAGGTCATTCCTAACCCGGTGTTGTGCGAAATGTCACATGCAAATATCTACCGTTTTACTATAATCCGCATGCGCGGCCATGCGCGGAACCAAAAAAACATTCGTTCTGTGTCAAGGTCTATCTATTGCGTTATATGTATGTAAACAAACCCGCTGAAGGCCTACGAAATAACTACCCAGATTGTAGAATGTCCTTCAAACTCTTTGCTCATATTATCGGATTAGTGGTGGTTGGTGATCCTCTAGCGACACAGTAGTACTCGCATATTATCCATCTGCAGACTAAGGCCAGCTAATTCGCAGAAGCCACCCCTGAACTTTAACCAAAGGACTGCTTCCCTCCCACACTCATAGATAGAAGCCACACTATTCCTATGTGGAAGGGGACATATTATCCCTATTCGCACTGATAGATCAGTACTCCCATGAGCAACTCACAGGATATGTTCAGGTCAAGATATTAAAGAACACTAACTTTATTAAAACCATATCTGAAACCACACCTGGGTAAATGTTTTGTGGTGTGACTTATCTTGCGTCGTTATTGTGCAAAATATATCACCAATGACTTATTTCATAGCGGTACCGGTGGATATTTTGCACAACATTGGCCTTCCTTATAAATTTACCCTCCATATACCGTGCGTTTAGTCTGCATCATCTAATCATGTTCGATATATCAGAGCAACTACAAGTGTTTCCAGATCATAAAAACCGGACAATCGGTTTCATCAACTACACTGATTTCGATGTTATTGTACTGTAAAACTTCCGTTCCATTATTTTGTGGACTATGGTTAAGCCTGTACTGACTAAACTTAGTTACTGTAATACTTGAGACTCGCCAAGGGGTGGTGTCAAGTTGTTCTTGTTTTTAGCCAACAGAGAAACAGAACTGTGATGGCGTGTCACTGTATACTCCCGTTAATTTTTTTAGCACCATTGATGGTGATTCAGTGTTAGTGTCTTCATGTTTATTTTCAAATGGGTTGAGAGTAACCACTGTATCTAGGTTGAAAGACTCATGTCTCCAGGCATAAAACTTAACGTTTGATATTCTGGCACTCATAATCTTTGGTTTTCAATCACTATATAGGTCTAACAAATAATAGTTGTTGCAATCTTTGCAATGCTGAAATTCTAAGAAAATCCGTTCATCCCCAGCCAGTGTGAGGCACCAGCTAGGTCAAGGGGCAGTGACAGCGTAGGGATCACTAGACTATGCAATAGGGTGTGTCAATTTAGGGGGTGAACTGGCTAAATTGAAAATCGAGTAATTTGGTAGCAATTTATTGTAGTCTTTAAGCATGCAAAACAATATTCTGGCATAAATTTTTTTTTATAATAAGTCCTACCTACATCAAATGGATTTTTAAATGTACATATTTGTGAATTTATAACATAACCAGCGTTTGCACACATGTTACTGTTTCAAGTTTCAAATTATTATATTTTATTATCCGTAGTCTATTTGAAAGTAACCAATGCCTTCATACTCTCTTTGCTTTGGTTTCTTGTCATCAGTAGTCTGCTTGCTATTTGTGCTTTGATGTAACCTTCTCGCCTCTCGTGGCTGTAAACATGGCCCGCTGCTTCTGTGACCATTTTCACACATCTCTCCACACTTTGAGTGTGGGAAGGCCACTTCGGCACCTGCATTGGAGTCTCTTTAAGGTTTCTCAATTCTTGGCTAGTTAGACTTGTTGTCAATGGTGGCTCTAAGACTTCCAAACTCAAGTCAACCAATTCTGACAATTTGGTGGCATTGACGTTTATTGGGGGAACTTTTCTTGAATGAAACGAACAGTCTCCCAACTGGTCGTCATCTATTAGCGTTCCTCTAATCTTTAGAATGACTTCTACAGCCTCGGTTCGGAGATTGGTACATTGACTGTAAAGCATTGCTTGCAAAACTGCTTCTGATCGAGCATACCAAGCGGACCTTCTTGCCACAGGTAACACGATGTCCCTCACTACCTTCCTCTGTGTTCTTACTAGCTGCAATTGAAACAAAAGGTGATTGGGCCCATCCACCCACATAGGATTAAGTTTCACACTAAACCACTGGGGAAGATAAACTCCAATAATAAATTCAACAATTAACCTCAAATTCTTCAGCACTTTGCCCTTCAATTCGTGTTTGGAAATCCAAATCCTGCAGAAACGAAGAGCTGTAGTTAACCAACGGCTGTGACTGACAGGTCCAATCTCCAAGAGAGCCAATGACTGAGGCACTTCTCCTGATCTTATTGCTTGGGCAATACGATAAGCATAGGATTGATCTGTGCTGAGATCTTTGATGACTCCTTCAGACAACGCCGGAAGGGGAGGGCCAGCTTCGACCTTTGGAAAGGTTGTATTTATTTCTAGTTGTGTTGCTTCATCCAGCATGATGCCAAGGGGACCTGACCACTTGTTGTTGCTCTTTGTAGGACCATCAAGTTCCTGGATGAGATGACGAAGAGGTAGCTCGCCTGTATGTAAATCACATACAATCCAAACAAGTCTTCTTCCTAGCTTTTTCTCTAAATGCGTCATTACACCCCCCTGCCATCCGGTGTTCACTGCAGTTGAATCTCCACGAACAGCCTGCAGTGAACTGCCAAGTCCTCTCTCCTGAACCCAACATAAAATATGATCAGCAATGACCTCTGCATGTTTCTTCCCTTCTACTTCAGTTTCGGGAGCAAAGTGAAACAAAAACCGACCACCAGGCTCAGAACAGACAGAGTAGTGTTCTTCTTTGATGAGACCTGGAAACTTTCTGTTCACTCCCTCTACTTCTAGCAAAACTTTTGTGTCATCTATTCTTCCATCAAACAAAAGACAGGAGAGCCCTCCCTCGCTTAAATCTTTTTCATGCTGATCAGATATTTCCTTCATTATTTTTTCTTGTGCTCTTCTAATTTTATTATGATCTATCACCAAAGATACATCCTCTCGGCTGATGAGGCCTGCATCTATCCAAGCGGCAGTTGCAATTTCTGCAGCCTCACGAAGTCCAGCATGGTGGCGAATACTAGCTAAAGCAATGTTTGAAATATTTCTTGTGTTGTATTTCATTTTCTTTGGTAAAGGTTCAGATGGCTCTTTGGAACTATCATCTGATGTTGCTTCCTGTTCATCAGAAGAACTATCAAAGAAGTGATAAACATCTTGACACAGCTCTTCCACTCTTTGGATGGCTTCTTCACTCTTCATTTTCTTCTTTTGTTCCCTCTCTCGGATTTGTTCTCTCTTCTTGGCATTAGCAATCTGCTTCTTTGTTTCTGAATAATCTATTGAACCCATTTGCATACTTCCTTGGCCTTCTGCCTTTGTCCTCTGTGCCTTTATAAATTCAAGCTCTAAAACAGGGATCTTCTTTTCACGAGGACAACCACAATCAATGTGGGAATTATTTTCTCTCTTACCTGAGTGAGAACAGTTGGATTCAGAACATAATTGTATGGAGCACTTGCAGGTCAAAATGTCAAACAGAGTATCAAGTGTGTGCAGAAATTCATTTTTCCTGGCCAAGTTTCCTTTACCAAGTGATGTTTCAACTGCTTTGTGCCATAATTTCGTAAGTTTTAGCTCAATAGTTCGACACTGATTAATCACAGGTGGTTTGAATAGTGCATTAGCTTTTGTCCATTGATGCAGAAGAGGGACTATCATGTCATTTATGAGTTCTTTATCTGTATAGTTCCTTCTGTCCTTTGCATTTTTTTCTCGAAGGAGTAACCCTAATCTTAGCATGTCTCTCACTGTTGGAAGTTCTGATACAGGAAGCTCCTTCCCTTTACCAACTAGCAGGCTCAAGTGGGTTGACAACTGACTTCTTGTTTTCAATTTTGACATCTTCACACTATCTGACAAATAGAAAAATATTTCAATGTTTCATAATTCAATTGTTGTTTCAAAAAATATCAATTTGTTTATCAAAAATGCTGTAACAGAAATAACATAATAATTTCTTAGAACATAATGTTTTATACAATGATATAAGTAACTGCGACAATCAATATGCCCTACTTACAATAATTAAAATGTAGAATTCGTCTGGTAGAGTAGGTGCAAGTGCAATGAGAGCAAACCACCGTCTATGATATCTAGAAGGAGAGTGAGCCGGGCGCCTTATCCTCACGCTTGGTACAAGTCAAAACAAGAATTAAACTGTCCCACACGGAGAGCCTGTTCATGTTCTGACATGCATATTGTACACAAGCTATAGAACCATAAAATACTCCATAATCCATATGCTTACATGAGATTAGTTAATATCAAGTGAATAATTCTAATCAAGTCTCATTAATTTGTTGAAATACTGATATTTGAAACTTTAAGGTATAATTGATGTAGGTGAGGGTTATTTCAATTCATTTTTGTTTGCTAATCTCAAGTTTAGACATAAAGAGGCACAATATTTTGACTACCAAATTTGATTTTTAACATGTTGACAAAATTGACACACCCTACTATGCAAACAGTTTGGAATAGTTTGTAAGATTAGAGAAAATAAGAAAACTCTTTCCTTGTAGACACAACAGAAAAGTATGTTTGATTGGCATTTAATCTCCTAAAAATATAAATCTTCAAATAAGACGAGAACAAAAAACATCATATACTACCTATGAAATATTTGGAACTTTTAATTACGCAGCTTTCAACTGGAACACCGAGGAGAGGGATGTTTCATGTAAGGGCAATGTATGGAACTGAGTAACCTAACATTACAAGTGTTCGTTATAAAAAGAAAATATACTGTACCTGTTATACATACAGTATTATTTTCAGCCACCGTCTATTTAAATTTGAGAGATTAACCAATATCCAATGCACAGTATATGCAGCTGTGCAAAAAATACGACTGTTTAGTGTTGCCAGTGTTCTCTATACCTCTGGAAATAAGTTGTTTAAATTAATAAAAAGCTTTAAAGTCATATTTTACCCTCAAAGCTTAATGTCCAAAATATTAACGATAAAATATATGAAATGCGTCTCGGCGGATATTGTCACTTTATCATCTTGAATCGTTGCTGTGGAAAACAATGTAGCTATTGTTAACTCTTAACTCACGTGCACATGTAAACCTAGCTGATGAAGATTTAAAGACTGATGAAGAACTTGCTGCACAAAAGAATGCTGAAAAGTTAACCAGAAATATGGAAATATTTTGCGCAGGTAAAGAATGACGAACAAAAAGTCCTTATTAAAGTACAGTAATGTACAGTATATTTGGCCATGTTTTTCATAACCGAATACCTTAGTTGTGCAACACATAGTCACAAGTCTGAACTCCCACTGACTAAAAGACAGGAGAATGACGAGAAATTATGGGAGCACAACAGTTTCTTCAAATAACCTAAATACAAAAATAGTTTAATATTAAGTCACAGGGTAATTTTTCCACACTAGAATTACTTGTGTTGTTCATAATAATTAATGTGGAATATCAGTTTCAGGAATGGACTACTTTATATATTGTCATACAGTATGTTGATGCAGCAGGAAATAAGTAATATGTGTAAATAAAATACTGATTCTTAATTTGCAATTTCATTCATCTTCGTATTTCCTCCAGTACCATAGTGGTAACAGCTTACCCTATACACAGCTTGATACACCTCAAGGAAATGTGCGATATGCACCTACTTCATGATTTACGTCAAAATCAGCATTCAATGTTACTTCTCAAATTGTTTATAATTAAAAAAATCTTATGAACAAATTCCTCAGAGCTTTATGTAAATCTTTACCAGGTTCACTAGGGTGAAAATTATCCTTCCCTTGTATTGTAATTCTGAACTCAGGGCGCAGTGGTAGGTCTACTATGGTACTGGTTAGAGATAAGTGAACAGGACAAGTTTTTCACCGCGACAAATATCACCGTGAATGCCAAGAGTAATGTGAATCGCATGGAGACGCGTAAACAAACGAGAAATGCCGGCAATGTCGAAAGGGGAGTAATTTATTTTAACAGTATTGTAAATATGTGTGAACTGATTAAGATTTGTTTCCTTGACTACGGTGTATCCAAGGCCAAAAACAGACATTCCTCAACATGGTCACATAATTCATGAACTATCTTTGCATATTCAATCACACGAATACTAACACAAGTCATTAGATATTATTACCGTTAAACACCTACTAGAAGCAACTGTGGTCGCCAACCCTCTGATATGAGGACGGTGCTTTGATTGATTACGCAGCATCGAATACCAGGCTACATTTTAACCAAACCTAAACTCTCTTAATCCACACAAGGTGAGCGTTTGGTTACTTACGCCATGCTAGAATAGACCAGTGCAGCACCTATTTTATGGTGCCAATTTCAACAGCGTACACTCACGCGCCATAGTTTCGAGGCACCCTCTACCGGCTACCCCTACTACTGACTTGATGGAAGTCGTAGCCTTGGCTTCATACCAAAAGTCCCCTCCCCCCCCCCCCCCCCCCTCACTTCCTCCCACTCATCGTTCAGTGGTGCAATGTGATGGCTCGAAGCTTCGCTGGATTGTACGAATAGCAGTTCATGTAATATTTGAGAGAATATATGCACGATACAGGCTTTTTAGTGTTTTCACAACACTTTTTACCATCACCATGCTTAACAGTGCTGTACAAGAGGGACCGTTCGGTTTGCAGCCCTGACTACTACTTCCCTTGAGCCAGGAGTAGGGGTAGAGGGTGCATTGAAACTATGGCGCGGGAGTGTACATACCATCGGTAAACAGACCTCATCATGACTTTGATATGTTTTGTTTACGAGTCTTTACGTCGTCCTTACGACGTATGATGCAAGAAACTCCTCCTCGATGTTACATGCGGGTTATCGCGATGGTTGAGGAAACTATCATTCATAGAATGTCATGGATGCTAGGTGTTCATTGTAAAAATAAATTATATTATCCGTGGCAATGCCAGTAATGCAAAAAGTGTATTATATAGAAGCGTACGGCAATAGGTAACAACGGGCTTCATGGTTCAGAGCTGCGTACGACGATAGATGAATCAGTTTTAGGTCTGGCGCCATACTTGCCGATGTGAGCCACAATGAGTCACTCTATAGTGGTTTCCCTGGCCCGTCGTGCTCTCAGGATCTCCTCCATCACACCTCTAAAAATCTGTCGACCTTGGCCCACCTCTCGGATCTCTTGTCACTGTCATCACCCTCGGCACATTCTGTGCCTTTCTCGTCACGTTTTCTCTCTCTTAAGTTCTTCTTCGTGCTCTTGAGGAATGTGGGGTAATGTTCCACAAGCCGTTGTTAGATAAATGAACCATTTGATCCACACTCTTTTGATCGTTCATTAGGATGGCATGTATTTTTCTATTGATTCTTGAGTCCCAAATCATCTTTTCTTGTATATTATAAACCTTCTCTTGATCTACCAAAGTTAACAAAGAACTCTTTTGGAGCTTCAACATCCAAACTATCTTTTCTTGCTCTACCACAGTAAACACGCATCAGAGTATAAAGGTGGTATAGGGGGGGGGGGGGGTGATGCTGGAAATTATCCCAAGATACGACACACAGAGACAGGGCAGTACAAGGATACCCGGGACAAATGCCTGACGAGATCATTGCTAGCTCAGAATAATACCTTCAAAATGATACAGATGGGAAATACAAAGTTTTTCTAATAACATACAACTGTTTGTCAACACAAGATGAATAAGATGAACACATTTTCCACGAAATAAAGCCGTGAGTATATCTGTTACCGACTTATTCGACAACCAAACAAAACTTTCCTTGAATGACCCACCCCAAGGAGCCACCGACGTGCTGACTAGTGTGAGCTCGAGTCGTGGGCTCGGTTCGGAAACGAGACATCATCTCTGGCAAAACATCAACCCATTTATTGTGACGGTTATGGCGCTCAGGAATCTTAAGATTTTGGCTGTATCTCACTCTGCTTTTAGTCTGCTCACACGTAACGTCACAGACGCATCATCATAAACTGTTTTACAGTCACAAACAACTGCCTTTTACTCCTAAATCTGTAAATTCCATCACAAGAAAAAAAGGCTTAACACCGTATACCAAATACATGGCTCACCGATAAAACACAGAGGGTCAACGTAGATTGTGTTAAATCTGAGTGGGGCTGTGTAACCAGTGGGGTTACCCAGGGGTCAGAACTGGGCCCACTCTTGCTCATAATCTACATAAACAATATAGATCCTGGGATCAGCAGTGACATAAGCAAGTTTGAGGATGACACCAAAATAGGGCGGCAGATTAATTCAGGGCAGGATGCAAATGCACTACAGAAGGATTTAAATAAACTGCAGGAGTGGTCAGAAAAATGGCAAATGAAATTCAACATCAGCAAGTGCAGCGTACTTAATATTGGAAGAACAAATACTGTCAATGTATACAGCTTTAACAACATCAACCTAGAGAAGTCGATTTGTGAAACAGATTTAGGGGTACTTGTAAGCCCGGACCTACGGCCTAGAAAACAATGCGTTCATGTTCGAAATAAGGCAAACAGAGTATTAGGTTTTATATCTAGAAGTGTAAGTAATAAGAGTGTGGATGTCATATTACAACTATATCTTGCGCTAGTCAGGCTGCACCTCGATTATGCTGTTCAGTTCTGGTGCCCTTATTATAGAATGGATATCAATTCACTGGAGTCGGTGCAGCGAAGAATGACGAAAATGATTCCGGGACTTAGAAACCTTCCATATCAAGATAGATTAAAGAAACTAAACTTGCATCCCCTAGAAAGACGAAGAGTGCGGGGAGATATGATAGAAGTATTTAAGTGGGTGAAAGGAATAAATAAAGGAGATATAAATAAAGTTCTTATAATATCCGAGCAGGATAGGACTCGCAGCAACGGGTTTAAATTGGATCAGTTTAGGTTTTGGAGGGAGATAGAAAGGAACTGGTTCACAAATAGGGTGCTAGACAGAGTGGAACAAGCTTCGCAACTTGTAGTAAGTGCTGGAACGCTGGAAAGTTTTAAAAGGAGGCTAGATAGATTCATGGATGATAGAGTGGTAGTAACTCTCGACAGGAGCTGCCATGCACATTGCACAGGCCAACCGGGGCATTGCAGACTCCTTATTTTCTTATGTTCTTATGTTCTTTTAAGTAATTTACTTGAAGCAAACATGACCCACTTGGCCCGCGTCTACCTGGCGGTGTCTGGTACATTCCGCTTCAAAACAATAATTATTGGGTAATTTTCTACAGCAATGACATATTTTTAGATGAAACCGAGGAAAACCCATCAAATGACGTTTTCCATTATAAATACTGATCTTGGTGTAATTTCTTCAATTTCTTGTTATCATAAGCTCAGTTTTATCCATGTCTTTCACATGCATACAGTGTAGTACAGTGGTCTTATATCTATTATCTCTGTGTTGTTACTAATTCACCATTTGGCGTCATAAATGAAGTTTTGCAGTTTCATCAAATATGGCTCCAGGAGTAAAGTTAAGGGTTTAATTATATAATTAATGCGGTTGAAAAGTTAGGGCAGCACGCCGCGCACTGCCATTTGTCAAGCTGAAACTGTCGTACACCGTGGGAAAGAGAAGTGAAAACACGACGATATCTATACTGTGAGATAAACTTGAAATAACAGCAGTGGTAATTATGAAGCTGTCCAAACATTAAGAGTAATATGACATAGTGACAGCGATAAGTGACTAACATTAAAGTGCTCAGAAAGACATACCTGTATAACCAACAATTTCACTCATCAAATCCGGTCATCAAAATTATAGTCCCAAGCAAATTAAATTTCAGCGTTAAAATAGTTAAGGGGTTAACCTGAAAGATAGGTTAGAAGGAAACACTTTTCATGTGTGTATTACGAGCTTTTGTGGCAGTTCCCTCCCCCCAGTCTAACCTGGATGTTACTCAGTAAGTACAAAGATCGTGTAAGGATTGAAGTCATGACAAGGAACAATAAAACGTCCCCTTGACTCTCTTGTGAACATCTTGTATGTCTCCCCCATGGATAGGTAGATGGATAGATAGATATTAATTCAGTAAAATCGTCATTCAGGTTTACAATTGGCTCAGCATGTGTAGAGATAACGCAGGTATACGGTGCACAGAGGAATATTAAGGGATGGAAAGGAAATGGGGAAGAAGCAGGGTTGGATCTAGGAATATCCAAAGTGGGGAATCCAAGAAGTTTTGGGTGGGGGAACATGGCGAGTACAGCGAGCCCACCCAGATGGCGGGGGGGGGGGGGGGGGAAATATATATATATATATATATATATATATATATATATATATATATATATATATATATATATATATATATATATATATATATATATATAATTTTTTTTTTGAAATCTAATTAATTTCATCTTTTTTTTTTCAAGCACGTGCACTTTATATTAGGAGTAGGAGATATTCTGAAGTCAATAATTACTTTTTACTATACAAAAATGCTTGGGTACAATATTGCATTAAAAAAATATTGGAACTTTCTGGTGAAAAGGAGGGGGGGAGGGGGGTCCGCCCTTGGGGCGATAGAAAGGCGTGAAGAGTGAGTGAAAGGAAAAATAATACACACACACACAAACACACACTACGACGTACGAATTTTGCTGATGCTTAGATCAGCTATCCAGCCAGAGCCCCATGGACCCAAAACCCCTCCGGTGGAGACCCTCCAAACACCTGGTGCCTCTCTCCCGACCCAGCCCAGGATAACACGGTTCTCGAGAAACAGGATCCCTTGCCACCAGGCTTTGGGAGCTTTATGGGTATGGCCGGCACTGCCACCACCATCAGAGTCGCTCGAGCCACCACACCACTAGGAGGTTCTGGAGTAAAAATAAACCAGCACAACAGCTCCTCCCGGACAATACCTTGCAGAAACTCCCCAACTTCTCCCATCCACGCAACCACACCACTCTCACGTATTCTGTTCTCTGTCCAACTTATCTTCCTCGACACACACACACACACACGCGCGCGCGCGCACACACACACACACACACACACACACACACACACACACACACATTATGACTAGTGGGGCCACCTTTCTAACACACATACATGTTTTAATGACATCTGAACTGGTTATCTGACACTCCAACACACTCCATGACACTCCAAACACCTGTCCATGATATCTGAACTGGTTATCTGACACTCCATGACACTCCAAACACCTTCATGATATCTGAACTGGCTCACTGACATGTGTCATCTTTATTGAACTTCAAAACCTGTCTTAAGCACACAGTTGTTAACATCCATTGTTGAAGTATTTAACCGAGTAATTATAATGTTTCTTCGGCCATCGTAACTGTAAAATTCCACACATATAAATATTTTAAAGAGCCTACATAATGGAAAAAGATGAAGACAACAGAAACAAGAGAATAATAATAGTCATTGCTGCGTTAGTGCGAGGTGGTCGTGTGGCCAACAGCGTGAACAATGACAGGTGCTCCATGAACCTTCATAACGCGGATTCTTCTTTTTTTTCGGTCGTTGACGTTGTTATGTTGTTGCTGCGCTTTAACATCGAAGGTCTTTAACCCTTTAGAGGGCAAAGTATCCTTTATGTATTTCATTCTGGCTAAGATAGAACTCGTATGTATGTTTTTGGTCGGTTAGTCATGAAAGAAGCTTAAAAAACACTTATAATAAATAAATAAAAAATGCACTGCAAATAATATACAATACAGCAGGATTACAACTTAGAGTACTTTAGAGGGGGAGGGGGATACATATTTTAACTGACTGATGGGGAGGTAACTAGATCAATCATTGTCTAGTTGAAGTACTGTCGTCACACCTTGAGGGATGACCCAAGCATCTCAGGTGATACTCACTTCTTGGCACAGACCTGGCTGGCAAGACCAACCTTCATTCCGAGCTTATGTGGGATTGTAGGTACCTTGTGAGGTTGTGGGAAGTGGTTTGGGGTTATAGGTACGGAGTGGGGCTGTGGGAAGCGTGAGGTTGAAGATAGAGTGTGGGTTTGAGCATAATGTATATAAGAATGAGGGTAAAATGTAGGGTTGTGGGTACAGTGATGAGTTGTGGGGTTATTGGGTGGGTACTGTGTAGAATTGTGAGTACAGTGAGGGGTTGTACGCACAGTGGGGAGTGCAGTGTGGGTTGAGTACAGTGTGGGTAGTGTGGGGTTATGAGCGCAGTCTGGAATTTTGGATGGGTAGTTTGAGGTTGAGGATAGTGTAGGGGTTGTGACTTGTGTGGAATTGTGGGTGAACAGTGTGGGGGTTGTGAGCACAGTGTTGGGTTGCTGGTGGGTAGTGTGGGGGTTATGTGGGATGGTGGATATAGTGTGGGGGTTATGTGGGATGGTGGATATTGTGTGGGGCTTGTGTGGGGGTTGTGTGGGATGGTGAATATAGTGTGGGGGTTGTGTGGGATGGTGGATATAGTGTGGGGGTTATGTGGGATGGTGGATATAGTGTGGGGCTTGTGTGGGATGGTGGATATTGTGTGGGGCTTGTGTGGGATGGTGGATATAGTGTGGGGCTTGTGTGGGATGGTGGATATTGTGTGGGGTAGGGGGTTGTTGGTAAAGTGGGGTTATCCTATTAATATCCCCCACGTGGCAATGTTGACAGTGTTCTTTATACGAGTTAAACCTACACTGACAGGTTGACATTGATGGACACCAACCACATGGGCAATCACGAGCGCCTGGCATAACCCTGAAAGTTACGCCTGACTTTTGTCTGCACTAGTGGTGCTGATCTCTGTAGCACTAACTATATGAGAGCAGAAGATTCTATACGGCGCCTACTGGAGGAGAGAGGGAGGGAGGGAGGGACACGGGTGACCTGGGACTACCCTAGCACTAACTATATGAGAGCAGAAGATTCTATACGGAGCCTACTGGAGGAGAGAGGGAGGGAGGGAGGGACGGACACGGGTGACCTGGGACTACCCTACTCACCCTGGACCTTCCCGAACACCTCGAAGTCGACTGAGGACACCTCCATCACCATTATATCCCAAGGCACTTAGGCCCTATGCTCGCTATATCCCGACTGCTTGTGTTGGTGCGTGGCCAACCAACTGCTGACAGTGGCTTTGCTCACGGGTATCCTGAAGGAACTGTGCTGGCGAACCTGAAGGAGGACAGAGCCTCGAGGGCGTGGGTGTGTTGGTGCAACAGATATTGGTGGTGGTGTTGGTGAGAGCGGTGGTGACACACTGGCGGCGCTGGGGTTGACCAGGCGGGCCCTCCCTCCCGTCGCTGGCACTTGCCCAGGCACCAGAGGCACCCAGCGCCGCCCTGACTCGCCACACATCCCCAAACGACCGTCGCAGCATCGCCACCACTCCCTCGTAAACCAGTCCAACACCCGCACCTCTTACGCTACCCTCACCCAACACCTTCAGGTCCCCCTTACTGAATGAATGGCTCACCTCGTCATTTGCTATTTTTTTCAAGAAATTTTAGGTTCTATGTGACTTGTGAAACTGACGGGTAAATCACCTTTTTGTAGACAACACAGGATATAGTGAAATACTGTAGAATATTTCAGTCTGAATACAAACTGAAGGAACTCGACTACACTCACTCATGCAGAAATATATAACTGTCACATGCTTACAATACTACCACAAAGATGCATGTCTTCAAACACGCCACCATAACAACGTGTATATATATATATATATATATATATATATATATATATATATATATATATATATATATATATATTTATATATATATAATGTTCAACGAAACCCTAAAGTAATGTAGTACCAGACTTAACGTGTAGAAAGACCTTAGGAATATTCACTAAAACAAGAGATCCCTGAGTAGACTTTAAAAGTTTCACTCCAATCTAAAATTAAAAAAGAGAAGGCGACGATTCGGTCACGTCACGAGCAATTCACTAATTGTCACTGTTAGGTGCCGCGTTTTACATTATATTTCTACTGCTGAGCTGGTTAGATGAGATTACTTTATTACCCTAACCAAAATTAATGTACTTGGTGACAGTTGTGTGATATATTAGATAATAGGTAAAGGACAAATGCCCATTGACAATCATCAATGTCATTAAAAAAAAAGAAAAAAAGTGAGTTGCACGGGTGGGTGACCTGTCATCGTAAGTCTGTCTGCACTCCGCCCATGAGCCGCCACCTTTTACAATATATTGCAATTTTTTTGCATATCTACGATAAATGTTTAATATCAAGGAACCGCATTCAGTGAGGGGTTCAGTTTATTTGTATCAGTGGTGACTTTCTTAGGTGTAGCTACTTGTATATTACCCTTTTTTATTCTACGTCGGAACACTCGAGAATTTATTTATTTTTATTTTTTTTTAAATATAACAAGTTTATAGTTTCGCTCAGTTTGTACCATAGGTTAAACTAAGAACGTTGTGGTAAAGTATTCACATGGAGGGTTTAACAAGATTTTTTTTCGAACAAAATTTCTCCCAGATCTTTTAGGGAGACGTAATGCGTCACATACCTGTGTGTACATAGGACCAGTCGGAGATTATAAATAGATGGTAAATATAACCTAAATAATTTAAAATTGTGAGAGACATGTTCTTAGCCCCCATCAGACCCTCACCTGTCACAATTATTAACACAAAATTCTCTGCCTGATCTAAGCTACTCGTGGTCTTTATTTGTTTGGGCTTTGAGCTATATTACCAGTCTGGCCACACTTGTTAAGTTTGGTCTGGAATTGGCTTCGATACTCAACTTACCTCAGTCAGGTGTGGGTTATAGGTGTGACTGATTTTCAGTACATTAGATCCTTTTAAATAAAGAGTACGATTCACACTCCTGAATGAATATATATCGCAGTTGTCCGGAGTAAGTAGGTGCTACAAACATCTTACTTGGTCCTACTGTATCGCTTAACGTTTGCAAACAAATTTTGACAGGATGTTAGTGTATTAATATCATGTTTGACATTAATGACTAATTTCCATCAGCCACACTCAGACCTTCATAACTCTTTTCGACGGCTCTTGCACGCACTAGAAACCGCAGACATACGCATTAAATATACTTTAAGTGTTCATGGTCTGAGCACGAATGTAGGCTACGTCAAAACATTGGAACCATATCATTCTAGGGGTGGAGTAACCAGGTGCTGGTCTCGAGCTCATCTCCTGAATATAGCTATTAGCCTCTGACGTCAAATTCCGGGAAGCACGTGATAGTGAATTATGATGATAACCTGGTATAAGATATTTTGAGCTACTCGGCTGTCGCGGGCCTCCAGGGCTGACGTGCGCCCATCACTGAGATGAGAAGTTTTGTGCGGTAAATGATTTAAACACCTTTCTTGACTCCCCGTAAAACTCATCTGAGTATCCGGCATCATAAGTTACGTTACTTAATATTCGATCGCTGTCTCTGCCTATTTTACTCAACAGAAGTTTGGACCAATATCTGGTATGAAAGATGCACTGTACTGTACGTGTCTGTCAACATATTTTACAGCATAATTTTCCCTTATCGTTGATATTAAGACTAGTGCTTTTTTTTCTTTCTTAAAACATGGCCTTACATTTCTAGTAAAGTCGAAATTATATGGAGGCGATGGCGATTCACCCGATCCACCTCGACTGCCCCCCCCCCCCCCCCCCACACACACACACTAAAGCAAAACCTCGTTCTTCTAAGAAAAATGCCTCGTGAACTACAAATCAACATCCGTAACGTAATTATAAGTGAGCAGATTATTGATGTGTTTGAGAGCTCTAAAACTGTGTCCTTGAATTAATGTTGAATTAATGTCAGAAGTTTTAAGTATTTTGGCAGTTTATGATTAATGCAAAAAAAAAAAAGACGAAATTTTCTTTACAGTATTATCTCATCACAAGGTGGAAGAACAGTTCATAATTCTTTGGGTTTTTTTTTATTCAGCCTGACCCGTCTAAACCCCTTTATTCACTGTTAACTGGCTGGTTCTTCACAACCTAATTATCCATGATATTCGTGTATATATATATATATATATATATATATATATATATATATATATATATTCATATGTATATATATATATATACACATATACATATACATATACATATGCATATATATATTAGCTGCCCCTCCCCACACAACGTCATCATCCATGCTAGATCATCAAAAGCGTTCTACTGTATAAAATAAACTGAAGTTGGATAATCAGTAATTTTTTTTATTAAGATTCTAAGGGACAATTGATGGGGGGTTGATAGGGTTTGTTTCCTGCAGGAGGATCATTGCGTCGTCAACCTTACGCTAAACCTGTCGGCACCTCGCCACCACTAAATACCTACCATGCTCCTGCCTCCTATCTCAACTCATGTTATTCTTATGCCTTCTCTAAGGATAAATGTTGAGACTAGGTTTAAATTATAACACTTATCTCGGATTTCACTATAATACTTATCTCGGACTTCACAAGTTAAACAAACTTTTCCTTCTTTTTAAATTATGTTTAAGCTTTTTTATCCGTTTAATTAAATTTAATGTCTGTGGTTTCATTGTCAACGAATCAGTGACATGTAGCATCTCGGTAAGTTGAGTCAGCTGGTGTGATCGACATATAATCAGATTGCGGTGTAATGCCATTCATCATTTAGTGTTTGTGTCATATTGATCACAAAGTAAAAGGTTCGCATAGGCGACAATTTATTTGCCTAAAGTCCCCATTAATAATCAGAGGCTGCGTTAAGGTAGATACGAAAGACTGAAGTGATGGCATGCGCGCATAAATTTGATAAGTCTAATCTCCCGCCAACTGCCAAGCTTCATTCCACCTTCCCCGTTATCCAACATCACAGGATATTTCGCCACCACGTACTGTACGTATCCAACATATATTGTATTCTTGGAAGTCATCTATAAATAAAACATGCATCCGTATTAGATTTTAATTGTTGAAGCCCCTTATACTCTTAGATTAACGGATTTAGAGAGAAAAAAAACACGGGCTGGCAGGATGTTTTCCACTATCATTTTGGTGACTTGTACAGTATAGTGGAAAACGGGTCTTTTGGGTTTGAGGAACCACAATTTTGTATTTATTTTTAATAAAAGCACATTAATCTGACGTAGTTTTAAATTATGATTTCGAAAATATTTATATTTTGGAGGTAAATACGAGTAGAAATTACCGAAAATTATGAAAAAGGAAAGATTAGGCAATATTTTCTTAGATTTTTTAGGGTAGCCTCAGCAAATACCTGAAATACATCATGTTAGGTGAGGTTACAATTCTGGTACATTTGGGGCATCCTAAAGGATTATGTGCATGGCTTCATTTTGTACTACCTCTTAACTGTTTAGCAGGGCTGGATTAAGCTTAATAGGGGCCTGAGGCATAGATCAACTCGGGGCCCCCTACCCTCTAGGTATATATAAATAACAAGAACAAAATATACCAAAATTTACTCCGCAAGGTGGATAGCCCACCTGCTGTTAACCTTCTCCTTTACTTCCCACTTCTGAACTTTACCTTGTACTTTATCCTTCTCCCACTCTTAGAGCTATGCTCTATTCTCTCCGTACAACCAACCAACCAACCAAAATTTATCAATGATTTCATCATGTTACGAACCCCTCCACCGATTGTCTTCATCTACCTACCCAGCACCACGAGCAACGCCATCTAGGGACGAAACACGAGTATGGCTCGTCTTAGTTACCACTCCCGGGTTTCCCTTCTCCATATCCTGGTTGTTGCGTCACTTCCGCCTCGGTCTACTTTGTCAGCTCCAATTCGAGGAGAGGACACTTCACTCTGGGAAGCGACCACAGGATCACCTATCCTGGAAACCTACGGCACAGTGACTATTTACCGTCTTCTACCATACTCAGCCTTGCTCGTCAGCCATCTCAGCTCCTCACTTAAGTATTTGTAATCTTGTATTGCCTCTCCCCCCTCCACATTGCTTCACTATTGTTTTATGTTTTATTACTATGTATATACTGTTCGTGTTTAGGTTAAGTTTGGTTAAGGGTAGTGTATAAGCTGAATATTTTGTTAAGGAATTTATGGTACTATATTATATACAACGAAAACTCGCATCCTTTGTCTACCCTTTTTTTAGTCCGATTGTCTTTGTTTTTTTTTGTTGTTACCTGTTGGGATCTGGGTAGACGTATAACTATATTCTAAATCCCCAACTCGTAACAATCAATATTAAGTTTCTGCAAAATAACACATTTAATGTTCATAAGAGACAGAAAATTGTGACGTTGCTTGGACATCGTTGAACGAAGTTCATGTTTTATACTCTTCAACTTCGAGAATGTTTGGATTTGGGGGCCCCTTAGAGCCGGGGGGCCTGAGGCTGGTGTCTCAAGTGCCTTATGGTTAATCCGGCACTGCTGTTTAGTTGTTTAAAAGGAATAGTTACAAGATGGAGATCATGGTAATCAACTACAGATCGAATGAAGGGAAGGTACAGGCATAGGAGATATTAATTCCATAGCTCCTATCAACAAGGGATCTGAGAGGTTTAATATGCTCCAGTAGTTTGGTACGATGGCTGCCAATGAAATTCGCATCATTCACATTAATTCCAAGATATTTAAAGGAGCTACAGTGTTCCAAGGGCATGCTGTTAATGTTAAAGTTAAGAGGCAGAAGGTGAGCAGGGCGAGGATTGAGGACCCTCGTCTTGTCAACAAATATAATGAGACCACATTCCATTGTCCTCCGAGTAAAGACTTTTAGTAATGTTTGGAGCCTGGGTTTGGTCTGTGTCATAATGCAGATATCATCATTATAACATATCACAGCTTCGGTCTGTTGAGCTAGAATGTCAGCAATAAGCTTGTGCATTAGTATATTAAAAAACATAGGACTTAACACTCCTCCTTGAAGCGTGCCAAGCTCAATTGCTTTCATTTCTGGTACTTTTGACTCCCCTGAACAGAGCACTGGCATACCTGTTGGACAGATAACCCTTTATCCATGTCAGGAGGTTACCTTGGATGCCAAAATTAGCAAGTTGCTCAAGTATAATGTCTCTATTAGCTAAATCAAAAGCTGGTTTAAGGTCTATGAAGGCTGTTTGTTTTTACCCTTCGAGTGAACAAAATATTTTGCAAAGCATGTCTGTGTGCTATGCCTGGGCATAAACCTATACATATTAGGGACCAGTTTGTCTTTGACTTAAAACATGAAACGGTTGAGAACAACTCTTTCCAGGACTTTACACATACAGATGTGAGTGAGATGGACCTGAAGTTTGGAGAGTTAGCTTTAGGGATTGGTACTATGTTTCATTGAGTCCATGTCTTTGGCAGAATACCTTGTGTGAGGCTCAATTGATACAGGTCAAGCAGTGGGTGGTTAGGACCTCATTCAACAATCTTAGTGTGTTATAGGTTATGCCATCCTCACCAGGGGAGGATGATTCAACTTATATTAGTGCTTTTGTTAGTTCGTGGTGAGTTATAGCAAACTGGTCAATAAAGGCTCTATTAATGTTTGTGGCTTTAAGATATTACTGTATGTTAGGAGGCAAGGAAGTGATTTGTGACACAGTAGACCATTGGTCTAATAACATGTCAGCATATTCTGCGGGGCTGCGATGAAGTTGGACTGGGGTGGGTGACTTGGTAATGGCTCAAAGTTTGTTCCGCACTTCTGCTAGAGTGGTTGTTCTATTAATCCCCTTTAAGAATTGTTCCCAATAAGTGTTTCTCACCTGACCTTTGAGTTCCCAAAATGATCTGTTAGCTTTGAGGAATGTTTTCCTTATAAGTGTCGGAAAACTTGTACCTTCTATCCTTCTTTGAAGAAGACAGGGATACTTTTGATATCAGTAGTATTATCTTATGCCGCTGACGTACAGTATATTATATGAAGTGGGTGAATTTTAGTTTTGCGATACCATTTATCATATTTTAAAATTTTTCGTTCATTTACAGTGATTTTTTATTTAATTTTTTAATGCAATTCTGTTCCATTATACAGCAGTACGTCCTAGTGTTAGGACCATACATCACGCTAATTTATTGAACAATACATTGAAGACTGTACTGTGAATATACAGTAGGCCATTTTCATTGAGTAAAAATCTATTATTTACTGCTTTAAATATATCTGTATATACTTGTCATAATAAATGAAAACAATACATCAAAATAGAATAAAAAATAAATAAAATATGTATATTATTTTGTCTTGTAGTACGTTTCAGCCCTGTTTGGGATACTTTTTTTCCCACTGGGAACACTGCTTGACGGTTCACCGCTACTATCAACAGTTAAACCGTGTTGTGCAGTGGCGACTCTAGTATTTGTTTCTGGGGGACAAAGGCTTAGAAATTTACCCTATTTATGTGACTCGTACTGATGTTTGTTTACTGTACCTCCCTAGCTTCATTGTGCTTACTCACTTTCACTGTGCTTCCCTATCTTCAATGTGCTTCCTTAACGTCACTGTGCTTCTCTACCTTTAATGTTTCCCATCCTTTATTGTTTCCCTACCTTTTTGTACTAGTGTACTCACCTTCACTGTGCTTCCCACCCTTCGCTGTGCTCCCCTAGCTTCACATTGTTTCCATGCCTTCACTGAATTTTTCTACGTTCATTGTGCTTCCATTACTTCATTGTGCTTTGAGCTATCATACCTTCACTGTTCTTCTCGACCTTCACTACTTCCCTGCCTTCACTGTGCTTCCCTTACTTGACCATTCCTTTCCTACAAACATTGGCGCTGCCTGTGGAAATGACGAGCTGTGGAAAACACGCAGTAATAACATTTCACCCTAAATGAAGGGTGAAGGCCTAAATGAAACCGATCCGTGTACAGCGTTGCCTCTAGAGTGACTCTAGAGGCAACTCTGTACACGGATCGGTTTCATCACAAGTTGTCACTTGTCAGTCTAAATGGAGTGACCCCGTACTGACAAGTGACAACTTATGATGAAAATATGTAAACAAACGTGTACTACTACTAATAAACGTGCACTGCACGTGTAGCATCCTGGTGGCTGGGGCTGCCAGACCATCAGACGCCTCTCTCTCTCTCTCTCTCTCTCTCTCTCTCTCTCTCTCTCTCTCCACAAGCAACTTACAAGATGCAATAGGTAACAATTTATTTCCTTAAAAAATTTTCAGGGTGGGGAAGTCTTCCCACCCAACCCACCACCCCAGTAGCTACGCCACTGGTGTTGTGGTAGGACTGAACACTTGCTCAGACCAGTCTGAACCAATAAGGGAAAACTCCCATTGTAAACACAGCTTTAACCCCTTTTGGAAAGAACAAAGGTAACATATAATAACAGCAATATAATAATAACAATAATGATATTATGTACGTTAATAATAGGCGATACTAACACTAATGGGTGTCATTAAATACAACATGACCTTTGATGAAAAACATAACCAAAAACACCCGGGGCAAATCATACAAAAATAACGTTGCACGCAGATGATGCCAAGACATATGAATTCGTAATTTAAAATGAGATGATTCTGACAGTGTTGAAATATAGTCCACGTGAAAAACAGAAAAAAATAATTTAATCTTTAAGTTATCACCGGGAGTCAAATTTATTTTAAGACAAAACACGATGCTCAAGCACATGCAGGGGCATCAACTATGATATAAACGAATTAGAATAAAAATAAAGATTTACCCCCAGAATTAAAACTGACCATTGTACAGAGAAGTTCCGCATATTGTCAAGTGTTACAAACCATTCCAAAGAAATTTAATGACTAGATTCCTAAATCTAAATCTGGAACAAATCTGGAACAGAAGTGCAGTACTGTATAACAGTGATGGTAGAGTGTATGAAACGTAACATTATACACGCCGGTTCTAGCGTTTGTTTGTTTTTTGTGCTCAGATAAATAGTATCATGGTTGTAAAGAATGTGTGGTATGGCAGAGCCTGGGAAAGGCGTGGCCATTTGCTCTGGACTAGGCAGCTGGCCGTGTGTGGTGACCACATACCACCTGGCTGTGACGAGCCTCACAAATATTCCAAGTAGCTTCACTCCCCACCGACCTCACATTTTCTGCAACAGCAACAGTATAAGATGTTTTCTTGTTTATATCACCTGACCTCATGTTTAATAAGGTCACCCTGTATATTTAAGCCTCTCTCTGTCCATGTAATCCAGTTGCCTCTGAAGATGTCTTGAATAAAGACGAAGGTGCTCCATTGTTTCCCTTTTCCCCGTGTGATTTTATCAAGATTTATCTTATCCACGTTTTCATTGTGGATCTACATGAAATATATATATATATATATATATATATATAAAATCACACAGGAAAAAGGGAAACAATGGAGCACCTTAGCTTTCGTCTTTATTCAAGACGAATAAAGACGAAAGCTAAGGTGCTCCATTGTTTCCCTTTTTCCTGTGTGATTTTATCAATATTTATCTTATCCTCGATTTCATTGTGGATCTACATGAAATATATATATATATATATATATATATATATATATATATATATATATATATATATATATATATATATATATTTCTCGAGAGGAATCTAGAATTTAAAAGTAAACATGGTCAATCGAGAGTTGGGACTAACGCAGTGCATTTTTCTAAATTCACAGGGCACAGAAACACGGACCTAAGTGCTGATTCTTTTGCCACTGCATGGCGGGCATACCTAGCTCACTAACTGTAAAAATATCTAAGAAATTTCCATTTGCTATGTATACAAGACATTCACTCTCACGTGGTGGCTCCACTGGGGGAAAAGGGAGAGACGAGGGGCGCTGAGGAGTTGGGTAGGGGGGGGGGGGGAGGGAGGAGGTGGTAAGAGGTTTTGGTTGTTCGTTCTACAAATCATTTTCTTAAAATTTGAGAAACTTTACTGAAAGTACATACTGAAGTACCAAGTCTGAATTTCAAGTTCCCGTGTGAACATACGAACATCCTTTTGATCATCTGTGTTTCAGTAACGCGACTGCGTGTTTTAATGAAGATACAAGATAAACTTTTGTTAATATATCATAAATAAATCCGGTATGGTTACGGTTTTGGCATTACAAACACTCCAAATAGAAAAACCAATTGACGAAGGAACCTCTGCGTTCCTGGCGGGCATGAAAGTCGAGGTCTAAGTATAGGTACAATACACTCACTTGTCCGTGACCCCCCAATGGCAGGCGACACTTTCTGCCAGAGGATTGGCAGCGGGCGACATGCCCAACACAGCGACAACACTCTTGTACGTATACGATCAGCATCATGATGTACAGTACATCTCTACCTTTGAGGTACATTTCTTATAGCCTAACTTCTTTTTAGCTTTATATCAACAAAATGTCCTTGGAATTTGTATACTTCGTGTATATTACTCTTCTAATTAGGGGTGGTGGCGAGGATGACGTTCTTTCTTGCCAGACCTTCAAATCAAATCAGTAATCTGGAGTCTCAGTTGTATTATATACACGTGCTGGGTTAGGTTTAAGCGAGTCGCGTGTTGTACTATGTATAGTATATACTGTACCTCACTTGCTTTAGGGTAAAATATTTTATGTGCTCTATCTCCCTTATAAAAATCAAAATATAGTTTTGGTGTTGTACGCTACTGAATCTTAACCCTTTACTTGTTTATTAAATATTTTTGAGAAATGACAATTTCACCGAATAAATATTATTATTATTATTATTATTATTATTATTATTATTATTATTCCATCTTGGAATGATGTAATCTCATTTTCAAATTTTCCAAATTTTCCACACTCTTAAATTAACTGCAATGTATTGGTGGTTGTGTAGTTTTGAAGCTGTACTGTACTTTTTTTTTAAACTTTGTTCATCAGTAGCAAAGTTCGTCATTTGCCAATGTAACTAAAAATAGATTCGAGACGACATGGCACAGCGCAGCATCAACGCGGCACGTTGGAGTAGAGGACAAACATCTTAATAGAAATATAGTTCATAAGCTGACAGCTGTTATATTTTAATGTATTTTGTTCTACGTCTTTTAATGAGTAAGATAATAATTGTAGCAGTGGTTATTTTTATTATCGAGGATAACAGGTAAACGGTGCTTTGTTTGTTCCCTCCGCACATCTACTACCACTTGGTCGCCCAGAATTGTCTGACGTCAATCACGACCTGTGCTATAAACTAGCGAGCACATTATTAGATGTGAAAAAGTGGTGTCACTGCCAACTGGGGTGCCCGCACCTGCCAACACCAAATGTCGACTATTTTTTCAAAATGCAGTCGAAAGGGATTAAAAATCATAATATTTGGGATTTTTATTGGTCCTTGGTTAAATTCCTGGCCACGGTCAGAGGTGAGAAGGTTATTCTCCAATGTGATCTAACCAAACAACAGTGCAGGGTACCCTGGTTTTCTCCTGCTACTAACACTGGACATTAAAGAACAGACACACCGCCCGCACACTTAGTAAGCTGGTAATTTGTGAAATGATAAATTGAATTAACTATCTTTGGATAAGTAACTCTCGTACTCAAGGGTATAATCTGCGCTTATTTTATGTTAATAATTGTGGTTTACAAGGTAAGCCAAAGGTGAACCAGTTTAAGTAAACGCCACGATAAAGAAAACTTACTTTAACTTAAGAAATTCAAGACAATTATTATAGCGATGTAACGGCCTTTGGGAACATTTCTGATAACTGTACTCCGTTAGAACAAGGTTTTACTATAAACAAGGGGGTTTTCTGTCACTTTTAGCCAAGCTACCATTTTATTATAGTGAGTTTGGCGCCCTGTCCGTGTGATTAATTTATCAGAGAAAAACGAAAGCCTTATGGATGACAAAATACATCTAAGGCCAGCAACTTCATGACACTAGTGTTAGTTAACTCATTCATCTCTGTAGTTCTTCCTCAAGATACACATTGCCCTTTTAAGTGAACTGTGTTAAGTTACGAGTCGTGCCCAGTGACTCAATACTGACGACTGTGACAACCAGTGCTGCATCATCGCACCCAGTAGCCACTCGTGGGTGCCAGCTTAACTTATGACATGGATGACGCACATGATAACAATACTGTCTTGAGACTGAGTTACTGGTTACTGCTGTGACCAACATTAGTTTATTATGTAGTACATCTCAGTGTAATTAAGGTGGCAGCTAATGCAAGAGATGGTGCACAATATAGGCACTTGTATGTACTGTACACTACATGCATATGACCAGACATTAACATAAATAATCTTGGTGCACACATGTGCACGCCCAGAAAACGAAATACTTACAAAAGAATCAAGTTAGTTAACAGTGGAAATATAATACTGACCAGAGATCTCTTAAGGCCAGTGTTGCCAATCTCGCTGCTAATGGGGATGATGTTACTTCCGGAGAGCGCGCGCACACACACATCTTCTACAACTAACTTTCCCAGATCTACCCGTTCTTTCCCGTCATCCCCTCCCCCAATGGCTCTTCTTTTATCCTCCTTCCATTCCTTCCTTCCCCTCACCTCCATCTTTCTCTCTCTGCACTTCCTCCCTATTACTTTCCTGTCTCCATTCCTTCCCCCTACACCCCTTTATTCTCCCCCCTTGCTCTCCCTTCTCCCCCGTCTCTCTCCAGCCCTTTCCCCTCTCCGCCCTGACAGATATTCACCATAACACCATTCTCATAAATGCCAATTTTCTTATTATATACAGTGTGGGAGGTGTCGTTTAGACAACAGTATGGGTGTGGCCCTCATCACAATATGGGAGGTGTGGTCCAGAACAGAGCATGGGAGGCTTGGCCCAGGCCACAGTGGGAGAGATGTGGCCCAGACCACACTGGGGAGGTGTGGCCCAGACCACAGAGGGGAGGTGTGGCCCGGGCAATACATCAATGTGTCACTGGGTTCCTCATCACTGCCACTGTCAACACCCAGGTCCCAGGACCCGCCACCCACACTATACCACCCTCCCCGCCACCCACACCATCACCCTCCCTGCCACCCACACCATCACTCTCCCGCCACCCACACTATACCACCCTCCCCGCCACCCACACCATCACCCTCCTCGCCGCCCACTCCATCACCCTCCCCGCCACCCACAACATCACTCTCCTCGCCGCCCACACCATCACCCTCCCGCCACCCACACTATACCACCCTCCCCGCCACCCACACCATCACCCTCCCGCCACCCACACTATACCACCCTCCCCGAAACCCACACCATCACCCTCCTCGCCACCCACACCATCACTCTCCCGCCACCCACACTATACCACCCTCCCCGCCACCCACACCATCACTCCCGCCACCCACACTATACCACCCTCCCCGCCACCTACACCATCACCCTCCTCGCCGCCCACACCATCACCCTTCCCGCCACCCACACCATCACTCTCCCGCCACCTACACTATACCACCCTCCCCGCCACCCACACCATCACCCTCCTCGCCACCCACACCATCACTCTCCCGCCACCCACACTACACCACCCTCCCCGCCACCCACACCACCCTCCTCGCCACCCACACCACCCTCCTCGCCACCCATACCATCACCCTCCTCGCCGCCCACACCATCACCCTCCTCGCCGCCCACACTATACCACCCTCCCCGCCACCCACACCATCACCCTCCTCGCCGCCCACACCATCACCCTCCCCGCCACCCACACCATCACCCTCCCGCCGCCCACACCATCAACCTCCCGCCACCCACACTATACCAACCTCCCCGCCACCCACACTATACTACCCTCCCCGCCACCCACACTATACCACCCTCCCCGCCACCCACACTATACCACCCTCCCCGCCACCCACACTATATCACCCTCCCCGCCACCCACACCATCACCCTCCTCGTCGCCCACACCATCACCCTCCCGCCACCCACACTATACCACCCTCCCGCCACCCACACTATGCCACCCTCCCCGCCACCCGCACCATCACCCTCCTCGCCTCCCACACCATCACACTCCCCGCCACCCACACCATCACCCTCCCGCCACCCACACTATCACCTCCCGCCACCCACACTATACCACCCTCCCCGCCACCCACACTATACCACCCTCCCCGCCACCCACACTATACCACCCTCCACGCCACCCACACTATACCACCCTCCCCGCCACCCACACTATACCACCCTCCCCACCACCCACACCATCAACCTCCCGCCACCCACACTATACCATCCTCCCCGCCACCCACTGTACCACCCTCCCCACCACCCACGCCATCACCCTCCCGCCACCCACACTATACCACCCTCCCCGCCACCCACTATACCACCCTCCCCTCCACCCACACCATCACCCTTCCGCCACCCACACTATACCACCCTCCCCGCCACCCACTATACCACCCTCCCCGCCACCCACACTATACCATCCTCCCCGCCACCCACTATACCACCCTCCCCGCCACCCACACTATACCACCCTCCCCTCCACCCACACCATCACCCTCCCGCCACTCACACTATACCATCCTCCCCGCCACCCACTATACCACCCTCCCCGCCACCCACACTATACCACCCTCCCGCCACCCACACTATACCACCCTCCCCGCCACCCACACTATACCACCCTCCCCGCCACCCACACTATACCACCCTCCCGCCACCCGCACCATCACCCTCCCGCCACCCACACCATCACCCTCCCGCCACCCACACCATCACCCTTCCGCCACCCACACCATCACCCTCCCGCCACCCACACTATACCACTCTCCCGCCACCCACACCATCACCCTTCCGCCACCCACACCATCACCCTCCCGCCACCCACACTATACCACCCTCCCGCCACCCACACCATCACCCTTCCGCCACCCACACCATCACCCTCCCGCCACCCACACTATACCACCCTCCCGCCACCCACACCATCACCCTCCCGCTACCCACACCATCACCCTTACGCCACCCACACTATACCACCCTCCCGCCACCCACACCATCACCCTTCCGCCACCCACACCATCACCCTCCCGCCACCCACACTATACCACCCTCCTCGCCGCCCACATCATCACCCTCCCCGCCACCCACACTATACCACCCTCCCCGCCACCCACACCATCACCCTTCTCGCCGCCCACACCATCACCCTCCCCGCCACCCACACCATCACCCTCACCACGAGCCACACTGCCATCCACACAGTCACCCATATCACCACCCACTCCGCCACCACCAATCCACAATCATTTTTTGTGTACCCAAATATTTTGTTTAACTCATCAGACTTCCTTTTGTGAAACCAATTTACCTTTACATCTTAGATCTTGGGTTTGGAGTTTAGAAATAAGACAACAGTAAGCAGTTTATTACACTAGAATATCACAGTTGCCAATGCCGCGTCAATTCTATTGAACTATACTGAAAATACGACTATACTGTAGTGAAAAGCGTCTGCATTATGTACAGTACATGTCACCTTAATTATATATTTCTGTACACCATTCACTGTACTGGAATGTAATGAACGCCTATATATTTTATTAAATACATACTATTATTGTACAATCTCACCCAAACGTCCGTTAACTCTCCCAGCCAGCTATTGCTGCACTGCCTGCTTTAGATGTTTGAAACTGTCTCAGTACCAACCAGAACATGAAACCGATACGAATGAATCTAAAGGTTCGAAATAACAGACTCAAGTTCATACATCTGAAGCAGGCAGTGCTGGCTGGGAGAGTTAACGAGCTTTTGGGTGAGACTGTACACTGTCGCTGGAAGGGGTAAAAAGTGGTACAACAAGAGCAACGTCCTGAGTACAACTATAAAGGCGTCGTTACAGTATTATAATTTAAGTTTTCCTGTAACACAACTGGTTTAATATCTAGTCATCCATACACTGTGAATTATATTTCCTTCAAAACAAAATATAAAGTATCCAGTGTAGGCTATTGTAGTTTTCCTTGCTCGCGTTCTTAACATTCTCGATCGGATTTGTGCCAATGACTTAATGGATTAAAAAATAATAATATTACACTCGTCAATCTAGATTTTACTTTAGTTCTATTTTTAACAAATCCGAATAAAAACTGTTTTATAAGTATAAATTTTGGGTATTAAGGACAATAGTTGAACCTGGCATTTTCATCTATCACTTTTACCATTACCATATCATAGACGTGTATAGTTTCATGAGGGTTTGAGTACAATTTTATTCCGGTACAACTCTGGAGCTTCTGTTTCTAAATTCTGTACTGTATTGTTAAATGAAGGTAACTCGCTACAGAAGTCTTAGTGTAAACATTGATGTCATTTCAAACGTCATTAGATTGTGTTACTTAAGTGAGGCAATCAGTGTATTCCTGCATCTCCAGTTACGAGAAAAATTTAATTTATGAATATTTAAGAATCAGTAACGTGTACTTCATTAATAAGTACAGACATAATACAGTTCCCTCACTGGTCATATGATTGGAAAAGTTTTGTGCCATTTCGCCTTAGACAAAAAATGTGCTTTATAAACTTAAAAGAATCGTTTTTTCATCTTAATTTAACTTAATAAGGTCTCCTTGCTCTTTCGTCTAGCAAGACTAAACAGTTTTGCCCCTGCCCTCTTTTTCCGGGCGTGTTACTTCAGCAGTCGAGGGGCGTGAGCAGGGGTGGTGCGGGGGGGGGGGGGCGTGAGCATGGTGGTGCGGGGGGAATATGAGCAGGGATGGTGGGGTGCGACAGCTGTCCACCACCATCAGCGTCCCGGGTGGCTGACTGGCGGTGTTACCCTGGTTCTGTCATCCTCCCAGCTGCTGACCTCCTTCCCTCTCATTCTTTTTAATATTGTGGGGGAAGACCAGATGGGTCTGACTCTTGGTATTTTACGGACTGGGACCCGGCATAATAAGTAACTTGAGAAGACGCACTTAGTAGGGCGCTGTAAGGCGGCGGCAGATGAGAGAAGAGAAGTTTGTTATACATTTGAGAAGTGAAAGTATTAGACGATGACGTCGGTGTAAAGTAAACCATAGACTAACAAGCAGTAATGGTATTAAAAAAAATAATGGCGAAGCGTTAGGAAACTTATATACATTTAGGTGTAATAAAAATATTAATTAGATGTAGAAGGATCGACATTAATCTGTTACATTCATCTTCCAAATCAAGGCTGGAGGAGGAGTAATGTTGACCCAGAAGGTTGAGGGTTCTCATGTGTTGTGACTTAAGTGCTTCGGCTTTACACAGAATTAAACTCCCGTAAGACAGAAAGTTCAGCCCAACATAGTCTTTATATGACAAGTATTAAAGCCAAATCTTAATTATTACTGTCATCACCTGTGTAATTGATTAATTTACATTTCGCCATAGTAACACAATAATAAAAAAAACGCATTGGCATTTCATAAAACATCTATGATTTTTGAGGTAAACACTAGTGGTGTTTGTCCATCCGTCCGTCAGATTGGTTTCCGCCCGATATCATTCCGTAAATCTTGTGAATATATCTTAAATTTTGTGGTCAATTTAATTATAGCAGATTATTGTTGGAGATTGTTGGGAGTATTGCTTGCCCGAGTATTTTAAAAGTTGTAGCCACTTTTGTTGGTTCTGGCACAGATATTGCCCGTGGAGACCATAAGGCCTAATGACAGAACGGTGATATTTATACAGTATGTGACACCACCACGCACCATACTGAAACCAGTCAACCAACAAGCAAATATCTACCCGCATTAAAAGATGCCACGCTTACACAGTTACAAGAATCCCAGGCAGAATGTGTCTCAATTAAAAATGTCGTACAGTAAGTGATAAGTTAATACTTCCCTGAACGTTGTGTTGACGTTGGTGATAGATAATTGTGCTGAGTAGGGCCTCTCACACATCTACACACGTATTAACTATCACCACTACGCCTTCGATATATCTTTTTGTATGAATGGTGCCAATCCCAGTAAAAAAAAAATGAGCAAGACAAGAGCGTATCACTTAGTGTGAATCTTTTAAAAAAATGTCGCATCTCACAATAATTAGAATTATATAATCAAAACCTAGTCAGTTAAAGGCATTAGCAATTCACGATGAAAGGCAAGATAATGATTGTTACCGGAAATAAAAGGAAATCATCCAAGAGCGCGATGCCACGGGATTATTACACCATAGGCTTGGGAACCAAGGGTGCTTTTGGTTTTAGTGAGAGCTGAGAAGTGAAGAGACAAGGGGGTGGTGAAAGGGCGCCAGGGACAGCAGGATGGTGGTCGAGAGGGGATAGAGGAGGGTGGCAGCAGGGGGATGGGATAAACGTTAGGAAGGGTTAGTTGTGGGCGTAATGTGGGCGTCACTGATGAGGCCTGACAGCAGCGCCGTCACATAAAGTAGACGCCACGTTTCATACAATCCTTCTTGGGTTTATTTACTTGATTAATACATGAGTGACATAGCTGGGAAAAGCGAGCACCATGACTACGTGAAAATGTTGCCGGCCAAACTTCACCCCTGGCGCTGGGGTGATTGAGCTATGTTAAACACATCACCAGTATCTCCTTACCCGTTGTTCAGCTCGACTGAATTAAGTTGAATATGATAGTTCAAATAACAATGATGCAACGCCAACACTGTAAATAAACGATGTCGCTTCCATGAAACTTAATCTTCATGTTCTACCAGACTGAGGGCGTAAAAACACATGTTGATATCCAGACAAGTGCGGCTGGCCGAGTGGAAACACATGGGGATTGTCTCCTAAACCCAGTGCAGTTACCGTGTACAAATTGTTAGTGTCAACAATGTCTCAACTCTTTGATAGTTTCTTTAATTCTTGTATGATTATAGTGCTTAATTATAACCCCTTGAGAATATGAGTTAACTATAACCCTTTGAAGATTCTGGTTTTAACTTTAAATACCGTTTTCAACAAACTGGAGATATAAACTATAAACGCGGTACGGTAACTAGAAACGATACAGTATGGGAATATTTTAAGTTATGTAAAAACTACTCATGTTAAACACTCTAACGTAAGTCTGTCCTCCTTGACACTGCCTTAATTTCCCATCAGACCTGTGATTATAATTACTACAAAGATGCAACACCGAGGCTCACACAGGGAGTGGTGCATTCAAGCAGTGGTGCATTTCGTCCAGGAAGATGGTGCATTCAGACTAGGGGTTGGTGCATTCAGGCACTGGTGCATTTCGTCCATGAATCAACTAGAGCACCTCAGCTCGAGGCGAGTTGAGGTGCTCTGGTTGATTTATGGACGACATGCCCCAGTGCCTGACTGCACCACATGTCAAGTCCCGATGCACTATCTTCCTGGACTGAATGCACCACTCCCTTGTCTGAATGCACCACTACTTGAATGCACCACTCCCTTGTCTGAATGCACCACTACTTGAATGCACCACTCCCTTGTCTGAATGCACCACTCCCTTGTCTGAATGCACCACCTAAGGTAGAAAAATATATCAAAAGTCTCAGACATTGACAAAGTCTTATCTTAAAATTTAAATAGTACACAAAGCTATATGACACTTTTGCAATTGAAGAAAAGGGCAATATTTTTTTAATTATAAAATAATATTTTGTAGTTTTAAAAATATAAAGAGCAATATTATATACTTAGTTATGACTATTGAATGAGAACATGAAATATCAAAACTCGTTGGTTGGTCGACACTACAAGTTGACCGACTTTCGTATTTGCATAAAAATCAATATATTCTAATTATGAAATAATAATACTTACCGTACTAATTATAAGAGCAAAATACTGTATACTACTTGTAATACACCTTTTCACATATCCGTTGAGACATTGTTACATAACTATTTGACAAATTTCATAACCGAATGACAGAACACATATCGAATGACAATCTAAAATAACTGTTGGTGGTATGTCATTCTCCAATTGTTACATTCTCAAACTATATGTAGACTGTCGGTTTATTGTTCACGTCTGTCAACTTCATAACTTTTGTCAATCACTTCCGTTAGCATGAACCAACAGTTATTTTAGATTGCCATTCGATATGTGTTCTGTCATTCGGTTATGAAATTTGTCAAATAGTTATGTAACAATGTCTCAACGGATATGTGAAAAGGTGTATTGTGGTACATTCGGTCTGGTGCATTCAATCCAGGGTAGTGGTGCATTCAGACGAAGGTGGTGGTGCATTCGGACTGGTGCATTCAGGCAATGGTGCATTTAGACCAAGTACCCTCTGGTTGGGTGATGGCGGGTGGTGTGGTGACGATGTCAACTGTGTCTGATTGGCCAAACAATTTATGCTAGCAGAATAACAGACGTATTAGAAATGAGAAGAAAGGCGTTTTGAAGAAGGCGGTGAGATAAACCAAGAAATATCAGTCAAACGAAGTAGAGATAACGTAAGAAAAGTGCTAAGGTGATTTAACGATGAGGTTAGGACGCTTGCATCCACCATCCCCGCCCTGGAAATGAGCGAAGGGTGTTTTTCTGCAAGACTTATTGTGTGTTAAGCCTGTGCGAAAAGGATAAGAGGACTCCACACCGCACAGGTGTCTCCAGGTATAAATCACATTTATACGGGGTCATAAATGCATGAAAGTGATGCTGGAGTAGAAGAGACGTTCTATAATTATATATTTCATTATCAGTTTTTTTTAAAAGAAGACAAATAAATTACTAGGATATGATGACTTAGTCGCGCCTAAAACTATCTACATATTGTACCCTAAAGTACCCCATGACACTAAGGAAAATAAAAGTAAGAATCGCCTCCGCTGTTGTGTTGGCGTGAGAAGAGAGCAGCGGTATGAAACGTGTCATGATAACCCACCTTTATAGGCCTACTGGTGGTGGATTGATTTTTTTATTTTGCCGCTTACAACGGCTACTTTATTGTGCACCCCACACTCATCCTGTGAGCGGTAGCGCAAAGGGATTACAGAGTAGAGTTTACAACGGGTCATAATAATTAACCCCCGTTGTCAGGATATTATGGCACTGAATGTTACACAGTATTTCAATTACATTATTTGTTTAGTTCTATACATAAAGGGTAACTTATTCACAACTGCGTGAGTACAGGCGTGTGAGGCAGTATGTCTGGCCTCACACTTTGTTATTCACATTTACGTGAGAAGTATTCAAGCACATGGGGGCGCGGCCTACTGGGAGGCCTAGTTTACACCCACCAGGAATTTAAAAATAGGCGTACATGAACCCATAAACAAAAACAGATGTGTAAGCGCGCTCGTCCTCCACTAGTGTGTGCTCACCCTGTCTGAACCCACACCGTCATAATGTTTGTTTCCAGTTAAATCAACCAATATTACATTTACTGTAAACGCCTTGGTTAAGGACGTTCAGGTGACTGGCAAGTCGAACGGGATGATTGAAACTCGCCTTTTGACGCATTCAATATTTATTGATGTGGTCAAAACCTGCAGAGAACAAGGCGTTCATTAGTATTACATGGTGATCTATCTGATACATAATTAGTTAGTCTCACACGATTTCATCTTAATTATAATTGATTATTAAGCATAGTGACATGTTACAAAGTTCATAACTCTATTAATCTTAGTTACACTTCATTCCGCATTTTCTTATTTCTCCAGATAAGGCAGAAACTAGTCGGTATAATTAGTCCACAATATTTCAGTACTGAGGGGTATGTCATCACTTTAGCTGTACTTACAAGTGTGGGTCAATGCGAACCAGTATGGTGTTCCAAGGGACAATAGTATTGTGTAAATTGTTCCAGCACAAAACTCGGCCAGGATTGGGAGTCGGTGTTTACCACAGAGGGCTGGTGGCTGCATGGTCCTCACAGCATCACTTGAGAAGGCGATCTGCATCATGGAGGCCAGGCGGCCATGCCACCCTTTAAACCATACACTCAGCAGAATCAGGGCATCTTGTTTGTGCAGGTCACGTGGGGGGGGGGGGGGGAGGGGGCGTACGTGGGCGCAGGCTGATAGATTGAATGTTTGTTCGGGTAAGGCAACACCAGCACTGTAGTTGAAGCCAGCGGCGATAACATTTACCATGTACAGTATTTTGTTGTCTTCCAGTCTATTACTTTTACTTTTATCCTCTTCGCCACTGATTGGCTTGTTAGCCGCTTGGGCGGTCGGTCACGTCTCTGTTACACACTGTTGGCAAGTACTGGGCATGCACTGACTCCTGAATGTATCTGAACCTGCTCTAGTGCTTGCCAAGTCTTGTCTTGAAAGAGCTCACACTCGGTGCCGTCACAACACTGTCTGGCAGATTGTTCCAAGAGTTCACAACTCTCACTCCGACTTGTGACTTCTTCGGCCTTGAGCTGTGACCCCTTGTGGGGCGAGTGTCCGCTATCTCCAAGTATACTATATTATATTACTACAAGGTAGGAGTGCAGTGGCCGGCTGGGTACAGCATTAGCCTTCTGTTGTCCTCATAAGAACATAAGAATGGAGGAAACTGCAGCGGGCCTATTGGCCCATACTGGGCAGTCCCATTTACACCCAACCCCTGTTGCTCATATATCCATCCAACCTATGTTTGAAGCTATCCAGCATATTCGAGTTAATGATGATATTTGGTAACTTGTTCCAGTCGTCGACTACTCTATTTTCAAACCAATGTTTACCTATTTCGCGCCTAAACCTAAATTTATCTAATTTAAAACCATTGTTACGAGTTCGCTCCTGGTTGGATAGTTTGAGTACCTTTGTAATGTCCCCTTTATTTAGCCCTGATTTCCATTTATACACCTCGATCATGTCGCCCCTCACTCTACGTCTCTCGAGGGAGTGCAAATTAAGATGCTTTAACCTGTTTCTGTACTCAAGGTTCTTAATGCCCGGGATTAGTCTTGCCGTTCTCCTCTGAATTCTTTCCAAGGATTCTATATCCATTCTGTAATACGATGACCAGAATTGAACTGCGTAATCCAAGTGAGGTCTCACAAGCGCAAGATATACTTTTAAGATGATCTCGCTAGTCTTGTAACTAACACTCCTTTGTATGAACCCAAGTACTTTATTAGCTTTGTTTCGAGCAAATACACATTGTTTACTTGGCTTTAGATTCCTACATATCATTACTCCTAAATCTCTCTCGCAGTCGGATTTCTCAATAACATCGTTGTTCATCTGGTATCTGGTTTCCCTGTTTACATCTCCTATACTGAGTACTTTACATTTGTCCACATTGAATTTCATCTGCAATTTTTCAGACCATTCAAAAAATTTGTTTAGATCTTCCTGTAGTTTTGCGGAGTCCTCGTCAGATTTAATTACACGTCCTATTTTAGTGTCGTCAGCAAATTTACTTATGTTGCTGTCTATGTCGATATCTATGTCGTTTATGTATATAATAAATAATAATGGTCCAAGTACTGAGCCTTGCGGAACTTCACTAGTGACGTTGCTCCAATGGGATTTAATGCCGTTAATGCTCACTCGCTGTTTTCTGTCCTGTAACCACGCCCTAATCCATTTTAGAATATCACCTTTAATGCCATGAGCCTCCACTTTTCTTATTAGCCTTTCGTGGGGGACTCTGTAGAAGGCTTTGCTAAAGTCGAGATATACCACATCATAATTGTGCCCTTCACCCACTGATTCAAAAACTGATAAAAAAAATGTTAATAGATTGGTTAGACATGAACGCCCGCTCGTGAAGCCATGTTGGGAATCATTGATCAACTTGTGCTTCTCCAGGTGATTTCGAAGAGTTTGAAATGATTGCTTCTATATATATATATATATATATATATATATATATATATATATATATATATATATATATATATATATATATATATATGCAAGTAAATCACTGTAGGTGCGCGTGATCTAGGTATATGCTGATAACCACAAGGAAAGAAAACACGAAGTTCCCAAGCGCTTTCGTGTAATTCACATCTTCAGGGGTGAGTACAGACTAAGGAGATATACTTGAGAAGGCTGATATTATATCAGTGATATATACAGTAGAGGAGAGTGAGATCAAGTCCCTAGGGGACAGCAGGGGTCCACAATGTTCCGGTCATAAGGCAGTGACCCTTACTAATCTTCTTAATCCAAAGAAATTGACCATGCCATCTCCAAGCACAGCAGCTGTCCGTAGTCAGGTCATAGGGTAAGATGATCCAACCTTCTCACCTGGTTACATATCTTCTTAATCTCAAAATTATCCAAAATTCATGTTGACAGATTCGGTATGTTTAATGAGACTGGATTCTGGATTCTATAATGTTCCTACCGACAATTGAATTACAAGGTAATATTGAGGAGGCATTATCCCGGTCAATGCAATGCTTATTATCTCTCATATAAATGAACAGAGCATTGGATTCCTGGCCTGTCCAAACACTATATTTATGCTGTTTAAGTCTAGTTATAAGATCTTTACCCTTCTGGCCTCAGTGGAACATATTACATCATGCCTACTTTGATTTATTTTAGTTAATGACGGAGTTAAACAAATGGTACAACAAACAAAAGGCAGGTTAGGTAGTCGGGGCTCGATATTTGGCGGGAAGGCGGCGAGGGTTGTGGGGTTTGCAGGGCGGCGGCGAGGGGCGGAAGAGGCCATTGCCTAGATTAGTCTGTTCGGGGACGGCTTCCTTCTGCATTGTGAGAATAAACAGGCTGTGGGAAGACCGATGGGCTGACGTAGAGACCAGAGAATGGTAATATCTACTAGGGGATGTTGAAGTCCTGGAGGTAGCCGAGGAAGTTTGAAACAGCAGAGTATGTAAATAACATAAAGTATAATCAGATATAATAGATGAGCTGATAAGTGTTTAAATAGTGGCCGAGGAAGGACGACAAAGTATGTGCGACTGTGTCAATCACATATCCTGTTGACCTTCGTTTCCTACCTCATGTTACCTTACCTGTCTAGATTTTCGCAGGGGAGATGTTTAGTAGTAACTGCTGGACACCAGAAATCACCCTCCAAAATCTCCTCCATTCTAATTTTCCTTAGATATCACTAGTTTATTTTTTCTCAAAGTTTGTCGACGGTAACTGTATTTTATATAATGAAATAATGTATCCTTGCCAGAATTTAACTTGTATAGCTACAGAATGTTGTGAAAACACCAAGTGTGAACATCTTTATGTCTAAGCTTGAAACGCATTTGAATATATTCAGGTACTGTACAGTAGACTCAAGACCCCGTGCATATCCAGTACATTTACTTGCCAACAATACATAACGGAATGGTCCAATCGCTTGACGGGCCTAGTTGGCTGACGAAGGGCGAAGAGAGTACTGTTTACCAGAGTTCTCCCGACAGGGGGCTCGACTTCCCTGATGGGGGATTATATTAATGACTGCTCAGTGAACACATAAACGAACTTATTACTGAGAACTATTCTACTATGACTCACGTTTGCAGAAGTATTAGATGGTGTGAAGTAGTAAAAGCAACAAAGCTTCTTAATTTTATTAATTCACATTTCAGCAATTTCATAAACTGTAAAACTAAAGCTTCCACACTTTAGCATGGCTATACATCCCTAAATGGTACAGCGTGTCTTTTGCGGGTTACTGGGGAAACTGAAGGATGCACGAAGTACCAACAGTGAAAGAATCTATATATTTCTTCTCGATTCCAGACATTTCATTATGAACAAATGATACAGGGTCAGTCCGTCCAGCCAAATTAAGATATATGTGTTTTGCTAGTGTGCTTTGAAGTACAGTATAACCATCTTGAATCACTTCTCCACAAAGTGTACAGTGAACATTAAAACGTGTTGCTTTAGCCATGAGTGTCTAACAACAGAAATGACGTTGATGTTCTAAAAGCCACTGGAAAGCACGCTGTCACTAACTTCTCCTGCCTCTGTCTTGACCATGTCAAAACAACGTTTATACTGGCGCATATAATGGAAGCCCCTCGAAATCGAGGATGGCCGGCCCAAGTGCCACCTAGGCGTGAATTTGTGTAAGGTGTAGAAGTTGTTGCCAACACAACAACCTCACCCTGAGTTAACGAGCTGCATGACCCAGTGTCAAGGAAAAGTCCTAGAAGACCGGACAACTCCACAAATCGATAAACATCCAGGTTCCCAATTACTGCTGGGTAGACAGAGGCAAATGGCGTAAAGAAACTTGCCCGGGGATCGAACCCGGATCAGCCCACTTGCAAGACGAGCATGCTGGCCATTACGTCAAAGGTTGATAACTTGCACATATAGATGTCTGTTAATAACATTTTAATACTTTTTATCGTAATACAAATTTGTACATAGATATTTGCACCTTCATTTTGATATTGTATTTATGAACAGACTGTAATAAACACTGAGATTGAGTAATTTATTTATGCTGAAAAATATAATTGCAATTATTATAATTGACACCCAAGACTTCCCCGACAATTGTGTTGAATTTCCCCGACGGGTGGGTGGGGGAGGGGGGGGGGTGGCAGGGTCTCCCCGACGAAGGGGATGTAGACCCCTGGTGCCACTCCTGCTGTATACCGCCCTGTCCCTGTGGTATACATAGTCAACATGCTCGCCTCGCAAGGGAGCGGACCCGGGTTCGATCCCCGGGCAGGGTGAAACTATGGGCAAGTTTCTTTGCGCCATTTGGCTCTGTCTACCCAGCAGTAATTGGGAACCTGGATGTTTATCGATTTGTGGATCGTATTCCGGGGTAATGGGTAGCCAGTGCAGTAGGCGAGTTGTCCTATCTTCTCGGACTATTCCTTGACACTAGGTCACGCAGCTCGTTAACTTAGGTCTTAGGGTGTGGTTGTTGTGTTGGCGACAGCTTCTACACCTTAAACAAATTCACTCCTAGGTGGCCCTTGGGCCGGCCATCCTCGTTACACGAGGGGCAACCATTATACCGCCCTTCATGCCATGCCTTGAATACGTATTGTTTAGATTGCTTCATTTTTGCTAAAGTTCTTTGTCACAATTGTGTCTAAATTTCAGATTCCTAGCTCAAAAGTGTCTGTAATATCGCCTGTATAAGCAAGCTAGAAAGATGTAAACAAACAATTAGAGCAACCACTGAGGATCTCTCTTTCGGAACTTACATCCTAATCCCCATCTCTTCGCCCGGGCTCGTCCTTGTTTAACCCCCCCAAAAAAGGGCTGAAGCAATCATTGCCAGTGTAGGTGAACGGCTGGCCTCCTGGGCGCACTCGATCTTCTGGCAGGTCGGCTTGGCGTTGATGGGTAGGCCTCCAGTTGCTTCTTCGGCAAGTCACACTCGTCAGTATTGTGCGGTCGAGTAATTTGCGGCACTTAGGTATCCAGTACGTCTCACGTATTATGGCAAGAATGTGTTCTCGTCCTGAGTGTCCAGTTCTAGTTGAGTGTACCTCTCTCCCGATGAGCCCCATGAAGGGCACGAGCTTCACGCGGGAGTAAATGAAAAAGGGCAAGAAACTATAGCATCATGCTGCTGCATTATTCTTTTCTACCAAACCAAACTATATTTGGTCTACTCAGTTTTTTATTCAACAGCATCGATTTCACTCTATATGGGACTTATCCCAGACCTGGGGGGAAGCGCTTTGAATGCATTATATTATTTCTTGCACGTATAACTAGATGTCTCCTATACGTACAGGTAAGGTTCACGTTGAGCCTTGTGATATACACTTTGGTTGTGTAAGTTCACTATGCAGGTCTGTTGGTTGTACAGAGCGGGTTTGTGTGGCTCTTCAATGTGGTATGGCATACAGTGCTTCCTTTATGTCGCTCTTATAGAGTACTTCTGATGAAGGCTCGGTATCTCTTGATCTTAGTATGGGAGGTAGAATAAGGGCAACATAATGGGGCTATAGTTAAACTGGTTGTTAGATTGTCTAGTTACTGTCTGTAATGGTACTTTACCTTAATTTATTGTGTTAGTGTTTAAGGAATGAGGTAGATGCGTATTTATTAGGTAAAATTCCTCTTACAGTGCACGTAGAGTCAGGGTTAAAAGTTGGTATGAAGCAGTGAAACTGTGTCACGGGAATGAGTCGTCTGGTGCGGATGTACTGTTTTATCTCATTTGGGATCGAACTGCTTCACACGAACTTCTGGCCCTGACTGTACATAGTCAGGACAAGTATAAAAACAATGGTGAACATTAACTCCATTCAGCTAAGGATAGTTATGTACTATAATTTTGTCTGTACTCTATTAAATGAAGTTGTGAAAGAGCAGAGGAATGTGTGCTGAGTGGTCAGTTGTGGGAGGGGGGAGGGGTCGGACAAGGAGGTGTGTGTGTGTTCCCCGTCTGGTTGTACTCAGTCAGTTCAGTTGTGTCCGTGTCGTCTTTCAGTGAGGACGTGTTAGTGATGGCTAGTGGGGCTAGACACCCAGGCCCTGTACGGGGCAAGCTAAGGATAACCTACTATTCTGTTCTTCTATTGATGATAGCTGTTATATCAGGTAGGAACCATCTCAATATTTACATGCCTGTGACTGAAATATTTTGTTATTTTTTTTTTTAGCAATTGTACCGTTTAATACTGCATTTAAGTGGAGGTTGAAATTTTTGAGTATACAGTACTATTTTGTAACGTAGTTTACAGTATTATATTTTTTTTTACGTTTTTCGATTTCTATATAATATTTTGAGAATTGTGGTGTGGAAAGCAAGAATAGTTGTGTCGGCAAACATTAGAGGTTGCGGTGGAGGAAGGCGGCCATCAAGGTTGAGTGATGTTATAATGTTATGACAGGGATGAATGGCGGGTAGTTGACCAGCGGCCCTCGAGTACAGTGCCGCTCTTCACGTCCCGTCATCCCTGTCATCAGCCACTTACCTCTGGCGGCGCCTAAGAGGCGGGAGGACAGGTAGACATATGGCCGCCTTCCCCTCCATATGCTTTTCAGCCATACCAGTTGAACAGTTAAAAGATAAATTTCAAGCTTACCAATCTAACTTAAAACCAAACTTAATGTAATCTAAATGTTAATTAGGCCTAAACACCGTTAGGTGCTACTATAGCGTGGTCTACAAAATATATAGGTTAAGTTAGCTTAGGTTTGGGTCAGGTTAGGTTAGACTAAAAGTAGCACCAACCATGATCTAGTCTTACTATAAATTTTGAGGTGAGACTATATCCTGTGGGAAAGTTTGTAGTGTGATATTGTTAGTGGACTAGAGCATGTATCAAGGGAGACCGTACTTAACCTTCCCAGTGACTTTCTTTAGTGGCCTGTTGTGACGGGGCGAGGAAGGATGTTTTCCAGCTAATTCAGTAAGACGAGGTGGCTCTTGAGTGGAATAGTATTCGGGCGTCTGGAGAGTGTCTGTTGTTGGCGGCCATAACACGCCCAGACTCCCACGGCATGATGTTTTATGTTTTACTACCACACTCCACTTTGATACGAGAGTTTTTCAGTTGTTGTTTAGTCATTGTATTGTTAATTCATGTTTTACCAAGTACTGCTCGTTGTTTTCGCGGTAACAATGCAGTTGATGTTAAAGCTTTGCAACTTACTGACATGTTGAATTATGTGCAAACCCAATCATATACCTTTAAGATGAATCAGTCTGCATAATTTGCCTTGGATTAACTCTCGATTCTTCCGTGTTAACTGGACAATTAATCATAGATATGCCAAATTTTTCTCAGCTGAAGTCCGTAGGAATCGTTGCTTAGCTCTCTTACACTTATTTGCATGGACATTGGACTACTACTGCTTATCATGGTAACATAGGGTCCTAGGGGTTTATTCAAACAGTTGAGGCTGAATAACGCTTATAGGATATTCAACGAGCTGTTTGCTTGGAGTATCTTAACAACAAACATTGTAAGGATTGAGGATATGAACATGCAGGACACTAAAGGAAGTGAACACAATTTTATGCTACTTGGTGTCCGCAGTCAAGCTTAAGACGCTTTCTTTTTTGCAGCGATTACAGGCTGGAATAAGTTACCTTGTGGGATTCGAGGTATTGGTTCACACTCAGGATGGGATGGAGAAAGGAAACTCGCAATGTGCTCTCTGTATACATATTGTATTGGATGTACAATGCAGCTTGGTGCTGGGAAGGCAGCATGGTTACAAGCGTGATGTAGAGAGAGCTGGTTGGTGAGGGCGCTCAGAGGAGGACAAGCTTGTGGGTCGCCATGCTCGCCGGCGGGAGCGAGGGCCGCCAGGTAGGAGTAGAGGAGGAGGTGTTGCTTGAAGACTGGCTGTAGGTAAAAAGAGAGGTAGGTCACCACGAGGTCAGGTCTTATATAGCGGAGGTAGGCGTGGCTTAATAGTTGACCTCCGTCATGTAAGGCGGCGCTGGTTGACCTAGACCACGAGGCATACACTGGGGAATTCGCGGGGTCGGCTACGCAGCGACAGACAGCGTTTGTAGGGGAGGAATTTACTACAATACTCTCCCTTCCTTCAGGCGGTGTAGGAGACTTGTTGTCTGCAGGGTTGCATCCCACATGTGAGGCAGAATGGGCGGTGCAGGAGACTTGTTGTCTGCAGGGTTGTATGCCACATGTGAGACATAACGGCAAGGGCGTGGATGAGCCGGCCGCTAGTGGAGACAACTTTGTCTAGATACACGAGCTCTGTGGGTGAGGAGAGAGGGAGAAGAAGGGTTGTGGAGGCGATGAATGTTGTGCTTCCCTTGCGGCAGGTACAGAGTCCTTGGATGCGCATGCTGGGGTGTGTGGGTCTGGGTCAGGAGCAGGGGCTGTGTCAGGAGGGTCTATGATAGCAGCAGGGTCCACGACAGCAGCAGGGTGCAGGACAGTGGCAGGGAGTACCTGAGGGGAAAAAAAAAGGGTGTGTGGGGCCGCACTCAGGCGCATGGGCCGCGTCGGGAGCAGGGACTGCCAGGCAGGAGTGGAGGAGGGTCCAGGACAGTGGCAGGGGTACTGCTGGGCCGGGGGCGGCGTCTGAGGCAGGACGGGTGTGCTGGGGTCAGTAGGACGTGGTGCTTGGGGAAGGAAGAGGAGCTGGTGTCTGCTTAGAGAAGCAGTGCTGCTCTAGAGTGTCTAACCTGCGGTGTAGAGACAGTAGCTGTAGAGCCGATGAGAGCTGCCTCTGTGTGGATAAACCAGTCTTCCATGTTGCTTGAAGACTGGGAGAGAGATCAGTTTCTCCTCCATCCTGTGTGAGTGCGATTCTCCGGGGGGGTCACCATTTGTGGGGTCCCTAGATATTTGGTTCACACTCAGGATAGGATGGAGAAAGGAAACTCACAATGTGCTCTCTGTATACATGTTGTATTGGATGTGCAATGCAGCTTGGTGCTGGGAAGGCAGCATGGTTACAAGCATTGAGTAGAGAGAGCTGGTTGGTGAGGGTGCTCAGAGGAGGACCAGCTTGTGGGTCGCCATGTTCGCTGGCGGGAGCGAGGACCGCCAGGCAAGGGGAGGAGGTGTTGTTGCTTGCTGGTTGGTGTAGGTAGAAAAGAGAGGTAGGTCACCACGAGGTCAGGTCTTATATAGCGGAGATAGGCGTGGCTTAATAGTTGACCTCCGTCATGTAAGGCGGCGCTGGTTGATCTAGACCACGAGGCATACACTGGGGAATTCGCGGGGTCAGCTACAATAGAACCAGTAATGTTATCAAACAATTTAAAGTTAAAACTAAGACCATACATTACAGATGAAACCACAGTAGAGAAGAGAGTGAGTTTCTATATTAGGTGATCCGTCAGCCTCAGATAGTCCAATCACAATGTAATGCATGTTATATTTATTAACAAGCTTTCACTTGTATTCCTGTAGATATACAGTAAACAACTTATGGCTCTATCGGCTATCCTTGGTCAAAAAGTCTTACTCTTTACTATGTTGGATACCTGCACTGTTTTGATGTATTGGAAATTTGATACTTGCACACCGTATATCTGCGTTACCTGTATGCATGCTGAACTATATAACTGCATTGTCTATATACGTGCCAAACCAGTTATAAACTTGTAAGACGATTTTACTCAATAATAATAATATTATTATTATTAACTCGACATAAGAATTTAATATTGGCTGACTAAGCGAATAGCATTGTCATTTTCTCATTATAAAGAGCTAAACTGTGTACAGTATTTGTATTTATGTGTACCACATACTTGTTATCTCAGTTTACGTATTATCTGACTCGTGTAGGCTCCCTCACCTCTCGTTATCTTGCCCCTCCCTCTGCGATGGCCCTGAAGCCTCCCACAGTGTACATAATTAAATTCCGTGTAAGCCTAATAGTGCCTCTGATATTTCAGTATAGAATTCAAACTTCTATATTATTTCAGTTTAAAGGCGTGTCACTATAGTGTGCGGTTTACTGTGTGAAAGGTTCATTCACTTCCAAACCACCAAGAAACAAACACACTTAACTATCGATCTTGCAAGTTGGGGATGGAGAGAGGGAGGAGGGAATGTTGACCTTATAATGTATTACTGTGGGCTCTTAACAACTAAGGTTTTATGGGACAACCACACGAAACTAAAGAGAAACAAAGGAATGAGAAAGAGTTAGAGAAAAATTAAAGAAGGGAAGGGGAAGATATAATCCTTTAACTTTTAAATCCTTATTTTAAGAGTCTATTGCAAATTTGGAAACTCGCAAAAGTAAATTTGAACAAAAAACTCGTTTAATCTTCGTATTTGTAAAAGTCTAAACAATATTTTCCTTTGACAAAAAATTTTTTGAATAGAAATATAATCTTGCGTCCTGAACTGCATGCACGGGAAAAAGGAAACAACGGAGCACCTTAGCTTTCGTCTTTATTCAAGACATCTTCAGAGGCAACTGGGTTACATGGACAGAGAGAGGCTTAAATATACAGGGTGACCTTATAAAACATGAGGTCAGGTCATAATGGTGTCATCCACTAATCCCCACACCAACACACACGTAGAGGAGCTTAAGAGAAGGGGGTGATGTGACTAGTCAGGTCAGGTCAAAAATAAGGGACCCACTAAATAACTATCATACATCTAGATCAAAGGTTTTCAAAGTATTTTTAACCTTGGGCCACATAAATTTATTTGTCAGTGGCCCAAGGTTAAAAATGCTTTGAAAACCTTGTGTGTGTGTATATATATATATATACACCTAGACCCCGACTTACGACGGGGTTAGGGACCCAAATCCAGGTCGTAAGTCCGACATAGAAAAAAAAAAAAAAAAAAAAAATTACATTGAAATACAGTACAGTAAAAGTAATGAATAATGATGAATGGATACAGTACAGTGAAAGTAATAAATAATAAGGAATGGATATAGTGTGACTGAGCACTTAACCTTTAATGTAGTCAGCTGAATGCGCATGGGGCCCCCACAATTTTCTAATTATACATGGAGACTACATTAACTGGAAACGTTTCGGTATAGAAAATGCGTGTCATTTTGAAAAAAAAAAAAAAAAAAATATAAATATATATATATATATATATATATATATATATATATATATATATATATATATATATATATATACAGTGGGGTATGCTATAACGAACCGATCCTACTACGAATATTCCTATAACGAACGGTTTTACCTATAAAATTGAGAATGCTATAACGAACGAAACTCCTACAACGAACATTTTTTTTTTTTTTTTTTTTTTTTTTTTTTTTTTTTTTTTTTTACTAATATATTGTATTTTTATTACAAGTATTAATGATATTCTTTATTTCAGGGGTTCAGATGCATATTTATGCACTTATTTACAATTTTTACAATTTTATATTATATTTTTCAGTGTTAAGTGGTTGTATTTGGGGGCCTGGAACGGATTAATCCTATAACGAACGAATGCTATAACGAACAAGGTTCTAGAACCAATTAGATTCGTTATAGCATACCCCACTGTACAATTATACATATACATACAGGGTGTCCCATAAGTTTCCATACAACGTATCACCAACGCCATTACAAGCATAACTCCAGCTGTGCTTGAACGTGTTCTTCAGCAGTGGAGGACATGCATTGAAGAGTGTTTTCAACAGAATAGTAGTCATGTAGAGCATATTATATAAATAAAAATGGATTTTCATATAAAATTTATTTTTCCTATGTATGGAAATTTATGGGACACCCTGTATATATATATATATATATATATATATATATATATATATATATATATATATATATATATATATATATATATATATATATAGTATATATATATATATATAGGTATATATATATAGGTATATATATATATATTTATGTGGAGGTCCGTGTAAAACGAGAAACGTGTAAATGAAATAACAGAACATATGGGATTAATTGAAATAAAGACTGGGCCGACCCCCCGAAACTCCACTTTTTCCGACACAATATGTACATTGTAGTAAAAATAGTAGCTTAATTTTATGATGGTATGCATACACACATAATATAGAAGAGAAATATCAATAAGAGAATAATATACTGTACCAGGTAAAAGAAAATCAAGGTTTAACACTTACGTTAGTAGAAGAGATGGGTCGGCATACGAGGATGGGGACTGGTTCCGAGGCAGAGAGCAGATAAGTGGCCCTCAGGTGAGTCACCATCACTATCCACCATTGTTGTTAGGGCCTCCCTGACAAACCCCTCAAAGTCACCATCACTGGCTTGGGCTGGCTGTGGTGGGTTGCGGGCGAAGAAGGCAGTGATGCTATGCTGATGGCTAGTGTTGATGTGGTCATGATACATCTGGATGAACTGCTCCATACTTTGGTCTAGAAGGTTATTGAAGACTTCATACCGGTGATTGACAGGGTCATTTGAAAGGGTGAGCTTTAGTTTCTCGGCAAACTTGATGGCATCCTTTACATCACCATGAGTTAACTTCTGTTCTCTTCCTGCCACACCACCTGCCTCCTCACTGACGTCATCATCTTCCAACATCTCATCAGCAGTCACCTCAGGATCCCTGATTACCTCCATGATGTCGTCGCTGGTGGTCTCGGAGAAGCCTGCAGCTGTAACACACTTCTCTTGCAAGGTCCACTGCAACAGGCTGAACCTCACCAGCCACAGTTTGCCTCTGCCTCCCACCTGGGATACCTTGCAATACATGCCGTCACGCGTGACGAATCGTTGCCACAGACAGCTGCCCCCATGCCTCCACCAAGAAATCAACTCTTTCTTTAAGTTAATATTTTTCCAAAACTGTTTAACTCGTACTTCATGTTCCGCCAACTCTTGTTTTCTTCATATTGATAATGTTGTTTTATATATGGCATGGCATTCTTTGCATCATCTTCAATCTCGTCAAATTTTTCTCGCAGCTTCTCCGTGAACTCTAAAGACTCGAGCAATGATGTGGCTGTCAGCAAATCCACACTTTCCTTTTGCAGAGTTAGGCTTACTTTATTGAATCGAATAATTATTCTATTCCACATTTTTGCCATGAAACCTGTTTCAAGCTTTTCTAGGCCAGCAATTAATCCATTTGCCTCTGACCTCATAGATTCAGGTTTTTTATCATTATTCACAAAGTCTTTCAGGTTTTTGTATTGGCTTTTTTAGTTCAGACACAATGCTTTTGTAGCCTCAGCATGGCAAGACCATCGAGTAGTTGACAAGCGTTTTAAAGTTAAAGACTTGTTGTTTTTGTTTGGAGTGAAACCCTTTGTCAAGATAGCCCAACGATGTGTTGATCCTGCGCAGAAAGCATAAAGTTTGTTCAGCAAACCCCCAAAAATTGTGGTTTCCAAACAACAACTAACACTATGTACTCCTACCAGGTTCAGTGAATGGGCAGCACAAGGTACATAATGAGATTATTTACATATTTGATTTTTCTTTGGAGACCTTCATATATCCCAGACATATTGGCAGCATTATCGTACGATTGTCCACGACAGTTTTGAATATCTATGTCCAATTCATTCAATGTGTCCAGGAACTTTTCACACACATTTTCTCCTGTGTGACTACTGATGGGAAGGTAATGCAAAAAACGATCCACTAGTTCACCAGACTAAGAAACATACAGAATAGTGAATACAAGTTGGTCAGTTCTTGAAGTATCGGGTGTAGAATCTAAACATAAGGAGTAGTATTTTGCACTCTGATTCTCTTTGTAAACAGTTGACAAAACCTTTTTTCCCATTACCAAAATGAGTTCATCACAAATGGTGGAGCTCAAGTAACTGGGATTTCCTTTGCTTTTATTTCCAAACCGTGAAATGTGATCACCCAGAAATGGATCAAACTTGCTTATTTGTTCAAGAATAACTAGGAAGTTACCATTATGGGGTGATCCTATGAATTGATCAGATCCTCTGAAGGCTAATCCACGCTCACTCAAAAACTTTATTACTTCTACCAAACGCAAAAGTAATTAATGCCGATATTTCCGCTCATTTTCAATTTGTTGATGAAGTCCACTGCCAATACAATTACCGATTTTTTATCGCTGTGCATAGGCTAGAATTGTTTTTCTGTGATCCACTGAACATTCGCGTTCCCAAAGAGCTCTGCTGGTGTGTGCCCAGTCATTGAAACCATGCACAAATGGTGAACTTGTTGATGTACTAGAAAAGAGCAAACATGTGAAACAGTTGAGTTTACCTTTTGATTTAGAGAAGAGTAACCATTCTCTCTTCACTGATTCGCCATTACTTTAAGTCTGAAGAATGCAGGAGAGGAAACGGCATTTCTGATGCTCACCTGAACCATACGTTCTTAATGTTCCTTTAAACTCAGTCATGATGCTGACAAATATCTGGCCCAGGCTTTGACCAGTAAATTTGAAGTTCCTGTACTGAATATCATGCTGTTCAATTTCATCACTTTTCTTTGATTGGTCAGTTGTATGTGTAACATCAGCAGACGAGGTACTACAACCAAGATGGTCAGTTGTAGGGTGTAGCATCCGCAGAGGAGGTTGCAGTGGACGTCTCCCCTGCAACTGCTTACAACTGGGTAGCCACAGCCACCACCTGCCACCACATTCCAACGTGCCGTTGCCTAGCAACCAAGCGAGAGCTGTCCCCAGATATTACCGTTGCTTAGCAACGAAACTAGTCACAGGCAACTTTCTGGGTTTTCCCAACATGATTCATAGAGGACTGGCGGCTGCTGCTGGGTATATAAGCTCTGTCTCTCCATTGAGATTCATTCTGCCCATCTTCCTGAACAAGCAACACCTCCTCCAGCAAGCTCCACGCTGTTAACATTTATTTCAACCAGGAGGCCAGCAACAGGCAACATCTTCTCTAACGAAGCTCCTGCACATCTACCTCCTTCAACACGCTACTCACCGAACGTCTTCTACTGAGCAGCTCCCCACCACACGGCATCTCCAGCACCAGACTGTCTATCATATAACTTATATATTATACAAGAAAACCACATTAGAGTTTCCTTCCATCCTGAGTGCTAGACAACATTAATATCTCGATACCCCTACAAGGTACTACAGTGTGGCAAGTCTTTTTTTCTGGCTGGTTTATATTTTGAAAAACAAAATCAACTTTTACTTCTATCCTCTTCACCACTGATTGGGATTGCTAGCTGCTTGGGTGATCGGTCACGTCTGTTACTTCTCTTTTTCTTTTATCCTCTTCACCAATTGATCGGCTCGTTAGCTGCTTGGGCAATCGGTCACGTCTCTGTTACGCACTGTTGGCAAGTACTGGGCATGCACCGGCTCCTGAATGTACCTGAACCTGCTCCAGTGTTGGTCAAGTCTGGTCTTGAAAGAGCTCACACTCAGTGCCGTCACGACACTTTTTGGTAGATTGTTCCAAGAGTTCACAACTCTCACTCCGAAAAAGTTTGCCCTCACAGTTTTCTGAACCTGTGGCTTCTTCAATCTTGAGCTGTGACCCCTTGTGGGGCGAGCGTCTGCCAGCTCCAAGTAAGGACACTCGACTGAGTAGTGCCCCTTGAGATGCTTATACACCTCAATCAGGTCGCCCCGTGCTCGTCTGTAGTATAAGCTAGGCAAGTTCAGGCGCTCCAATCTCTCAGGGTAGTTGAGGTGCCGAAGTGCAGGCACCAGTCTGGTGGCCCTCCTTTGAACATTTTCAACCAACTGACAGTCTCTAACACATCTCAGGGACCAGACGGGGTGACAGTACTCCAGATGAGGAAGCACTTCACTTTTGAAGATCGTTACGAGGGACGAACCGTCTAGATATCTGAACGAACTTCTTATAAGACCCAATTATTTATTTGCCTGACGCGGCGTATTTCTGCTCCTGGGTGGGGGTGGGGAAGGGTGTGTGCACTAGCATTCATATTTAGATGAAAAGATAGGACAAACTGAGAAACACCAGCGCATATATTTATTAGTATTATTACTAATATAAATAATATGAGGTGTCCTTATACAATACAGTATTGCAAGCATTTACTATTTATGCTGCAATATAATGGGCTGCAAATTTTACACTACTACTACTACTACTACTTTTTTTTTTTTTTTTTTTTTTTAACGTGGCCTCCAGCCTCCCCCAATAGCCACACCTTCGCCACCATTTATTTACCTTAATATTAAATACCCTAATACATAATAAGCTATCCTATCTGTGTTAAGTTAGTTGAGCCGCAGATCTATGCGGCATTCAGTGACTGTAGCCTCATAGTCAATATCTGCAGCAGTTGTCGAAGTAGGGGCAGAAGCTCTCGTTCCCCTGAGGCAGAGCAAAGCCGACCGAAGGAGAGAGAAGGACAGTCGACATCTCATCCAGGCTGTAACATAACTTCTGGGCTGCTGCTTCTGTTCGGAGATCACCTCCGCGAGTCTGGCGTAGAAACATCTTGCACTTGGGCCCATCCCACCAGAGGTTGTGAACACTAGAGGAGTGAAGCTGCCTTGATCAACGTTTTGAATTCTCTCCCCATATGCCCTTCTCTTGTCGTTCTCGTTCCTCCTATGTGCAGCATCGAGAGCTAGGTTACGGTGACAAGTGGCCATGGGATCGAAAATCCTGATGTCGAAGAAAGCTCGCTGTCCCCGCGTCCAGAATCCTCGAGCACTGACGTCCACACGGGCTTCGTTAGATGTGTTTGAAGTCCTGTGTTGGAAGATCTCACCATCCAGTGGAAGGAGGGTCGGTTCTACCATGACGTCCCGGCAGATTTCCTTCAACATATTTGCTGTGAGATCCCTTACCTCGTCATGCCGCATGCATATGAAGCCCCCCTTCTTGCAGACCATGGCGTGATCGCCGTCATAGGAAGAGCCACACACGCATTGGGAGGGCAAACCATCTACTGGCCAACCGTACCTTAGAGCAATGGCATCTGTAAATTCTTGTTTGTTAAGGCTGAAACCATTTGCCCTTATCGGTAACGTAGTTAACCAGTTCGAGGCGCCCACCTCCTGCGCTATAGCTACTTTTTTTGTCAAATTTTCTGGAACCTGCAGCAACAGTTGCTGCAACATGTCATTTTGGCAGTGCTGCCGATCTGTTGTAATGGCCCTACGGATCTTATTTACTTCCCTGGTGTCCACTTCCCCTGTTGCATTCTGGGCTATTATGTGGTCAGTGAGGGCTGCCGTGAGCTTAAGTGAATTTTGATGTTCAGTGTCGGCAATCTCCTCTGGATTAGTTAGTCCCATCCCTCCCAGTCTTGGTGGAAGTGCAAGAAGTGTTCTTTCTGCTGGGGTTAAGTCAGGGTGTTTCACTAGTTTGGGAATGAACTTGACACTGATGGCTTCTTCCAGAGGGTGGAGGAGGGGTCCGATCTCAGGGATGGTACGCATCAGGTAGTTCCAGCGATGTTTGACTCCATGGGTGAATGCTGCAAAGGCCGCATGTGGCTCTGTGTTAGCAATCTCAGATAGAGCTTGGATTTCGCTAACCCACTCATTCACCTTTCCAGCTACGTACTCGGTCTTGAAGTCCGTAGTGCCAATTACTGCGCCTAGATGTCTTTGGCCGTCCTTAGTTACTTTGACCTCACTTCCGCCAAAAGCCTCCAAAGCCCGTTCATAATGTTCTGGCTTCACGATGAGGAAGGACTTGCTAGCGTTTGGGTGGTACCCTATTTGTGGACCTCGCGATGTTACCAGGTCCCACCACTTTTTGATGTCCTCCACTTTTCCTGCTCCTGTAAGGTCATCAGCATATGCAACTTGTTTGACCCCGGTTGTTTCAAATTTTATTTCTTGTTGGAGCACTGATAGTCCAATTGCATACATTGCCATTGCTACGGGGTCCCCCTGTGTTGTTCCCTCGGTCGACTGTAGGATGGTATCACCTCGTAGAGCCTTGTTGTTTACTACATAGAGGTCTGAGGGATTCCTATACGAATTTTCAACATACATCGCAAAGCTAGGACACTTGATCTTGATGTTGTGCAGTGCAGCCTTGCGGTTAAGTATGTTGAATGCGTTTGAAGCATCCACCAGGAGAACGGCCTCACAATCACGCTGCTCAAATATCAATCTCATGGCGTGAATGGCCGCCTCCCCACCAGCCTGGTGGCCAGCACACACTTGTAGGTTCCGTGCTGCTGCCCTGACATCGTCCTTTACCACCTCCATTATGCACTTACCGATGATCCGCCTCAGCACTTCCCCCACCCCTATAGGTCTACATCCTGGTTTCTTTTCCAGAGGAATAAGGCGGCAGGCCGTCAGGGCCTGGAGGTGATGGCAGTGAGAGGATGCAAGCTTTCTTGCAAGGGCGGCAATGGCAGTGCAGAGATCGCTTGCTACAGGGCCAAACTTGTTTGTGCTGAGGATGACTCTCCAACCGTTTGCATCCAGACCTGAAGGGCCGGCTCCTCCTCGAGTCTTCAGTGCCTTTTTCCACACCATCTCTCCTGTTATTTTCTCGAACAGGACAGCATTTGGTGGGATATAGTCACCCTGGAGCCTGATGCCTTCATCTTCGCTTGCAGGGGGATGTTTCTCTTTCAATAGTTTTAATGTCTCTCTGTTTATTGGCATCACCCCACCGGAGGATTCCTGTGTGAGAGATCTTACCGCGAGAGACACTTTTCCCACACGCATTTTGTTTCCAAATTTTCTTGCCACGTCATCTGTGTTTTGCTTTCCGTCACCCGTGAATTTTAGTCTCTCCTGCAGTGTTCTTGCTTCACATAGGAGATCATCTAAGGCCCCAGTCTGCCACATTGTCAATCTTCTCTTCATTGCCGCCACATTTTCTTTGTGCTTAGCCTTTGTGTGTGTCCTCTGACAAAATAGATGTGGTATTATTGCCAGTATTTGAAGAGCTAGGGGGGCGAGGAAGCGGTCCTGAGTGTAATCAGTCATGAAGCGAGTCATCTCCCGAATCATTTCTTTGGTGGCCGCACACTTGGGTGGTTCAAATAAGTTAGCGGGCGACCACTTGACAATTTCTGAGTAGGTTTCTTTGACCCATACGTCTGCATTTTCCATCGACATGCCATTCCACTGAGGCGGCTGTCTCTCATTCTCCTCGTGGACACCTGCTACTGAGGGAGCAGCATTTATTAGTACTACATTTTCGGGTTGAGTAGACTCACTGCTATCATTTCGGATATCATCGGGTAGTTGGGTCCCGGCGATATCCACTGTGGCCACCTGTGTCGGCTCCCTGCGACGTGGGTTCCGACACTGGTCTAGCTTCCTGCAATCCACACATGGTCGGTTGTTTCTGGCACAAACACAATTTGTGCAGTTTTGGTTCGGGCTAGCACAGACGCAGCAAGGAATGTTACCAGGCATAGTGAACAGCACCTTGGGCGACGGTAACGTCCGCCTCCGGACATCTGATTTAGTCCGAGGCACAAGATTATACTGGTTCTTATGAGGGAAGGGCGGAGAGGTGACAGGCTGGACTGCTGTGTCCAGGTAGTAGGGGCATACGTGCGCGTGTGGGTGTGTAGGCTACCCCCCCCTAATAGCGACCATCCATACATCAGAATGATACACTATGGACAAGAGTTTGTCACACCAAGCACTAGTTTCTATATCCTTGGCACAAATAACCACCATTTATATGGTCTCACTGGTGTAATATCAGTTATGTATACTCACTAGGTTCGTCGAGACCCTACATTAAGAGTCCGTTACTATGGTGGGGGGGGGGGGGGTGGGGGCGACCGCATGGGCAGCACTCTCGGCCCCATAGGGGCGATAGTCTCGGGACCACCCCTGTCACCGTAGGCCTAACGACGCTGACCTTGGCGCCGAGCCTTCTCATTATCCCCCCACCGACCCAGCACAGGTCACCACTCACTTGGTGAACGCCGGTGAACACACGGAATATTTCCAATTTATGCCGTAAGGGATGAGAAGAAACCTTGGATGGCAATGCTTAGGGTGACATCAGATATTCACGGACACATTGTCAAATTCCCGCTCCCACACAGCGAGTATGTCCCCACCAATAACACTACTACTACTACTACTACTACTACTCCTTTTTTTTTTTTTTTTTTTTTTTTACGTGGCCTCCAGCCTCCCCCAATAGCCACACCTTCGCCACCATTTATTTACCTTAATATTAAATATCCTAATACATAATAAGCTATCCTATCTGTGTTAAATTAGCTGAGCCGCAGATCTATGCGGCATTCAGTGACTGTAGCCTCATAGTCAATATCTGCAGCAGTTGTCGAAGTAGGGGCAGAAGCTCTCGTTCCCCTGAGGCAGAGCAAAGCCGACCGAAGGAGAGAAAAGGACAGTCGACATCTCATCCAGGCTGTGACATAACTTCTGGGCTGCTGCTTCTGTTCGGAGATCACCTCCGCAAGTCTGGCGTAGAAACATCTTGCACTTGGGCCCATCCCACCAGAGGTTGTGAACACCAGAGGAGTGAAGCTGCCTTGATCAACGTTTTGAATTCTCTCCCCATATGCCCTTCTCTTGTCGTTCTCGTTCCTCTTATGTGCAGCATCGAGAGCTAGGTTACGGTGACAAGTGGCCATGGGATCGAAAATCCTGATGTCGAAGAAAGCTCGCTGTCCCCGCGTCCAGAATCCTCGAGCACTGACGTCCACACGGGCTTCGTTAGATGTGTTTGAAGTCCTGTGTTGGAAGATCTCACCATCCAGTGGAAGGAGGGTCGGTTCTACCATGACGTCCCGGCAGATTTCCTTCAACATATTTGCTGTGAGATCCCTTACCTCGTCATGCCTCATGCATATGAAGCCCCCCTTCTTGCAGACCATGGCGTGATTGCCGTCATAGGAAGAGCCACACACGCATTGGGAGGGCAAACCATCTACTGGCCAACCGTACCTTAGAGCAATGGCATCTGTAAATTCTTGTTTGTTAAGGCTGAAACCATTTGCCCTTATCGGTAACGTAGTTAACCAGTTCGAGGCGCCCACCTCCTGCGCTATAGCTACTTTTTTTTTTTGTCAAATTTTCTACTACTACTACTACTACTACTACTACTACTACTTGCAAGCTCCAGGGCCCCCTTGGACCCAGGGCCTCCGGCCCGGGCTCCTTGGGCACCCTTGTTAATGCGGCCCTGAGTCAGGCCCCACCTGGTTACCCTGCTTTCACCATTTTGAATCTATGGTGATTAATGATCTTCTTTGAACACCATATACCACTCTTCAACTTCTTAAGTTAACATTTATTTATTTTTTAAATAAGCTTATACTGTACTTAATATCTCATAAACTGTATTAAACACAGGTAAATCAGTGTAAACACTCATAGGTGTTTATTGTCCACATACTGTACTTCACCCCTGAAGATGTGAATTACACAAAAGCACTTGGGAGCTTTGTGTTTTATTGTTTCCTATGTGGTTATAAGCATACACATGGATCACACGCACCTGCAGGGATTTATTTGTACATAATATTAAATGGAGATAGATTTTTTTTTTTTTTTTAGATTGCCTCCGAGGGCGCTAGTTTATTGGGCACCCCATTACATCCTGTGCAAGGTGAAGCGCAGAAGCGTTTACAGCGCCCATCTGGGAAGCATGCGGAGTTCATGCTTGCCTTTATGACTTGTGCATTAAGGGTGTAAAAGCCTGAAGGGTCATGGGTTTTGTCAGCAAGTTACATAAAGTGACAGAATTATGAGTGTGTGGGGGAAAATTCCCAGTACAATTTATCTATTTATGGTAAAGTGTGGCAGGTCCCTAATAATATCAAGTGCCAGGCCTGTCTCTAGGAGGAGGGATATCTGGTCAGAGGGGGAAGAGGTGTTGGTAACGGCTGGGGACCTGTAGGAGGAGGTCATAGGGCAAGTGAGGATGTAGTAAGAGAGGGTGTGAGAGTCGGGTTGACCACAAAGTTTACAAACAGTCCAGCCAGGCTCAGAGTTGCCAATGTGCTAGGTGTGGCGAAGTACAGTGGGGGTGGAGGTGATATGGTGTAGTGGGACAGTTATAGTAGGGGTGGAGGGAGGCACATAGGCATTGACAATATTGAGGGACATACCTTTTAGTGTGATTGTGATGGCATGTGCGTCGACATGCCGGTAGGGGGTGGTGTTCTTAGGTCCAATAGGTAGCCTTGGTGGAGACAGCTTAGACACAGGAGCGGGCGCGGCTTGCGGTGGGTGGACAGGTTGAGGCACCACGTGTCATGAAGACAAGGCAGGACTTCGCTCGGGGGCAGCAGGACACACCAGGGCAGGCCTGGTAGGCACTATACCAGTAGTGAAGGCCGCTGGCGGTGGAGTAGGCAGTGAGCAGGGGGGGGGGGCTCACAGGGGGACTACCAGCTTGTGTCAAACCAGGAGAGAGGAGTGACTGGGTGGCAACAGAGGGCAAGAGTAGGTTGGAGATGGTGGTACAGAATGTAACGAAGAGTTTTTCATTACAGTTGGTAAATTCTTGGAAGAGGGATATGATCTGTGTCATGTCACGTCACTGTAGGGGGATTGTGGGGGGGCACCAGTGGGAGCACAAGGCCTGGCAGCGTCAGAGTAGAGACAGGGAAGGGGTCCAGTAGTAGATGAGTTAGGAGATGGCCGGGACTGCTGTGTTGCAGCCAGGTGAGGCTAGGCAGGGGCAGGTGTTGTTGAAGAAGGCGTTGCTGGAGACAGGGGACGCAGAGGGAGGCGGCCCGGTAGACTGGGGGGGGGGGGCCTTCGGGGAGGCTTTTCCCCTGAGACAGACGGGCGATTGGGGCATTGCCATGAGTCCGCATTGTTCCGGCTGCCACAGATACAACACCTGGGATTAATTACATAGCCCACACCACCCCTATTAAGGTGATCTTTGATTTTCTGGGCACAGGTGGTGGGGTTATGGTTACGTGAACAGAAGCGACATCTGGGACGATCACGTCAGCAGCAGGCAGTGAAGGTGTGAACCCAATGAGAACAGATAACACAAAAAGCAGGCCCAGGATGATAGGGTTCTGCATAAAGTGGAGGGAGGAGTGGGTGGGCCTCCACAGTGGTTGGGCATTCCCTTCCCCTTGACAATGACAGCAGCTTGTGGGGTGTTCCCCGGTAATGTTGACGTATACTGAGTATACTAGAATTAAAGTCACGCGCATTTTTGATGTCAGCGTATAGGGGGAATTGTTTCACTAGGATGTGGCAACATTCATCAGCGTCTACTGGGGGGGGGGGGGTGGCGGCACCAGGACAACCCCATCAAAGTCAACAGTTTAAGTGTTTCATAGACCTCGGGAGTCTGACACTTGATAAAGTTCCGGTTCTTACCTTGTCGGAATTGATTGTTGAGACCGTGTTGTCTGCAGTACTTCATCAGCCAATTAAAGCATTCCTCTGCGGTTTTCAGTGTGTCCTTGGGGAAGCGCAGATTCAGCTTACTTGGCTGGGTGGCAGCGGGCAGGGTGATAGGGTCCGTGGCATTAGTGTTTCCACTCCGGCTAGTGCTTTTCATAGAAACATTACCGTCACTGTCATAATCACTGGGGTCTGACTTTTGAAGGGTGTTGGATTCAGTATGACCAGGCGAGTTGGTGATAGCATCCGTATCAGAGATGTCTGCGTCCATGAGAGAGAGTCTTCTGGGACATTTATGTCGACCCCCTATGCTGGCCGGCTGAGGGGACCTTTGTGGGACGATTGGGAAGTCAAGAGCACCTATGGGCACGTCTGTCCCCTTTAGTGGTCACGCCATGGCTGAGTGAAATGGAGATAGGCCATAACCATAACAAAGTAAAGGTCATCCCTCTGCTGGCATCTATTGGGGAGAATTAAGTAAGGTCGATGCTAATTGTTTGGACAAATCTCGTTAGGTTTTTTTTTTTTTTTTTTTTGCCCCCGAGGGGGCTTGTTTATTGGGCACCCCCTTACATCCTGTGCAAGGTGAAGTGCAAAAGCGTGTACAGCGCCAATCTGGGAAGCATGAGTAATTTATGCTTGCCTTTGTGACTTGTGCATTAAGGGCGTAAAAGCCTGAAGGGTCATGGGTTTTGTCAGCAAGTTACATAAAGTGACGACAGAATGATGAACGTGTGGCGGGAAAATTCCCGGTGCAATTTATCTTTATGGCAAAACGTGGCAGGTCCCTAATAATGTTAAGTGCCAGGCCTGTCTCTAGGAGGAGGGATATCTGGTCAAGGAGGGAAGAGGTGTTGGTAACAGGGTCATCAGTGGTTTGTAGGTAAGAAAGTCAGGAGTTACCCTGGGAATTTGGGTAGGGCCCCTCGGGTGTCGGGCATTGAGGTCCCCCACAAGGAGGGTGGGGATGGAGGTGATATGTTGTGGTAGGACAGGTACAGTAGAGGTGGAAGGAGGCACATAGGCATTGACAATATTGAGGGACATACCTTTTAGTATGATTGTGATGGCATGTACGTCGGTAGTTTTGGCTTCAAACGGATGTCGAGAGGTTGGTAGGGGACGTAGAGAGGTTGGTAAGAGACGTAGAAAGGTTGGAAGGGGACGTTGAGAGGTTGGTAGGGGACATCCTTCTTGGCGTAGATACGTAGTCCACGTGCATGTCCTCATGGTGACCCATTGGTGCGGACAATTGGAGAGGATGGGCCCCAGGTGCCGGCATGCCGGTGGGGGGACTGTGAGCCGGGGATGGTGTCTTTGGGTCCAGTAGGGGGCCCTGGTAGAAACAGTTCAGAGACATGAGCAGGCGTGGCTTGCGGTGGGTGGACATAATGAGGCACTATGTGTCGTGGTGGTGGGGCGGGATGTGGCACAGGGGGCAGTAGGACACACCGGGGCAGGTTCGGTAGGTGCCACGCCAGCAGTGATGCCAGGCGGCGGTGGAGTTTGCCATGAGCATGAGGGGCACACGGGGGGGGGCTACCAGCTTGTGTCAAACCAGAAAAGGGGGGTGACTGGGTAGCAGCTGGAGGCAGGGGTAGTCGGTGTAGGTCGGAGATGGCAGTACAGAGTGTATCAAAGAGTTTTTCAACATGGTTGGTAAGTTCGTGGAAGAGGGATATGATGTGTGTCGTGTCACCGAAGGGGGGTTGTGGGGAGGCATCAGTGGCAGCACAAGGCCTGACAGCGTCAGAGTAGAGATGGGGAGGATGCCCAGTAGTAGTTGAGTTAGGAGACGGCCGGGACTGCTGTGTTGCAGCCAGGTGAGGCCAGGCAGGGGCAGGTATTGTTGAAGAAGGCGTTGCTGGAGACAGAGGGGACGCAGAGGGAGGCGGGGTTGACACAGCCTTCGGGCAGGCTTTTCTCCTGGGACAGGCGGACGTTTGGGGCATTGCCATAAGTCAGCATTGTGCCAGCCACCACAATTACAACAAGGGTCAACAACATAGCTCACACCACCCCCATTGAGGTGGTCTTTGATTTTCTTGGCACAGATGGTGTGATGGTTATTTGAACAGAAGCGACATCTGGGACGAGCACGTCGGCAGCAGGCAGTGAATGTGTGACCCCAATGGGAGCAGATGACACAAAAAGCAGGCCCAGGATGATATGGTTCTGCATACAGTGGAGGGAGGACTGGGTGAGCCTCAACAGTGGCTGGACATTCCCTCCCCTTCCATTTAACAGCTGCTTGTGGGGTCTTCCCCCGGTAGTGTCGACGTATGCCGAGTATACATGGATTAACGTCACGAGCATCTTCGACTTCAGCGTGAAGGGGGAATTGTGTAACTAGGATGTGGCAACATTCCGCTGCGTCAGCAGGTGGCGGCATGAGGACAACCCCGTCAAACCCAGCAGTACTAAGTGTTTCGTAGACCTCAGGAGTCTGACACTTGATAAAGTTACAGTTCTTACATTTAGGAATTGAATGGTGAGGCCGTGTTGTCTCCAATACTTTGTTGTCCAATTAAACCATTCCTCGACGGTTTTCAGTGAGTCCTTGGGGAAGTGCAGATTCAGCTTACTTGGTTGGTTTGCAGAGGGGCTGGTGGCACTTTGCCTTTTCCGATGATCAAGAATTGAATGATTACCTAACCTCAAGCGAGAGACAATGTGACGAATGACACAACATGACATGCCCGTACGATTACAGTACTCTTGGTATTGAAATAGACAAGAGGTCACAGCTCAGGGTTGAAGAAGTTAAAAGTCTAAAAAACTGTGAGGGCAAATTCTTTTTCGGAGTAAGAATTGTAGACTCTTGGAACAATCTGCCAGAGTGTTGCTATGGCACCAAACGTGAGCTCTTTCAAGATGGACTTGATCAACACTGACGAAGGTACAGATACTGTACATTCAGGAGCCAGTACATGCCCAGTACTTGCCAACAGCGTGTAACAGAGAAGCGACCGACTGACGAAGAGGATAAAAAGGTAAAAAGTAAAGTCTTGGAAAAGTGCAATGTTGAAGGCCGGAATCTTGTCCAAGAAAAATGACTGGAAAAACCAAGTGGCATTAGTTACTGTGATAATGGTGCGAGTCGACAGTGATAATGGTGTTAGAAAATACTATAAAATAGTAACCCAGGTGCTAGCTAACAGTGGTGGTTGTGTAAGAAGATAGTGGTGTTGCTGCTAGCCAATAATGAAAGTGACAAGAAAATAGTAAGGATGATGCTAGCCATCAGTGGAAGTGATGCAAGAAGAACAGTGATGGTGGTGCTATCCTCCAGTGTAAGTATTGCTGGTACAGTTGCGGAAATGTGTCCCTACACCCCCTGTGGTAACCCGTGTCACCAATTTAAGCGACCAACCTATTATGACTTATAGCCAACCTATCTGCTAATCATACCCGTCTTTACATGACCAATACTCATTCATTCATAATGATACTACTACTACTGGGACGTGCCTTTTGGAGACACTGGTTACCACGGGGTGTAGGAACACACTTCCACAAATGTATAATGGTAGCGCATACTAATACTTTACTGGATAATAAAATTCATTAAGTACAGTAACAACTGCCCGAACTGCTAGCAAGCTGATAATTGGTGAAGTGATAAACCATAAAATATTGATACTGTAGTGGTGTTAGCCAACAGTGAAAATTATGTAATAAAATAGTGGTAGTGGTACAGGTACTATAGTCAGCAGTGAAAATGGCGCATGGAATGTAAATTATTGTTGCTACTGTTTCATTGCAAACACTACCTAACAGTGTTGGCTATATTTGCCTGCAATGATGGTGATGCTAGCCAACAGTGATTGTGAATTGTGATGTTAGCCAATGGTGGTGCTAGCCAACGGTGATGGTGATGCAAGCCAACAGTGAAAGTGGTGTTTGCCAACAGTGATGGTGGTGTTAGCCTACAGTGATGGTGGTGTTAGCCTACAGTGATGGTTGTGCTAATCAACAGCGATAGTGATGTTAACCAGCAGTGATGGTGGTGCTAACCACTAGTGATGGTTATGTTAGCCTACAGTGAAAGTGGTGTTAGCCAACAGCGATGATGATGTTCACTTTCAATGATGGTTGTGCTAGCCAACAGTGATGGTGGTGCTAACCAACAGTGGTGGTGGTGCTAGCCAAAAGCAATGGTGATATTAGCCAACAGTGAATACTTTTGCCTTTTTACTTTTATCCCTTTTGCTACTGATCGGCTCATTAGCTGCTTGGGCGGTCGGTCACATTTATGTTCCACACTGTTGCCAAGTACTGGGCATGAACTGTCTCCTGAATATATAGGAACCTGCTCCAGTGTTGGTCAAGTCTGGTCTTGAATGAGCTCCCACTCGGTGCTGTCACAATGCTGGCAGATTGTTCCAAGAGCTCATTATTCTCATTCCGAAAAAGTTTGCCCTCACTGTTTTTTGGACTTGTAGCTTCTTTAACCTTGAGCTGTGACCCCTTGTGGGGCAGGCATCCTCCATCTCCAGGTATTTACATTTGACCAAGTAGTGCCCTCTGAGGTGTTTATACACTTCGATTAGGTCGCCCCTTGCCTTTCTGCAGTATATGAGTAAGCTAGGAAGTTGCAGGCGTTCTAATCTCTCTGGGTAACTGAGGTTCCGTAGAGCAGGCACCAGTCTGGCAGCCCTCCTTTGGATATTTTCAATCAATTGACAATCTCTAGCATACCCCGGGGACCAGATGGGGAAGCACCTCACACTTGAAGATCGTGACGAGCGATGGACCATCCAGATATCTAAATGACCTTCTTATAAGACCTACTAGATTAGTTGCCTAATTCACCTTATTCTGCAATGGCTCAAGAACTTAATTTCCTTGTTGACATACACACCAAGGTCTTTTTCACATACGGTCTCAATTAATGCAGTTTCTTAGTTCTGTTGGGACACGTGATATACCTCCTTACTGTTGATGCAACCCAGGTGCATCCTCTTGCTGATCTCAGTGATGGTAGTGTTGACCCCACAATGATAGAGGTACTAACCTACAGTGATGATGGTGTTAACCAACAGTGGCGATAATGCTAGTCTATTTAGGACTGGTTGGTCAAATTTTGTGATTTCATCTCGATGTAGTGTAGCGGTCTGGGAGCTATCCCAGTGTGAGCATCACCATGCTAATAATAATAATAATAATGATAAATGGTTTATTGAAAAAGTTCTGCAGCCCAAAGGCTGAAAATATACATTGGACATAAATGACTTATTACATACATTGGTGGTTTAACAAAAGCCTTCATTAGAGAAAGGTGCAGGAACATACAGTGAACAAACAGATTAATGTTTACAGCGGAGGTCACGTAGATCATGTGAGCTGAGGTGTTGAACAGCAGACATGTAGTGTAGTAACTCCCTCACAGATGGCATTATGAGGGGCATCACGTGGAGTAGTAGTTCCATCACAGGTGGTGTTATGAAGGGCTTGACATGGTGTAGTAATTCCCTCACAGATGGTGTTATGAGGGGCCTGATGATGTAGTAATTCCCTCACAGATGGTGTTATGAGGGGCCTGATGTGGTGTAGTAATTCCCTCACAGATGGTGTATGAGGGGCCTGATGTGGTGTAATAATTCCCTCACAGATGGTGTTATAAGGGGCATCACATGGCGTAGTAATTCCCTCATGGATGGTGTTATGAGGAACCTCACATGATGCTGTAGCAACTCATTCACTACGGGGTGTCATCGCATCATGGGGACACCACGTGGTCTGTTGTCACAGCAGATTGTCTTTGATAATGTGATAGGACTTTTAACCATATAGACATAATTTGTAAAGAGGTTAGTAACATATATAGAGTGACTTTTTTTTCGATACACGATAAATTAATGGTTTGGAAAATATATCACATTGAAAGATGCTTGAGGGTGCAAAGGATGTAAGACATGGTAAAGGGTCATTATGTTTGCACTGGGATGGGATTTTCAAGATCAGAAAATGTAAAGCAATTCTGCATTGGCGTCACAGGAAAAATAATGAAGTAGATTAACAACTGGCAACAAAGAGTGGTCATAAAGAATTAAGTACAGTACTGTACATAAAAAATGGACAAATCTTTTCAGTAGAGAACCGGAAGGAACTACAGATATTCTTCTATCTTCCTAGTTTGTCCTCTACATTAACAGTACAAATGAAATTATATCGAGCCACATTGTCAAGTTTATGTACAAGTTCTTATGAAAGTGTCTTTCTATCACCACAAATTATTGTAGTAACCTGGGAAGTTGTGGAGCTCCTAAGTGGCAGGTTCTTGATGTGAACACTTCTTGGCCTTTTCTGTATTTATTGTTTGTACCTTATATACATAGGTAATGTCTGAGAGAATTATGGAGTGAATTCTCTCCAGGAAAGTACTGTGAGCAACACTTGAAGGCAACTCTCAGTTGAGTGAGTTCCCTGTCCAGAAATGGTGTGTTGTCTCACTCACCTTGGGATGCTAGGAGCTGGTCCCTCCTTTGGATGTTTTCAATCAACTGACAGTCTCTAGCATATCTCACAAACCGTATGGGGTGATGGTACTCCAAACAGGGAAGCATCTCACTTGGAAAGTGCCCTTCTTATAAGACCCACTACCTTATTTGCTTGATTTGCCTTCTCACAATGGTCTGAGAACTTCAGTTCTTTGTCAACATATACACCAAGTTCATTTTCATACTTGGACTCGGTTAAAAATGTTTCTTTGTCCTGATGAGACATGTGATATTGCCTCCTTACTGTTGGTATGATCTAGATACATGCTTTTGCATTTTGTGGTATTGAATCTTAACAACCATTCCTTTTACCACTCCTGAAACTGATAAAGATCTTCCTGTAGTGTTTCACAGTCAGATTGCTTCTTAATTTCCCTGAAAAGCTAGCAATGTCTGCAAATCTTTGTACTTTATCGAGAAGTGTATACCGGGTAGCTTCTGGCATATCAGGTGCAAAACAAACAATAAAGCCAGTACAGTACACTGCTATGTGGTACCCTTCTTGCCATGGGTTCACATGACAATTTTGTGCCATTAATCACAACACACTGCTTGTAGTCATGAAGAAAGTCTGTGATCCATGTTCCATTCCCTTCCAGCTTAATTTTCACCATATTGTACCTTTGTGGGCTTTAAATTTTTGTTGTCATAGCACCACAAATAAATTAACTGGGTTTATGCCTTCTGTCTCTTTCAATGTTTTGAACTTTTTTGTGAGATCCACCCTCTTGTGACTTCTCTGAAGAGATGTCAGTCATAAAGTACTCAGTCTACTTGGATAGATAATTGAGAAGTTATACTGTAGCTATAAATAATCTTAGTCACTCTGCATTGTACCTTTTCTAGGGATGTTTTGTGTTTCTGGAGGTATGGTCTCCATGTCTGTATATAGTACTTCAGTTGGGGATATACAAGAGACTTAGTTATGAAGGGGCATTTTTGTAATACATTGTTATTTGTATTTAAAGTATGACTTATAATTCCTAAATTGCCGTATGATTAACTTCTTTCACTGTTGCTCCCACTTGTTGCATTGTCTCCAGTGATTGGTCTAACACAATGCTGAGATCTTTGGCTTATTAGCAGCTTTAAGGAAGTGTATTCACAGAATATAATAAATATGGTTTGTTTTTTCTGTCCCACTTGCAGTCCTACATTTTTTAATGCTAAAAAGCATTTACCTACACCTATGACCATCAGAACAGCTCGTGCGAATCTTTTTGCCTAGATGCGACATAGGCTCGACTTGCCGCCTTTCCATATACTGTACCGTAGTATTTTTGTGTCCTCCACAAATTGGATGCAGAATATGGATTGATATATTTTCATCAATGTCATCAATTTAGATTACAAGCAGGGTGCACTGCTGAGAACATTTTTCTCTTCAGAAGTACCACTCCAGTGACAGGTTTAGGCCTCTGGGGTCCCTGTGCTGTTCAGAAGTGCGGTGGGCCCTGAGCCCCACACTACTTAATTTTAGTAACATGCCCACATGTAAAACACCCTAAAAAAAATTCTTGGTTACTCTAAATCAGGGGTCACCAAACTACGGCCCGCGACGTCAGTTCATCAGGCCCGCTGTGGTAGCTCCGCCTACGCTCTGACGTTACCATGGTTTCCACGGCTTTCATTCTGGCTTGCAAGTATTGAACAGAATGATTATGCAGCCCGCGCTCGTCATTCTTTCAGTTATCCGGCCCACTGTGAAAAAAAGTTTGGTGACCCCTGCTCTAAATCGAGTAAGGGAAATTTATTTTTATCTTAAACAACTGAGTAAGCAGCGGCATATCCTATTTTATATACTTCCCCCCTCCCCTCATAAGGTTGCCAACTGCAGTACATGCAACTATGGAAAAACTAACTTGCCAGTGACATAATAAAAATAAACTTAAAGAAGTTCAATTTTTATAGTTTCATTTCCATATATAAAATTTGGTGCCATGAAAATGTGGGAGGCCCTGTTCGGTCGCTCACTCTGAACAGTCCTATATCTGGCACTGTACCACTCCATTTATGACCATATTTTCTTGCCTGTCTTAGAGCCATTGCTTCATCCACTTCAATATTTTGCCTGTGATGTCACGTACTTGGATCTCAGAGTTTATCCATGCATGCAGAGCTTTGTCAAGTGCCTTAAAAAATCCATGCTCAGCACATCCACTGGTAAACCTTGGTCTTCGTTATCTGTTACCATTTAAGGGAAAGTAAGTTTGTCAGACAAGGTTTTCTCTCCATGAAACCATGTTATGATGCAATGATAGACTGTTTGGGTAGGTGTTGGATGATTGCTTCCTTCAAAATTTTCCCAGAGTTGGCATGTACTGTACTGTATTGTATGAGATTTTAGGCTGATCAACCTGTTGTTTTCTGTTGCACTTTTTCTGCTCTTGTATATTGATGTGACATTAACCAATTTCCGGTGCCTAGGTGCTGTGTGTGTGCATGAATATGCACACATACATTGTTTGGCACAATAATTATGGTATATGTTTATTGTGTTGCAGATTGCAGAGCTCAGAGAGATCGAGATAACATCCGTCGGATGGAGGTGGTGTCGGGGGGAAACATCACACTCACCTGCTCTGCTCAGCCAGGTCACCTGCGTGCTGTGAGTTGACCACCACAGTACACTGTACTGTACATGAAGACTATGATACTGTATTGTGATTCCATCATTGTTTCTGTTATGAACAGATGAATCATATTGTAAAGCTATACATTACAGTACCGGGTATTATAAAAATAACTTGTTACAATAAGAAAAACAATTATTGGATTATGGCCGAAAAGATGATCAAAAGGAGGAACTGTAGAGTATTTCTTGAATACTGTATGATGAATTATGTAAGTTTTAGTTGACTTATGCATGAAAGTGTGAGAAATAATACCATTGTTCCAGTTATGAGTGGTGTAAAATTAACTTGAGTTGTACAAAAATTTCTTATTTTTTTACAGTTTGAAGTAGAAGAATATAAAAAAAATCTAATTTTTGCTATAGTTAACTTTTATTGTGATTTGTAGTCCTACAGGCCTTTGGTTCATGGCCCTTACTCCATAGGCTGTTTCAAACTTGGGACTGCATATGAAAGTTCTGATCATATTGTTTTGACTACTTAACAACCCCCTAGTTGTATAGAATGAGTCATCTGAAATTAAATTCTCAAAAGAGAAGAGTTGTACGGTTGTACCTGTATCAAAACAGTCAGGAGTGAATGATGTGCGCATACGGCTCAATAAGTTTTGCTTAGCAGACAGTTTACTGAAATCGTACTGCTACCACTAATCCCTCCCTGGCTGCTGTACTGTATTTGCTTACTCATTTCTTTTTCCTCAGAGAATGAGTGTGAAAACCATATATGAATAGACCACATGAATCGACCAAACCTAACCAATGATGAAATGATCTTTGGTTGCTTTTGATAACTTAAATTCAGATGGTTCATGTGGCCTGTAAGGAAAAGTGGATGAGATAAACTGCTCATATCCCCAGACAAGTGACCTTTGTTGCTTATTGACACAATAAGTCTCCTCTTCCAAATCTCATCATCATCATCAATGTTTTACAGCCATTATCCATGCCCACATGGATTAGCTGTAATTACTTGATGGCAGTTCTCTGTGCTGCATGGTCCCTTGTAGACTCTGGCCAGATTCCTAACTCTAATGTCAAGTCTTATGACCTCTCCCCAGGCCATTCTTGGCCTACTTCTGGCTCTCCTCCACATTTAGGCTCCTGCACCTCTTGACCCAATTAGTCTCATCATTCTCTCCACATGCCCAAACCATCTCATCCTGCCTCCACACAACTTCGCCAATATTCTCACCACTCAGCCATCCTCTTAGCTCTGAACAAGACCTTCTGCTTTTTAGTGTTGCATTGCACAATTGTTATGCCATTATCATTTCAGCTCACTAAAGTCTACTTACGTCATCCTCTTTAACTGCCCATGTTTCACTGTGTGCTATACAGTATAACATTACACTTCTCACACCAGCAACATACATTCTTCCTTTCAATGAGAGGGAAGGTCCTCTTGCCACCAATACAGGCAGCACTCCCTAAACTTCATCCATTTATTTCTGACTCTTGTGACTGAGCAGGCTCTAGGACTCCCACAGGCACTGTCATGTCACCTAGGTAACTGAACTCATTGACACAGTCCAGGGACCCCAATGTTTAGCTTCTCCAGCCTTGTTGTGGGCACATGGTTACCTGCACCTACAGAGCACTTAATAGTCAGCAACATACAGTAGTCTGCCATCTACTCCACTGCACCACTTGTGTACCCACCATCAACACTCATTTCTCATTAATGAATTGGTACTGCCAAAACCTTTCTTACAAACCAAGCCCAGTCCCAGGGGAGGATCTAAGGGACATATGCCCCCTGTAGGCACAGAGAAATGTGCCCTTGTAGTCCTGAAACATGGGTTCATATATAGGAGCCTGACAGTTTTGTTTTACAGTTTACATAGCTTAGATGCCCAGGTATGTTGACAATGAGCTGAAATTCTCAGGTCATTGCAAGAAGAAGGTAAATCAGGCAAATAATTTATTGGGTTTTATAAGAAGGTCGTTCAGATATCTTCAAGAGTGAAGTGCTTCCCCATCTGGAGTACTGTCACCCTGTCTGGTCCCCGAGATATGCTAGGGACTGTCAGTTGATTGAAAATGTTTAAAGGAGGGCCACCAGACTGGTGCCTGCACTTCAGCACCTCAACTACCCTGAGAGATTGGAGCACCTGAACTTGCCTAGCTTACAGTGTACTACAGACAGGCAAGAAGCGACCTAACTGAGGTGTATAAGCATCTCAAGGGTCACTACTCAGCCAAGTGTCCTTACTTGGAGCTGGCGGGCACTCGCCCCACAAGTGGTCACAGCTCAAGATTGAAGAAGCCGCAGGACCAGAAAACTGTGAGGGCAAACTTTTTCGGAGTGAGAGTTGAGAACTCTTGGAACAATCTACCAGAAAGTGTTGTGACGGCACTGAGTGTGAGCTCTTTCAAGACCAGACTTGACCAACACTGGAGCAGGTTCAGATACATTCAGGAGCTGGTGCATGCCCAGTACTTGCCAACAGTGCGTAATAGAGACGTGACTGATTGCCCAAGTGACTAACGAGCCGATCAGTGGTGAAGAGGATAAAAGTAAAAGTAAAATGTATCATTGAAGATAGACAGTATCATTTACTGAATATCCTCGACCCAAATATGCACTTGCAAGGAACTGCACATTTGGTGGGGTAGGGGACATGTCAGCTTTAACACGTGTGGAATATGAGGGATACCCTGATAGAAGTGTGCATTCTGTCCCAGTATTTTTCAGGTACAGGTATCCCCCTATTTATGATGGGAATAGGTTCTTGATAAACCTATTGCTGGGTGAAATATTGTAGATTGGGATCATTATGACATGGGGTTCAATGGGATACGTTCCCAGCCAGTCCAACACCCACATGTAGTACCGAAGAAAAAATCCTGCACTAATAATATACTGTACATAAAACAATTAAATAACACTCCCCACATCATTAAGAACACTGCTCTTATTCAGTCACAAAAACAGAGCGAACGAGGAAAGCATGAAAACAATGATAGCGGCCGGCACTTTACAGTCTAAAAAAAACACAGTAAAAATCACTTAACAGTCGCCAAAACAGAGTGCATATGTACCGGTAAATGTGTTGCAGTCAACATGTGCGCCTCCACATGACCGCCTGGTGCACACAGTACCATGCTAAGTTCCATGATCGTGTAACTCAACGATTATCGGTCAATATCGGTGTTGTTACAGTTCTTATCCTTTTTTTCTTTTACCTTACAGTGATAGGACATCACTTAAATTCATATGTACTCATTTTTGGTGACTGTGAAGTGATTTTTGTTATGTTCTTATGACTGCAATGTGCTTTGGCCAGACGATGCCCATCATTCATGAGGACTGGTTACAGCATCAATAGAGAGGGTGGTCTTAATACAGCGCTATTTTTAAAGTGGAATATCATAAATAGGAAGATACCTGTACAGAAATACCTTGCTATTCTCCAATCCTGCTGAACCGCAATTGATATTTTAACACCCCTATTTGATAATCACAAAAAAAAAAAAAAAAATGACAATACCCTACAGTAATATTTCAAACTGCGCAGGCTAGCCGCAGCTCTCATATTCTGCTGTAAGGTCCCCTTCACACGAGCTGGTTTTTTCTGTGTGTGAAGTCCCGCACAGTTTAGAAATGAATAAAGTTCAATGGGACCGTTTACACGGGGAACACGTGGGAGACACTCGCCCCACTCCTGTAAATGTACAGTACTTCAAAACTGCAGCTGAAAAAAATTGCACCCAGTGTTCAAAAATTCTTTGTATGGCTATGGTAAATACTAGTTTAAATTTTTACATTCATGTACTCTACACTTGGTAACGGAAGTACTGGTACAGTATTCTTGAAATTCTTGTGCTAAACAAAATGACGCCATGAACGAAGGTTTTTGATAGACAATGAGGCATACTGTTATTCACCAATTATATTGCAACAAATTAATTTTCTATTTCTAATGAAGTAACTAAATTAGGCCTACCATAATAGGTAGAATGTCTCACAATTATGCGTACCAACCTTAGTGTGACAACACGATTGTTCAATTCATAATTTATCGGCCCCCCTTCTTGATATATACAGTACTTTTTTTACTGAGTGTATACTAATGTTGTGCACACACACACACACATTCACACACATTCTCTCACTCACTCACTCAGTGTTCTTTTATATTATTTTTATGGTATTGAAGTTATTTTATTGCATTACAGTATATGGAGTGTACCAGTGTATCGAAAAATAAGTTGCTATAAGATAAGAAATATGCAGAGTAGTGTTGTGTGTGTGAAGTGAATGTATGTGTAGACTTGGCAAGTTAGATTGTCCCTGTGTCTGAGACTACATCCCCCTAGCTCTTACCCTACCAGGCCAAGCTTTGTTATTGTTATTTTCCAATTTATATTTTCGGGTAGATATATATCTCCGTTAGCCGGAACAATTGGTGCAGAGCACTTCCAGGAATGAGATATTTCCGGGTAATGAGACAACTCTCTCAAAGCCGGAAAAAATCCCTCATCCCTGGAGTTTTCTGGATAACAGGAAAAATTTTCTCGGAAGTTCTAGAAATTACCCGTTACTGTACATCATCTCTCGAACCCAGAAAAATATCCCTCATCCCTGGAATTTTCCGGGTAGCGGAAAATTTGTCTCAGAATTTCCAGAAAATGCGCCTGATTTTCATGTCTCAAACCCGGGAAAGAAATATCCCCATCCCTTGAATTTTCTGGATATTGGGAAAATTTTCTCTAAATTTTCCGGAAAATGTGCCCCTTGGAAAATCGTTCCCAAAGCCAGAATTTTCAGCAAAATTACGGCTTCTGGGGACGATTTTCAGAGAAAATTTCAATTCCGGCTATCAGAGTTGTGTGGTTTGAGGGATTCCAGCTAATGGAGATATTGCTATACTGTACTTAATTAATTATTTTATTTTATTTTTTATTTATTCCTCACATTTACTGGTACTCCTGTACTACTGTATACAGTACACACTCCCCTGGTCCCTAATAGCCTCTGATAATGGGGGATGTATATCGAAAATATAAAGTTGGCGGCTAGGAATGCACCCCTTCTCTCCTCCTTTACATTAATTCTTATGGGGAAAATTGCCCCGATATTTGCAAAATTGTTATTCACAATGTCTTTTAGTAATACATCCTTTGATAGCTGGGGTATTCTTGTACAATAATCACCTTAATGCCCGTGACTGCTTGAAGGCTACATATTTAATGTGTGCTCTCAGAGTTATAGGCAAAAGTTAGTTGATTTTTGTATAATTCTTTGGGCTGCTTGACATGATGCTTTTGAGTAATTTGGTGACCTTTATATAGCTGTTGTCGAAACTATGCAAAATATTGCAGAAGATGGAGAATCCTGGAACTTGGGAATCAATTTCTAAAGGAAAATCATCGTTTCTTGCAATTATGCTATTTTAATATCTGATGCCATTTACTGTTTGTCACAATATCCTTCATTACATAAAGTCTCTCGGTGTAAGCCTTCAAAGATTCACAATTGATATCTATACTGTATAGTGTCATCTGTGCTATCAAATTGTTGTGGTGACATTGGTCAAGTTGGTGATGCAGTACTGTACTTGGTAGGTACACAGAAGCTGTTGTCGTAGCTGAAACAATCAATGCCCCTAAACCAGCACTACCTCATATAAACAGAAGGCAAATTAATAGATACAACATACCAGCAGTTTTCCCCAAAGAATATGTCCATCACACCATCACAATTCCTTTTGTTGACCACTGCTCTGTGAATTCAAAACACGTTTCTTGTCAGCTCAACAACATGCTTTTCTGTGAATGATTCAGAATGTTGAAAAAGGTTCTGAAATAGTTACAAAGAGTCGATGGTCAGTGATATTCCATCACCAGAATGTTTTGAAATAAAATTGGAGTGCCGGCAGCAGGAATGGAATGCTTGGGAGTCTGACCTACCCAACTCCCTGACAATTACTCCTGCAAACCTCGCCTTTATTTTATCCAAACATATATACAGTACTGTACCTGTATTACAGTATGCTCCAAGTCAATGCAACCTTACCAGTCACTTCACGTCAATGCAAGCATTCCTTCAGTTGCTGAGGAATCCCAAAAGTAACCTGTGCTCTACAATGAAACAAGACAAATTAAATGGTCTTGCTTTGTTGAATGTTTGTAGAAACAAAAATAAAGTGATCGCTAACTTGGCTCAAGCTTATCCAAGGTGGATGGAATTAATAGCTATTTTTGATGATAAAACACTGTCAGCAAGTACAGTATATGATTGCTTCATATTAGCTATGTAAATATATCCTAGATAAAGATTATTGCATTGCTTTGATTTTGTGTAAAATTTGGTAACTACGGTAATCTCGACTTATTGTGTTAAATACTGTAGTGTACTGTACAAGTATTGTGGTTACATTGACTTACTGCATTAAGTTTTAATTACTTTGATTTATTTGTTATTGTGTTTTGGAGTATTATTGTAATGATGAGTTTGCAACATGTACAGCATTAATATATTCCTTAATTATTATTAAAAGAACAGCTCGTTTTTTCTGTACTGTATTAAAGTATTATCCTATCCTATTAAACATTAATTAAAAGTTAATGTATACAGTATACTTACTGGATGGTATAACATGGCATTTTTCCACTTTCCACCACGGTTACCTCATCCACACCTTTTATCAATACTTGTGTTTTTGCCACATTCACTCTCAGCCCCTTTGA